>OZ014454.1:13179173-13274975 GCA_963966035.1 Acleris laterana | reverse complement strand
CACGCACGCGCGACTCGCGCACATCTCGCCCAGGCACTACGCCGACTTCGTCGACTTCCTGGTAAGACATACATGACACGCTTAAGACTGCACCGAACAAACGCCGAGCGTCCAGTGGCGCCCTCGTTACTATTATTGTGTTTTGTATGTATGTATGTAAACACTTTATTGTACAAACAAGAGATAACCATTATAAAATAGACAAAAATATAACAGAGATGTACAAAGGCGAACTTATCCCTTTAAGGGATCTCTTCCAAAGGGTTTTCTAATAAACTAAAATATTTTCTTGAAATTGGAAGGTAAGTTTTGGTACTACAAATGAAAACACAACAAATGAAAAGCTGTGCATCCGGCGTACGCTCGGCGCAGTCTTAACGACAGGGTTAATCAACTACTTTTGAATATTCCAATTCGCCGAAACATTTTGCGACAATTTCAGATTTCTGCCCAATATTTACAAAGGACATCATCTATTTAAGTACATATGACATATACTTTCACGCCTTCATTCTCAGAGGGGGATAGGCAGAGCTATAGCGTTACCGACAACTCTGAAAACTTGTTTATTCTGTAACCCCATCACTTGTTATTAAAGAACATGGGACAAAACGAGGATATGTTGACGACGCATCAGCCTATTTGAGAGTAACCCCGTCTCTGTAGCTAGCAGTCCCGGATTCGATTCCCAGTAAGGGCTTATATTTTTTTGATGCTAACCCAAGTGGGACTCAATAAATAGGTCCCAATATTAGTGGATATTTTAAGCACTGTTGAAAAAGAACTTTATTTTAATATACACCGTGGGAACGACTAACCCGACAAATTTTAACCATCGATTCTAGAGCCAATTTGTAGTATATAATGTGATATAACATGTAGCCCAATAACGCATAATTTCAGAGTTTTTAATTATTAAAAAATAAAAACATAATTAATTGAATTTAAACTCTGTCACCTTAACGTAAAGCAATATTTTCTAAGAAAGATTCATCTTGTAAATAGCAATGTCATCAACGTACAACGTAAATTCATTTAATCAATTTCTTAGTAAATAATGCTTTATGTATTAGGTGACAAAGTTCCAATTAAATTAACTATGGTTTTTTTTTTAATAATAAATATCTTGGAAATATATGCGTTATTGGACTACATGTTATATCACATTATATACTACAACTTGGCTCTAGAATCGATGGTTAAAGTTTGTCGGATTCCTCGTTCCCACGGTGTATATAGAGCAAAATATAAGTCTCAAACTGGTGAATATAATTAAAATTATATAACCCTACTGTATACAACTTTTTCCTTCTAAACACTAGTTTATCAACTGAGACTTATAAAAGAGACTTATTTTAACTATGCACATTTTTTGCAGGTAAAGCTAGAGACACATTCGCTCTTGCGCACGACGGGCCCCACCAGTTCGCGGCGCTCCTACAAGAAATTAAACTCAAATACAAAGGGAAAAAGAAGCTAATGTTCCTTGTCAAGGAGAGGTTCGGCTGAACCGACTACGAATTTAACACGGTACCTAACTCCGAGGAGTCATAATGCTGAATTGATCTGAATCCCGAACTATCGTAATACCGAACGTATTTTTATTTCTTGAAAACATTTTTGGACGTTGCTGATGGAACCTTACCTAAGCTATAGCAATTAAATTATGAATTTATAAAACTCCAGCATAATCATTCGGGAGAATAAATATTCGGGAGAAATAATTCGGGAGTTTGGGAAGAGGATAGTTCCATTTCCGAAATCAGATCTCGAGATATTCACCCACGACAGCCATGAAACAAGGCAAAATTAAAAAGAGTATACAATATAGCCTTATTTCTTCGCTCGTGAGTGTAAGATTTGTTTGTTAATAATTTTTAAAGGGCAGTTTGTGTGACCACTTTACTCGCCCCTTTTGTTTTTAAAAGTCTCACCAGCCAGTATTTAAACGCTGTTGTAACTGTTTGTTTTTAAAAGTGCAATTGGTTTGTTGTTTTTTTTTTTGTTGAAATCGTGCAATACAGCGTAAGTTTTGTCTGCCATAGACAAAACAGTATTTTATTTGCTGTAAGGCAAACGACGATACCTCAAACATGGTTACACCGAGTACCAAACCAGTCTAAAGTGAAGTATTATTTTTTATTTAACGCCTAGTAAATAGACCTCATGTCATTTTACATTTGTAAGTATATTTTAATGATCTCAATGATTCCATTTAATGTAAATAGACTTAAATGTAAATATAGATAAGTTTAGTTCGGTACCTAGAGCTTTTTCGGTTTGTGCGAACATTGAATTATTTTTTGATCTGTAAATGGTGTAAGTAATGATAATACTTTGAACAGTATATCATTATATTAGGATGTTTGCACAGATCTAGGAGTATAGCATAGTGCGCCATCGTATAGCGTCCGGTAGTATGGAATCAATCATTAAATATGACACAAACACCAAAGAAATATTAAAATAAGTCAAAAAGTGTGAGATAACCATTGCCATTTTCCTTTCCGTGAGGGTCTTCTGATTTCATTCTCTGTGGTCTTATGCTTTTTAAAACTTTGTTTCTAATTTGTCTTATAATTTGTTACTGACCGATTTTTTTTCCAAATTCAAAAGATACGCTCTCAATTTAATTTATGCATTTGTTTCATAGTGATGAAAGAATTAAAACCCATGGACAAAATCGGTCAAGATTATTTAAAAAACTTTGGCGGTTACTCTAAAACTCTTGGGTATTTTGATAGTAACTTTCACTCTATTTAGCGTAGATAAATTAACAAGAAGTGCATTTATAAAGATAGACGTTTAAATAATAGACATTCGGATAGTGTTCAAATTTTAGAAGAAATAGCGCGTAAGGAAGAGGTCTTTTGTACTTTTTGTGGCGAGGGATACACAGATTTAATGAAACTGTAATAAAAACGACGCTAATATTTACAGAAAATTATATATTTTGCCAGCCCTAAAATGTGTCAAATGAAAATATAGTGAAGTGTCTGCACATGACAGTCTTATTTGTTTTGTAATTATTGTAAATAATAAGTAATAATTAAATATTAGAGCACTGGTGATAAGTATTTCGACAAAACAAATTGGATTCGATTGGCTGTACATCTATAAAACACGATAGTTTTATTCTTTACTTTAAATTACCAAATGATAAAAAAACTGCAGAAACAATCTTTTAGTTTACTTTCAAAACTAATATATAATCCAAAAACCCGTAAAAGACCGAAATATATCAAAATATGGGGAATAAAACTATCGAGATTTTGTTAGAGATTATGAGATCATTATGTCCCTGGCCAATCAGAAATGAGTTTCAGTAGATCAATGAAACGTGTAAAAAACATGTGCACCATCTACAATTTGATTGCGTTTGCATTTAATTTGTGTGTGGAACAGTGTCGCTTCGGTTGAATAATAATTCAAGGGTTAAATCAAAACGCGTTAGTTTTTTTTGACACCCGCACAAAGTTTAGTGGAAACAATCACTTTGAAGCATAGCGCCATCTCTGTTTTAATAGACACCATGTAACTAGAACTGGCCGCCAAGAAACCAAAATGGCCATTAAAGTACCTATTTATACGTCAATGCAAAAACTTATTCGACGACCCTTACCATGAGTTACAATTACCTTGCTCGGTAGCGAGTCGAATGCTCTGTCCCTCGCACTCTATAAGAATTTTGTGAGGTTTGCAAGGGACAGAGCATTTGACTCGCTAGCGAAAACGGTAATTGTAACTCATGGTAAGGGTACAGTCCAAACCGCCATAGAAACAAAAGGTACATTTTGAACTAATTTATATAAAAAAATGACTGTGTTAACTATAGAGCAATAATTTTGTCGCCTTAGCCGGCCTGTGTTTAAGAATTAATGCAATAAGCGTCATTCTTTTGCGTTAAAGTTAACTTCATGTATAAATATTTACAACTATGCGATCGGATGAGATAGATATTTTTTTAATCACTATATATTGAAAGCTATGAACAGTTGGTTCCAATATTTAATCCAACGGTTAAATATAATATAACCTGAAAAATAAAGTAATTATTTTTCACACATAACTAAACATAGATTGAATATTTACTGGAACTTCATAAAGATACCTTCACGCGATTTTATCGCTTGCAATAGCAAGTCTTCATTGTTACGACTGCGCCAAGCGTACTCCGGATGTACAGTGGCACCCTCATTAGTATTATAGTGTTTTCTAATAAATTAAAGTATTTTCTTGAAATTGGTCGGTAGATTTTTGTACTACAAATGAAAACACAACTTATAGGGTATATCACATAGTTTAATAACAATTCACCTTAGAGTTATCTACTTAACGGGAAAAGGTGGCCACTTTTTTCCGTTAAGCTGACTATAATTGTTATTAAAGTTTGTTACGTATCCCATAAATTGTGTTTTAACTTGCGCTACAAAAACGTATCGTTTGATTGCAAATAAATGCTTTAGTTAATTAGAAAACACAATAATAGTAATGAGGGCGCCACTGGACGCTCGACGTTTGCTCGGTGCAGTCTTAATCCTTCCTTCATACTACTTGTACTTGACTATCTTAGCTTTCACACTCTTTGGCATAACAACAAACTAAAAGCTGCCCGAGAGAGTGGGACAGCGACAGACAAGCAAGTACTATTACTACTCTGGTTTAAATGTACAGAGACACAAGGAAGTTTGTTTCTAGACCACTTTGAACTATGTCAAAGTGACGTAATCAATCAAAATGGAAGAGACTTTAATATGATTTTATTTACAGTGTCACTTTGAAATAGTCCAAAGTGGTCTAGGAATCAATTTCCTTGACTGTACTCTACTTGATTGTTTGTGATTATTCGTTTTTTAATTATACAATATAATTGTTTTATCTACTCTCATATCGTAAAGTTCGAATTATAAACTCCAAAACGAATTTATATTGGCATACTTTATAAACACAATACCGAAATTTAAAAAAAAACACTAAAATTATTTCTCTAACAAAATAATGTTATAAAGTATTTTTTTTATTATTACGATACCAGTTAATCCAAAAAGTTAATAACACCAATGAGGTTCCATATCAATTATTTTTTTATAAAGGAACGCACATGCGGTTCACGTCATTTTTACAGCATTACAAAAAGTTTTCATTCTAATTTTTACTTGTCTATGACAGCGCCCGCTTTAACGCATGCGCGGTGATGTGCTAGGTACTCGCGCCAATCATTGGATACGTTTTGTTGTAATGTATGAGAGTAGATAAAGTAGTGTATGAAACTGCACATAACTAGGTATTAAAACACTCGTGCGATACTATTAAAAACCTCGCCTAGCGGCTCGGTTCTTAAACACACACTCGTGTTTTAATACCCCTCATTATGCAACAATTTCATAAACTACTATTAAAGTTGACTTGCCAATTACTAACGCCAAAATAACTGACCGCAAGTGCCTTCAGGCGAGTATATTTAAGCCGGGCCGGCTGCCATTCGATTCCCAACTTTATTTGTACTGTGCTCAGTGTCGGTTTGTAATTGTGTTGTACGTAAAACGTTGACACCCTTCAGCGCTGGTATGATGAAGGTGATAATTTCAATAAAAATAATTGAAAAATGTTTGTTTTGTCATTATTATAATTCCTTGTAAGATATCATTATAACATTTTTTGATTCGTCATAGCTCTTTCAAAGGGTTCAACCAATCAGGCGACTATTGTCGGTGAGGAAAAACGACGAGGTATAAAAATGTCGAAATTATATTTATTGTCAAGAAATAAAAAACTCAAAATGAAAATTGCCGGAGTATAAAAATTTTGAGATGTAAAAAAGACCTAATGTTAAAATGACGAAGTATAAAAATGTCGAGATGTAAAAAAACTATAAATATAATGTAGGTTTAGGTTATGTTAAAACTCCCAGAGATAGGAGCTCCGCGATAGCGGAGCTCCGTCAACTCGGTTAAATTTGAATTAGAAATAGAAATTATTGGTCAGTAGACATAATAATTTCTCGACAATTTTATACTTTGACTAAATAATACTTCGTCATTTTTCCTAACCAACCTTTTTATTGTTCGGCTTTTTTTACATATCGACATTTTTATTTAATGTCATTAGACATTTTTATACCTCGTCATTTTTCCTTACCGACAATAGTCGCCTAAAGGCTTTCGGTTGTGGCCCTAGAAAAGACAAAACAAGTGGTTGTAGCGTAACGCGCATAAAGCTAACGTAAATGATTTTCGAAATCGGAAAAAGGTACTTAATTGACATAAGCGCTCCGTCCCGCAGCCCACGTCAATCCTATCGCACGATAGCGTTCGCAAAATGCATCTTGGCAATTTAACGTCACAATGTTTCGTTTCAAGAAAAGTGCATATAGAAACGTTTAGCTCAGTTTAGAATTTAATATTCACGCCAGTATAGTATAGGGTAGCTGAGGAACGAACGAACGAACGGAAGACTAATGGTAAGAGGTACCTGAGTCCCATAGACTGCATGCCGCTTGGACATTCACTCGTTCTCGTTCGTCCGTTCGACCGTCGTTGTTGAGAGAATCACTACCCTGGTCATAAGCCTTCCCCAAGAACCTACACGACGACCGGTTTTGTGCTACTCGTATCCATCTCTCTGCGAGATCGTATCAGAAATGAGGAAATCTGTAGAAGAACCAAAATCACCGACATAGCCCAGCGAATTATGAACCTTAAGTGGCAGTGGACGCGGCACATTGCCCGTAGAAGTTCTACGGTAGAACTGATGGCCGTTGGGGCAGAGAATTTCCAGAGGACGCGGACAAGAAAGGAAAGTGTCGGCAGGCCTTCCACATGCCGATAAGTATTATAAAAATGAATGTGAATACATTATTACCATTAAAAAAGATTTATTATAATATTCTTTTCGTATTGACCGTAACGTTTCACAGTCAAGTCTTCTTATATTTAGAATGCCGGAACTATTATTGATTGATTGATAACTTTTTTGAAATCGACCCCTTTTACTACTAAACTGTCGCCGACGTAGTCATTTTTCTTCTCATTTTTTTTATCTAAATTATTATCCACTTCTCGTATTTCTTTTTCACCGAACAAATCTTCATATTCCAGGAGCATGGGAGCCATGACGATGACATTCGGTGATTCACCTTTTGATTTATTAGATGATGCAGGAGTAAGAGTACAATTACCCTCAGGGTTATCTGGGCAAGCTGGTAACACGTCATCGATAATCTGTGGAGAGGCAAAGCTTTTCTGTCAAGAATCTATTTCTATAAGTTTAATAATAATAAGTGTGTGGCGCGTATCGGAACGCAACCGTCCGATCGGGAATCTCCGCCCCGGCTCGGGTGGATTCGTGGGCCACGTAGGCCAGCCCACTCCGACGCCGGTCACGACAGGATACACTCGCTTCCATAAACGTTACTTTGCATAGTAGTCTGTAATAAACTGGTTGTCTGTACCTACACGAATAAACGAGGTGTAAATAGAATTAAAGTGTTTTTGCATTTGGACTTTGATAACTTCCCCATAGTGGTGACCCCGACGTGATTCGAAGTGCGCGTGGTGTTGAACTTTAAGGTTACGTAAAAACCAAAATGGCCACGGACGAAGCCCCGGCCACGGTGGCCACGTGCAAAGCGCCATTGCAAATGCAAATACAAGAACAATGTAGTGTTAGTGTGAAAGTGCCCGCGTTTTGGCCCGACGAACCGGCGTTGTGGTTCGCGCAGCTGGAGGGACAATTCGCACTTGCAAACATAACAGCGGACACAACAAAATATAATTACGTCATTGCAAATCTGGATTACAAATACGTCACAGAGATTAAGGATGTTGTCAAAAACCCGCCGGCGGACAAAAAGTATGAGAAAATTAAAGCGGAATTGACCACGCGGTTGTCCTCATCGCAAGAACAGCGGGTACGGCAATTGCTAACACACGAGGACATCGGCGGCCGGAAACCATCTCAGTTCCTGCGGCATCTACAAAACCTTGCCGGTCCGGACGTGCCTGACGATTTTATACGTTCGCTTTGGACGAGCCGACTGCCGACGAATATCCAAGTCATCATCGCGTCGCAACCCAAGAGCAGTTTGGACGAGTTAGCTACGCTTGCCGACACCGTGTGTGACGTCATCGGCCAACCTCAGGTGCATCAAGTGACGGCCACGCCAACTACTAGTACGAGCAACGATGAGCTGCTAAAATGCATCGCCGAGTTAACGCATCAAGTTGCCGCGCTCACTTCATCGTCGCGCACGCGGTCGCGCCCGCGATCTCAAGGCCGCGCTCCAGGTTGGCGTCAGCGTTCCCGCAGTCGACCGCTTAATACCGAGACCCAAGGTTACTGCTGGTATCATCGCAAATATCAAAAGGATGCAACGAAGTGTCGCGAACCCTGCACATATCCGGGAAACGAAAAGGGCAGTCATTAATGGCGGCTGAGGATGGCTGCCACGCTCCCGCTCGCCGCATTTTCGTGTGTGACAGAAACTCTAACGTGCAATTTCTAATAGACACTGGTTCGGACTTATGTGTGTATCCGCGTAAATATGTGCGACACGCGTGTACAAAGACGCTTGATAGTGACTATAAACTTTACGCGGCTAACGGTACAATAATAAATACCTACGGACTTATCAATATCACGTTAAATTTAGGCTTACGACGCGAATTTCACTGGCGTTTCATGATCGCGGACGTTACTAGACCCGTCATCGGTATTGACTTTCTGGCATTTTATAACCTACTCGTCGATGTTAGAAATCACAGACTAGTCGACAACACTACTGCACTTCAGGCTAACGCTTCTCCTGCTACTGTGTCTTCTGTGTGCGAAATTAAAACTGTTACAGGAACATCCCGCTACCTTAAGCTGCTTTCTAGGTTCCCCGAGGTCACGCGACCTTCCGGTGAGCCCACCGTCCGCGAGGTGAAGCATCAGACGCTCCCCTTCATCCGCACGACAGCGGGGCCGCCCGTGTACAGTCGCCCACGCAGGTTGGCGCCGGATCGACTGCGCCGCGCCAGGCGTGAGTTCGAGGACATGGTTAGAGCAGGTATTGCACGTAGATCTGATAGCCCATGGGCAGCACCACTTCATTTGGTCCCTAAGAAGGATGGTACAGACCGACCATGTGGAGATTATAGAGGCATCAACGCTAGAACAATACCTGACCGATACCCGGTACGCCATATAGCAGACTTTTCTCATAACCTGCATGGCTGTACTGTATTCAGCAAAATTGATTTGGTGCGAGCCTACCACTTAATCCCAGTTAATCCAACAGATGTACCTAAAACAGCCATCACTACACCTTTCGGCTTGTTCGAATTTCCGTTCATGAGTTTTGGCCTAAGGAATGCCGCTCAATCATTCCAAAGATTTATGGATGAGATTCTACGAGATCTAGACTTTGCTTTCCCGTATATTGATGACATACTGATTGCATCTCATAATCCTGAAGAGCATGAATCTCACCTTGTCCAAGTACTTGAGCGCCTACGAGACCATGGTGCAGTTTTAAACTCAGCTAAGAGTGTGTTTGGTGTTCCAGAAGTCGAGTTTCTTGGTTACCTGGTTACTGCAGAGGGGACATGCCCGACTCCAGAGAAGGTCAGCGCCATAAAGGACTTCACGCAGCCGAAGACCCTGAAAGAGCTAAGGAGATTTCTTGGTATGATAAACTTTTATAGACGCTACTTACCAAATGCTGCGAAGATCCAAGCACCGCTGCACCAGCTCCTTGCAGGTGGAGATGTCAAACCGAACACTCCCATCATCTGGACTGCCGAGCTGGAGAAAGCATTCACCCAGTGTAAGGAGAGCCTCATGGATGCTACACTGCTAGCTCACCCGGACCCGACGGCAGATCTTACGCTGGTGACCGACGCGTCCGATGTCGCTATTGGCGCTGTGCTGCAACAAAAGGTAGATGACAACTGTCAACCTTTAGCTTTCTTTTCTAAGAAATTGACCTCGGCCCAGAGAAAATATAGCCCATTTGACCGCGAGCTTCTCGCCATTTACGAAGCTGTGAAACATTTCCGCTTTATGTTAGAGCTGAAGCCTTTCACCATCTGGACCGACCACAAGCCGCTCGTCTCTGCCTTCCGCAAAGCATCAGATAAATGCTCACCACGTCAGTTCAGACACTTGGACTTTGTGTCCCAATTTACAACCGATGTGAGACACATTTCTGGGGAGGACAATGTCGTAGCAGACGCCCTCTCTCGGATAGAAGCTGTAACTAATGACATATGTTTAACAAAGCTCGCTTTGTCCCAAGAATCGGACACTGAATTACAACGGATTGTAAACTCCAATACAACATCTCTGCACCTACAAAAACTAAACTTTCTTGACTCTGGTAACAGCGTGTACTGTGATGTTTCAGGCTCGTCACCCCGACCCTACCTGACACCCGAGTTCCGCAAGCAAGCTTTCAACCAGATACACAGCTACAGTCATCCCGGCGCTGCGCCCACCATTCGACTGATGACCAAGCGCTACGTCTGGCCAAGCATCCGCAAAGACTGCAGAGCATGGACCAAGACCTGCATTGCTTGCCAACGTTCCAAGGTGTCAAGGCACACACAAGCTCCGGTACATGCTTTTTCTCTACCTGCCGCACGTTTCACCCATGTTCACATCGACCTCATCGGACCACTGACAATATCGCATGGGTTCCGTTACTGCCTAACTGCTGTGGACCGCTTTACACGCTGGCCAGAGGTGATACCGCTTCAAGATATGACGGCTGAGACTGTGGCGCATGCTTTTCTTTTTGGGTGGATTGCACGTTTTGGGTGCCCGCAGAGGATAACGACCGACAGGGGAAGGCAGTTTGAGAGCCACCTGTTTAAAGAACTCGCTAAGCTCACTGGATCCAATCACATTACCACGACGGCATACCATCCAGCTGCCAACGGATTGGTTGAGAGATTTCACCGTCATTTAAAATCAGCCATAATGTGCCACAACAATGAGAATTGGTATGAGGTACTTCCACTAGTGCTCCTGGGATTACGTTGCGCCTGGAAGGACGACATATCATCTTCATCCGCAGAACTGGTTTATGGCGAGAGCCTTCACTTACCTGGTGACCTGTTCCTGACATCCCCAGCTGAAGTCACAGACCACAGCGACTTGTTGTCACGTCTCCGGAGCTACATTCGCAACCTAAAGCCAACACCAGTCCTGCGCCATGGCAGCGCTAAAACCTTTGTACACAAGGATCTGTCAAACGCGCCCGCTGTGTTCCTAAGGCAAGATGCAGTCCGCAGGCCAATGCAGCCACCTTACTCCGGCCCCTATAAGGTAATAGAGCGCACTGATAAAACTTTTAAGCTTGATATTGGGGGAAAACCTACGACGGTATCGATTGACCGAGTAAAGCCTGCTTATGTTCTGTACGAGCCCATAGCCGACACGCTTCCAGCAGCTCAAGCTCCTAAGCCTGCACCCGTCGTCAGAACAGCACCTGCGCCTGCTACCAATCCAGACCAAGCGCCTGCCGACAAGCCCGAGTACGTGCCTGCCACGAAGACAGGATACCTAACCCGCTCTGGCAGACGAGTCAGGTTTCCTCACGATGTTTACGACCTAAAGGTCTCCGGGGGGGCTGATGTGGCGCGTATCGGAACGCAACCGTCCGATCGGGAATCTCCGCCCCGGCTCGGGTGGATTTGTGGGCCACGTAGGCCAGCCCACTCCGACGCCGGTCACGACAGGATACACTCGCTTCCATAAACGTTACTTTGCATAGTAGTCTGTAATAAACTGGTTGTCTGTACCTACACGAATAAACGAGGTGTAAATAGAATTAAAGTGTTTTTGCATTTGGACTTTGATAACTTCCCCATAAGTGTATATGTACTTGTAACCGGATGTAAGCGGAAGTACCTTCGGGTCTCAACTTCTCTCACTCGCTCTCATAAGCCACGCTTAAGTGTAAAACATTTAAAACATTTTACTTTTTACATCTTCAGCCATTTTCAACTATTTTATTTATGTTTTAATTTTTTAGAATGGTACAGGTCGATTCACAAGAGTTGGCACGAATGGATTGAACGAAAGTAATGTCACCTATCATTGTGTGAGTGCCGTCCTTTGAACCCATGTTCGAATTTCAAACCGAAAACCTGTTGCTATTTTACACACAGTATACTTTCATTCACTCATTCAATCCATTCGTGCCAGCTCTTGTGAATCGACCTGTAGACAGCAACGCTTTACTTCTAAGCTAATATTATAAAAGGTAACATTGTGTGTTTTTTGTTTGTATGTGGGGTAATCTCTGTAAGTTCGCCGTCAATAGAACCAATTCATTAAAATTACTCGATAATCAGTCTTTACAGTGATTTATACACTATGGTCTATACTTTTAGGTATTTAATTTTTTTCTAAATAAAATTCGTCAGCCAATAGAAGCAGACCACTGATACGTCAAAGTGCAATAAAACAGTTTTGATTGCCTGTTTAACAATGTCACGTGGTTCGGATTGTTTACATTTTTTTAAAGACCTAAAGTATAGACTATAGATCATTATTTTCCTATTAAGTTTAAGATGAAATCACTATTCATTTACGTTATTTTATTTTTAATAATAACACGCTTGGTGAATGTTTGAGGTTATGTGTCAAACAGTAGGTACCTACTAATTTGTTTACATCGTGCACAAGTTCTATTGACGGCGACCTTATCTAATGAACCGATTTTAAACATTCTACTGCATACAGCTACATTTTCCGTGACTGGAATAGGCTTTTGTTATTCCGTTAAACCGAGACGACGCTTACGGAGGCAAAGAAAAAAAAACGCTTAAATGTAAAATGGATGAAATTAGTTTCAAATGTTGTATTTTTTAAACTTAATTGATAGATTAATAAATAGGGCGATATACTAATTATTTAAAATAAAATAAGTAAACTCGCCTCGAAAAGGACGAGCGCTAAAAGCAATACTTTCACGAATCCGTCCATATTGACATTGTATTGCAAACACATTGTTCTTTACGAGTTAGATTCGGTATAATTCGATGTCGATATATTATTCACTCCTGAAGCTATAAAGTTATTTTTTATACTAAGTGTAAACGAAATAAAACGGTTTTTTATGACCTTGTGCATAAAAGAGTTTATAGTCCGATTTCTAGAATCCAATGTTTTTTGAACGGCTGACTTTTCGATCTTCAGGACAAACTAGCCTTACCAACTTACCAACACATACTATTCGCTGGTAATTTATATTAAGAACTATTATTAGAGATTATTATTGTTGGTTTATTTTTATTATACCCAAATGATTATTATTATGTGTCAATATGTGCTTGTAACTTTTTTCGTCCTATTTTTTTCCCATGTACTAAATTTTTCGCATAGCGAGTTATCGTACATACATCGTACTTATAACGTTATCGAACTTGAATATCCCATAACTTTGGTTTCCCGTATATTGTACGCCGAATATAATAAATGTACTTAAATTTGCGACTGCTCCCCTTTCGGGAAGTGCATCTCCCGCCCGGAGTATTTGCGTAAGAAAGCGCAAGCACCAGAGGCTTACGATACGCTAACTAGCGCTTCTATTCGTTTCGTTTTTAAACCAATCGCGTCACTGGTAGATGACGTGATACGAAAAGTCACGTGATCTATCAGTGACTCGATTGGTTTAAAAACGAAACGAATAGAAACGCTGGTTAGCGTAATGCATCTTGGCATGTCGCCTACCCTACGTAGCTTCGGCTTTTTGGCAGGGACCGGAAAACCCGTTCCTTTGCTTAAGCCGTTCGAACGGCTTACCCGTTCATACGGTAAGCCAATCGTTTCGGTAACCTCTTCACCGGCTTACCCAACGATGAGATAGCCCTATCAAGCCAGGTTACCCTAACCGTATCCCTTTGGTAACCGCTTACCGAATGTTGTTGGATTTGGTATTAAGCGCTTACCGTTCGGGTTAGGGTAACCCCTTCGCCACCTTCCCGCGCGTGCCGCTATTTTTTAGGTACTTATATTTGATGCCACGTCGTATTCATAATACCGATGAGCTGCGTCACTTTTTTTTTTAGGCATAATAAAGCCGGGAGTAGGTATGTACAGTCGCCATCAGATATATCGGAGCGGCCGAGGTACTCAAATATTTCTGAGCAGCAATAAATTTCAATAAATTCTTTACGGTAAATAAGGTCAATAAGATCTGAACATCCAATTCGCCACAAATATATGAGCAGTGGTTTTTCAATTAAATCTGAACACACAACGAGACAATAATATCTGAAAGCACAACTCGTCAAAGTTATCTGCACAGACAGGGTGATCATAAATATCTGAACATTTAAGGAAAATATACCTTAAAGCACTAGGCATACAGTTTAAATGTAATCGTACAGATGTAATGAATTTTCCTTTTACAAAATAAGTAGGTAGGTATACAAAATATAAATCTGCGAAAAGCAACTTCACGGTCTTCACAAGAGACACATTTGAATAAAATATTTGGCAATTCACAAAAACGGTAGCATAACTGTCATTGCATATAATTCACAGCGTGTATTATCAAATGCAAATATGTAATATTGAAGCTGCCAATAGGTACGAATGCTTTGCAATATTTCATCCACTATTGTGTCAGTCCCCATGGCCTAGCGGTTTAGTAATTAGAAATCATAATTTATATATACCGTTTCATCAGGGTTCAAATCCTCAATTGTGCTTATTTTTTGTATTTTATTAAGAATTCATGTTCATTTTTTTTTTTAAATGAAACCTGTAAACAAACTTAACATCAATATTTATAGAAACTCGTTAGTTTTCAAAACTACAAAAAAGAACAAAACATAGTGAGTTCAAGCCTCCGTACCGCTCAATTTTCTTGATGATTCCAAATAGAAAAAAAATACAAAAAGATGGTCTTTGATTTTGTATAAACGGCCATACAGAGTCCGGGCGACACATGCATACCGCACGATTCGCACAGTACGAGTAAGATAAGGACGCCATTAGTATCACGATGACGTCACGCTCTATCTCAGGCCAGGCAGTGTATACACCCTACATCCAGCAGAAAACTCTTTTTAGTTTTGACATTGATAAAACCGAATGGTGGTTGTGTAGAAAATGTATTCCAGCGTAGTACGTTAAAGAATTTTAAACTGTATGCTAAGTGATTTAAGGTATATTTTCCCTAAATGTTCAGATATTTATGATCATCCTGTCTGTGCAGATAACTTTGACGAGTTGTGCTTTGAGATATTATTGTCTCGTTGTGTGTTCAGATTTAATTGAAAAACCACTGCTCATATATTTGTAGCGAATTGGATGTTCAGATCTTATTGACCTTATTTACCGTAAAGAATTTATTGAAATTTTTGCTGCTCAGAAATATTTGAGTACCTCGGCCGCTTCGATATATCTGATGGCGACTGTACACTTACTACTTTTTTTAAATAACAATAACAGTCAATATCTTTACTTGATTAATTACAGTCTCTTATTACCAAAACGACACACCAAATCTTAGCTCATCAAATTAACTTTCACTTACTAATATAACTACGGAGATGCGCAACGTTCGCAAATCACTAAGAAAGTGACGAGTAATATGCGTGCAATAAACAAATAAATAGGCAAACAAGTGACAAAAGGTAGTTTACGCCAAAAATTGATCACAAGGACCCAACATTTTTGCAAAAATATGCTTAAAGATCAAGGACCAAGGCTGCGACGGCGGCAATTCATAAAGCTTTGACAAATGCCGCCACGAGCGGCTCGTGCCACAGGCCGCTGCCTGCACTCACCTTTGATTGAAGCGCGCGCGCCGCCCGAGTTTTGGTTTCTATAGGTTTCTATAAACGGTCCAAAAATATGTCGTACGTAGTTCGTCTAAGAACTAAAATTGCTTGAAGGTATTTTAAGCGGTAACCCATTCCGAGGTTTTGATATTGGTAAGCGGTAAGCGAAATTAACTCATTCGAATGGATTATCCGTTTAATGTGTAACCCGATGAAGCGCTTACCGAAATGTGCGGGTTTATAAAAATCAGCGCTATAAAAACCCTTTAAAAACCCCGGGTTAGGGTAAGCGGGTCCGGTCCCTGCTTTTTGGTCGCTTACGCTCTCTTACAGCGGGGGCTGCCCTGCCTCCGCGCCTCCGGCTTTTTGTATAGGGGAGACCGGGGTAAAACCGTATAGCTATGAATTTGAAGCTGTAGATAAATACTAATTTCTGAACTTAACATATTTAATAAGTCAATTTCATAAGGTACGTTAATAAATAAACAGATTTTCAAAAACCTCACACCGGTTCTACCCCGGCGTATGTCCAAAATACAAATTCAAATTCAAATTCAAATAATTTATTTGTTCAACACGGGTAAAATTGTACATAAGCACAGGTCTTATAGTGTTAAGGTTACATCACCATGTTGGGCCGCAAGGCATACAAAAATTTTAGCTATCGATTGCAGTCTGATAGAAATTCATTTACTGAATAATATGCTTTGTTCACTAAAAATTTAAACAATTTGCTCTTGAAAGTAGTTACATCCTCTATATTTTTTATGTGATCTGGAACCCGGTTATATATTTTTGGTGCCATCCCAAGTACACTTTTCCTGTAAAATGCTGTTTTTGAAGGCATCGAACAAATTTTATTTCTGAGACGTACACTCCTAAAGCTTTTGAATAACTGCAAATTACCATTCGCAAACATGACTATTTCAAAGATATATAAACTAGGAAGAGTTAGTATGCTTAATTTTATAAAGTACGGTTTACATGAATCTTGTTGCTTTAGTCCACATAGCGATCTGATGCACCTTTTTTGCGCTTTGAATGCAACATCTCTTTCAGCGGAGTTTGCCCAGAATATGATGCCGTATCTTAGCGTCGACGTTACATAAGCTTGATAGGCTGTTAAAACTATTGATTCGTTGACAATTTTCTTAGATTATATAGAACATATGAGAATTGATTTAATTTCTTACATATAATGTCAATTTGACTCCGCCATGTCAACCTATGATCTACGCTTATTCCTAAAAATTTTGTCACGTCTGTCTCCTCTACTTGTAGTCCCTTATACGATATACTTAAATTATATGGAAAATCTTGTCTATTTTTAAATGTCATTATCTTAGTTTTATCTAAATTAATTTTTAAATTATTGCTAGTTAACCAATGAATTACTGTTTCCAATGTCTTGCATATGTCATTTTCATAGGTTGCTGGATCTTTACAAGCAAAAAGTATGGTGCTGTCATCAGCAAACAGAACCGTGGGATGCTCAATTGCTTGTGGCAAATCATTTATATAAATAATAAATAATAATGGTCCTAAAACACTCCCTTGAGGTACGCCGTAATGTATAGGTCCGACTTTCGATGAATAAGTAACCTCAGTTTTTGTTTTCACGCATAAGCTATTTAATTGTGTTAACTGCTTGCGATTGTTTAGGTAAGACGTAATTAAACAGTGCACATTGCCCCTTACTCCATATCTATATAGTTTATCTAGTAAAATTCTATGATCCACAAAGTCGAAAGCCTTCGACATATCCATGTAAAGTGCTGATATCGGAACTCGCCTGTCGACGTTAGATACAATTACACGCATTAATTCAAAAATAGCCATATTGATGGACTTTCCTTTACGAAATCCCATCTGTTCTTGTGTAAATAAGTTCTTGTTTTCAAAGTAACTATATATAGAATTGTAAATGACCTTTTCTATAATTTTTGAGAAAATGGGGAGCAGTGCCACAGGTCTATAGCTGCCCATGTCTTCTTTTTTACCTTTTTTAAACAATGGCTTAACGATGCCTATCTTTAATCGTTCTGGAAATATACCCTTTTCTATGCATAAATTGGTTATGTAACTAATCAATGGTGAGACTATACTAGACACCGATTTTACCACTTTTGTACTAATGCCATCGTATCCCGTACTATTGCTATTTTTTTTTTACACTGAATATGTTTGTTTTAATTTTATTAGGAGTTAACGGTATACTAAAATGGCGACAGAACACGAATCAATAACGGTGATAAAAAAAAATAGATCAGTTCACCAATTATAATACCTAAGTTGACAATCGCACATTGATGCTAATGTAAAATTAACAGTTTTCGGATTTATCCCTTTACATTGTACATTAAGACATTGCTTCTTTCCCTTTCGAGTGTCAAAATATGCGGTATAAACAGCCTCATCTTTTGATTTCGTTGATGTATGATTTTATCACAGCCCCGGATTGCAGACTTGAATTTGATTTGAATTTCAACTTGATAACTTTACGCGTTCTTAAAAAACAGGTATTGACAGACGGACAGATGGACAACGAAGTGATCCTATAAGGGCCTGTTGTTTGATCAGTAGTTAAACTAACAAATTATTAAAATTCGAAAAAGGAACAGAAAATTTGACACATTTCCTTGAGATTCCTTAAAATTTTCGATTCCTTTTTCAAATTTTAACAATTAGTTAGTTTAACTACTTACTGATCAAACAACAGGGCCTAAGAGTGTATTTTTTCCTTTTGAGGTACCGAACTCTCAGAACGTAAACGTATTTCGTGACTAGGGACATTCTTTGAGCTTATTTCTATGTTCTTTGCCGATGTTCGTCATGAATCCTAATAGTTTTTTCTTATTACATAGAGGCTGCACAGGTTTCTCCTACTGCAAGGTCGTATGCCATACCTAGTTCTTTTTTAAAATTATTTTTCTTCCCAAGGGTTGAGATGCATCACTTTCAACCCGCTTATTAACATAAACAATGGCCTATATTCAGAGCTAACACGGTATTTTTTTTAACGACTAAGTTGCTTTAGTAATACGCATCTGTATTTCTAAATGAATTAATGTAATTTCATTTTACGGTAGGCACAAAATTCAATTATACTTAATCTAACTCTTAAAACAATACGATATGTTTGCGACACAATTTCAGTATGAGACGATTCATGAAAATATTTCTTTTGGCGCTCGCTCTTTTTGAGGCAAGTTAATATTATATTATTAGCTTTTGTCTGCAACTTTGTCTGCGTAGTGAGAACCCCAAATCATGCAAATTATATCGAGATTAAGAAAAAATTATGCAGTAATAGATTTTTTCACTTTTCATGCTCTTAAAATCTTACTTTAGTCTCTGCACATCGGAACTAAAGCTCCTAATTAGTCTCTAGGGAATAAAGTATATATTTTTTCATTTACTTTGGAAACCCCTACACAAGCAATCACGGTGTTGAGGTTTATTGTCATTGGCAGTCTGAATAGGAACAGACAGTACGTCGAATGCCATGTCTAAGAAATGTGTAAAAGTGAGAAGGATGCTTTGCCTACCTTTGCACACGTCATCCGTCAGTGAACTGCCGACAAGCTACATCGTCGCACTAAGTACGTCGTACAAGACGTAATTGTGTCACGAATAGCGTCATTCATCTTTTGCGAGTTTATATCGTAAGTGCATATTAAAATTATTATAAAGGTTATTCTTTTTGTGACAAAGGTACGATTTCGTACTTAAAGCTAGTTTCGACATGTTTTTTCCTAATAGTAATTGTTATCGACATCATTTTTGTAAACAACTATGGTTTTTATAACGACGCTTGTTGACAATAATGACGCCTTAGTGTCATCATCATCAATAATGATTGTTGTACATAATAATTAATATTTAACCGAATCCAAAAATCAAAAGACGTAGGTACTATTTAGATTGTAGCTTGACCAGATCAATATTTTGTGAAAATTAGGAAGTTTGTCGTGAGGGCACTCTTTTAACTTACGAATCTGCTCTGATCTTGGGAAAAGCACATAGTTTATTAAGGATTTCTTTCGATTAGGGCGTTTTGGACGGACGATTTAAGAATGTTTCCGTAAACTTCATGTGTAATTTCCTTCGAGCAACACGGAAGGGTTTCCATTAAACCATTTCCCCTCTGTCAAAGTACAAGCCCAAGCGGGCATGCGCATCTAATAAGACTAGTTGTCACTCGGATTGTCAACTAGACAGAGTTCAGTCGCGAGAGTGACCTTTACTTAGACTTAAAATACCGAATTGCTCTGTTTTCTACTGTAAAAAGAGGTCTGGTACATTAAACTTACAAAAAGATGGTGTTGCATTTCACATGTAAATAAATCTTTATAGTATTATTGCTGTTCAATTGCATTAAGACACCAAATTCGTATATTTTATTGTAGTTGGTGGATTAGTTTACCAACATCGAGTCCGCTCTCCCGTACAATATTCGGATCTGTTGAGCAACAAATCAGTTGAGCAAAAAAATTGCTCGAGATATGCAAGTTTTGGTCGGTGAAGTGTTCCATGTTTTATGTATAAGTGTCATCATTACAGTTTTGTTTTTGTATGTAGGTGTGCATAGCTGCATTTGTGTGCAAATTTCCCCCCGCAAGAAATGACAAGTATTTGACTGTAATATTCATAGCTAAGGCGACTCCCTTCCGCTAGGAAGGCCGTGTTGCTCGAAGGTAATAATAGAGGTATTCGAACCCACGATCCTCGGCTTGAAGGCCTTTTTTTTATTTTTTTTATGGCATAGAGATGACAAACGAGCACACAGGCCACCTGATGGTAAGTGGAAACTGTGACCCATAGACATTCGCATTCACAAGACTGCAGAGCAATCCTAAGACTGCAAATGCGTTGCCAACCCTGAGGACTAAGATGGAATGCCTCTATGCTAGTCATTTCACCGGCTGTCTTATCCTCAAACCGGAACATAACAATGCGAACACTGCTGTTTGGCGGTAGGTTAATGGATAAGACGGTGGTAGCGATCCGGACGGACCCTGCACAAGGTCCTACCACCCGTAAAACCTACGTAACGTAAGGCCTTAGGCAAAACCATTAGGCTGGAACGGCTTGTCAACATAAGTTATAATTAGTTCCAATGAAATTCTGCAACATGGCCAATCCTCTCTGACATTGATAAAATTCAGGAACTGCTGGCAGTAATTATGTTTCACGTTGTTAACTTTGCTAGTTCGTTAATGTGAGTAAGTAGTCTGCGTTTTTTATTTTCTGATTAAAATCTGTTAGGATGATTAGGTATGTACTTGTTGCAGAAAACGTGGTTCACAGATGGAGTGGCTCCCTATCCAGATTATCTCGATTCGGCCTCACAAAGAGACGAGGGAGACAAAGAAAAAAATAAAAAAATGTTAAGTATAGAAACGCTGCCAGTTATTATTTGCCATCTATATACAAAAGGCAAACCTGACTCACTGACTTATGTATTAACACACAGCCGAAACTACTGTACCTAGAAACTTGAAATTTGGTACTGGGGTTCCTGTAATTGAGCACTAAGAAAGGATTTTTATATAATAATACGTCAGGAGCACAACGTATTTTTAAAGATATGTCAAAGCGCCTGATCGACGCAACCCGTGACAAAAATGCTGGCCTGCACTTGGCACAAAGATTAAGCATTGCCATTCAACGTGGCAATGCTGCCAGCATTTTAGGAACAATGCCCACTGGTAGCGGTTTGTTAGATTAGTGTAGGTTTAAGTAAGTTTGTAAGTTCTTTCGTTTGTTTTTGTTTGTCTATGTCTATATTATCAATATCTCTAATATCTAGAATTTCAGAGACAAGATTAGTAATAAATCATATAGGTATGATTATGAGGTAGCCTCTTTACATACGCCATTGATTGCAATGTAAGTACCTACTCAGCCTCCGTACTAGAGAGAGCCACACATCGCTACTTACGAGACTCCCAATCAATTACATTTGAACCTAATTTTACAATGAAGCCAGTACATGACTTTCGGTCAACAGGGTAATTGGCCCAATGCGTAGGTATCTGTGCCAGCAGTAAGATTAAAATTTCATACAGAACATACATAAGCTCACGCCTTTATTTCCAGTTCGGGGTAGGCAGAGCTACAGAATTACTAACAACTTTAAAAACTTGTTAATAATTCTGGAACCACAATAAATTTAAATTTAAGAGAATAATTTAAGGTTCCTGCTAAGTACAGTCAATAGCATAAATACCTGAGTGATTATTTCTGTACCTTGTCGCTTTCAATCGTTTCACAATTTTGTATAACATTTCAAACACGACGCTAAACTGACAAGGTACATAAATGATCACTTATTTATGCAGCTTACTGTACCTTAAAATGCGCTTAGCAGCAAGACAATGCGATTTATCAGTCATGACTAAATTGACTCAACTGTCTGCATGTATACGAAACGTCAGGCCGAGTACAGACTGACAAGTACATTCCCTAAACCCAAATCTTGATTTAAACAATTATCAGTCTTGTCTTTATTCGACTGGCATAGGTGTAGAGACAAATTTACATTTTTCCATGCCAAAGCGCTTCAATAATTTTTTTAACATTTTGTTACTGAAACCAACTCGCGTGCACATGATGTTTGAATGTGGAAGAAGGGAAAGAGATTTGTCAGGATCGTAGCAAGTAGAAAGAAGCGGTCTCTGCCTACCCCTCTGGGAAACAGGCGGGATTTTGTGTATGTATGTACCGGGCTGATTTAATTTCAAAATGCCATTGGCTTTGTCACGAAAATCACTTATCCCTTAGATAATTATTCTTAGACCACCTAGACCCTTAACAGAAAATATTCTGTTCTAATAAATTAAATAACCTTGTCGTAGTATCTGGGTCATTACTAAAGATAAAATGGTCATCGACATACAAGGCAATTATCGTAATTAATCGATTATATTTCTTTACTAGCGACCCACCCTCGCTTCGCTTCGGTTTATGTGTGTTTTTTGTAACACACACATACGTCATAGTAGCTTTATGCATGCAAAGTCTCAGCCCGATCGGTTTAAAATTGACTAAAATAGGGGATGAAAGTTTCATACAAACTTCTATTTCTTCACAACACTACAATCTTACTGCTATTTTATCCCCTTGGGGGTAGAATTGATCAATATCCTTTCTTAGCGGATGCCTACATCATAACGTCTACCTGCATGCCAAATTTCAGCCCGATCCGTCCAGTGGTTTGGGCTGTGCATTGATAGATCACTATGTCACTCAGTCAGTCACCTTTGAGTTATATATATATTTCTTTATATACACACATGGTTTGCATTTGCTTTGAATATATCCATTATTTTTTAGCAGATTGTGTTTTGTACCATGCGACTCGCTGGTTTAAGGCCATTATACTTTTATGCAATATATAGGTAAGAACATACTTTGCTCTCATCTCCCGCGAACCCTACAGTTGTTCCATGTAAATTGTTTTAGTCTACTCTACTATTTAGAAATGCTGTAGTGACATCAATATGGTTAATCTCCACATCAAGTTCATTTACTAATGAGAACAATATTCGGATAGTGCTGTGGCGAAGTACAGGAGAAAAAGTTTCACTGTAATCTATACCTTTCCCTTGTGAAAGACCACGACTAATTAAACGTGCCTTATATTTTTATCTGTCCCTAAAACATCTTGTTTCATTTTGTAAACCCACTAACACTTGACTACATTGGTGTTTTTAGGACGCTCTACAAGGGAACATAGCCCAATCTTTACAGCATGAGGAGGACACTACCTCGTCGAAGGTAAGTGGATCACCATCAACTTTAGTTCATAATGACATATCGTCTCTGTACTTTCTCGACCTCGTATCTGATCGAATAGTTAGATACGAAAGTAGTGTTTATTCTTTAAGGACCATGAGTACTTTTCCTTATCTAAGTATTCGTTCAGATACAAGGTTGATAAAGTAAAGGGACGATATCATGATCATCATACCTTACTGGGAGCACTGCGAGTGCTGCGAGCGGGTCGTGCAGTGACAGTCATAGAAACATCTGGACGAATCACAGCACTTAGATGATTCACAGGATCCAAGTCGATGGTCACAGGAACATCTTAACGAGACACTGGATCAAGGCTGACGGCCGCAGAACTGCCAGGGCGAGTAACCATTACTTTCCTTTCACGACACGACTTGCTTGCCTTCGAGACGTTGCTGATAACAGCCTCACGAACTTTATCATCCCCATCTGAAATTAAATTTGTAGCACTATGATTACTATTTATTTCCATACTATAATTATTAATATAAGAATTATTCATAGTATCACAGGTCTTACTTATAACATCACAGTTATTGATTAAATTATTATTAACAATTTTGTGTTCCTATTGTATCTAATATATTTAATTACTATTTTCAGAGATCATTTTAATATCTTTTAAAAAAATATTTCCTAAGAAGAAGCGAAAGAAATTTGTCAAGATCGTAGCAAGTTAAGAAAAAGTGGAAAGAAGTGGTCTATGTCTATGAAATTAAATTTGTAGCACTATGATTACTATATATTTCCATACTTTAATTATTAATATAAGAATTATTCATAGTATCACAGGTCTTACTTATAACATCACAGTTATTGCTTAAATTATTATTAAAAAAAATTGTATTCCTATTGTAAGTGTCTAAAATATTAATATACTTATTTAATTACTATTTTCAGAGATCATTTCAATATCATTTAAAAAAATATATTCCTGAGAACACTACATTCCGTGAATAAATTATCTTCTTAGGATTTGAGGGGTCTTCCAGCCTTTACATGTTTCACTATAACCAACAAAGATACACATTTTAGATTTCGGATTTCATCTTACCGGTACGCTTCTGTTCAAGAATCAGTGCATAGGCAATGCAGCCCCATACTCGGAGGATATTTGTGGGGCTCCTATATTTGAAGTAAATAACTGTTATTATTGTCTCTTCCCAAAATTATTTACTGAAACCAGATTCTAGAAGCATTGCGATATTACCGGACTTGTGGAGCAGGAAGGTGACATCAGTTGTTAATAAAGGTGGCAAGGAACCGATCTCAAGGGCGTTTTGGAGTTGCGCTGCTAAACACACATGTGAGACTTTGAACCGTTAAATACAAAAGTTGTGCAATCCGTGCGGCCCAGGACTTTTCCACTTCTGAGCCATTCGAATTGCACAACTTACGTCTTCGGGGCAGATGGTAATAGGCCTCATTGGTTCAATAGCCTCACATGCATGTTCAACAGCACTATCCAATCTCCTTCTGTGTGCACGACAGGCATCGACCAGATGCTACGCCAGAAATTAATCATAACAGCAGGATCTGGTTGGTGGTCGTCGCTCACACCACACCTTGGTCGGGTCCTTCCCACTTTCCGTACACTTTCCTCTGATCAGATTGGAAGAGTCGATTTTGCTGGTATCAATCCACACACACTCTATAGCGAAGAATACGGCTTTCCCACGCGTAAACCTTCTACTTCAGGAAGTCGATACGTTCCGTGACATGGCCATATAATGCTGGGGCCTTATACCGGTCCCAGCAAAAACTTGTAAAAAATTGAATGGGTATTGATAATATCCTAGCTGGCTTGTAAAATTGACGCCAGTAAGGCGTTTAGGGCTACGCGCAAAATTCCGTTTACTTGCAGGCAAGCGTGGTGGACGAGGCCTAGAATTGGGAGTGGACCGATACTACGCGATCGCGTCTTCCAAAGCCATCTTGCTCATTTACGCCAGTTACGTTATTATTAAGCGCTTGATGTGTCCCACTGCTGGGCAAAGGCCTCCCCTCCCTTTTCTATGTTTCCCTATTCTTTGCAGTCTCTGTCCAGTACTTCAAAATGGATCCCAAGCTATCCCGCCATCGCCAAAGACGTATGTTATACATAATGTAAAAAATAATTAGATAATTAATTATTTGATTGGATTTGATAGTTCCTTCGCTTCCTACGTACCCAACAGATTTTTTATTTCAAGGTTTTATTTTACAATGTGGTCGGCGTAATTTAAATGTAGGTATATAACTATGCCAAATTACAGTTTTGTAGTACCAAGACTCTCTGAGTTAGACCGCGGTTAGACGGACAAACAGACATGGCGAAACTATAAAGCCGCAAACAGACAGAGAGCGAAGGCGGTGCAGTGCCATACTAAAAGGCGTTTCCAAAGCGTGACGAAGGCGTTTTTTCTAGAAAAGCAGCGCTCGCAATGCGTTTCGGCGTAGGGGATGCTATTATGACTTCGGAACCACGGACCTAAAAAAGATCCGGACGTAACCTTGGCTAATCACGAGTGAAGCATGCAAAATGGTAATGGTAAACACGGATACTCGTAAACTGGCTGTGGCTCAGCGTGTGGTCTTGCCTAGGGTATATATGTGTGCGGTAAGTCGTGTATAACGAACGAAAGTGCCGACCTTGCATACCTCACCACTTTTTAGTGTAACATTACGTCTGTATTTTTATAGATTCGTGTTCGGAACCCTAAAAATGCATGTGTAATAACAAACTGCGTCTTTACAGGTTCCGAATTATGCGGTAGCGAATGATCCAACTACCACCAAACCATCAAACCTCTCAGCAGTGCTCATTATGTTACCCCCCATAGTACTGGGATATGAAGATTTTTACGACACCACAGCGGGAGGCATTGGGAAGCGAGAAATAGATAATAATGATCTACAGGACTACGAACAGGACATTGACGGCACTAGAGCAGGGAACGCTATTAACTATTAATGAAGATCGGATGAAGACCTAGACGTGAAGTAATAAAACTCTTTCAACTATATATTTATATTCATTTACCCCGGAATCTTGGATCGGATCTATAATCTATTACTTACTAACAATAATTTACTGTTTTTACTAAAAAAACTTCAGCATTCTCTTGACATTGACGGATGGTTTTATGTTGTCCAAATGAACCGCCTCGCCGCTCGCCTCCGTAACTTCGGCTTTTTGGTTGCCTACGCTTTCTTTCTTTTTTTTTTATGGCATAGAGATGACAAACGAGCACACAGGCCACCTGGTGGTTAGTGGAAACTGTGACCCATAGACATTCACATTCACAAGACTGCAATGCAAACCTAAGACTGCAAATGCGTTGCCAACCCCAAGGACTAAGATGGAATGCCTCTATGCTAGTCATTTCACCGGCTGTCTTATCCCCAAACCGGAACACAACAATGCGAACACTGCTGTTTGCTGGTAGGTTTCTTTGCCTCTGCGCCTCCGGAATTTGTTAAAAGAAGACCGGGGTAATTTGAAGCTGCAGATAAATAATAACTTTTAATAGTATTTTCATAAGAAACGCAAACAAATGAACAGTTTGCAATGAACACAACACAAAACAAAAAAAACTGGAACCTCTACTCATTCTGGTTCTGCCCCGACTTTTGTTCAGCTGGTGGCTTTGGTTACAAAATTTGCAGTAGAGGTCGAAAGTATTGAACTAACAACAGACGATACGGAGGTTGATGGTGTACGTACGATCAACGAGAGGCGGATAGGGTTCAAATGGGTTTTCTGCCTTATGGCAAAAATATGTTAGGCAAAAGATATCGTTTCCTAACCGTTTTATTTCCCAACTCGCAATTTTTTTCTGCAACTAAATATTTCAGGTTTCTTATAAAAACTAACCTAACTTAACTTATAGGGTTCAACACGATGGTACTTAAATAAATCCTGAAACATTTACAGTTACAGAATAAAAAGCGGGTTCGCAAATGAAACGGTTGGGAAACAATACATTTTGTCACATTATTTTCGACTGAAAGGCAGGATACCGATCAAAAGTGGTAAATCAGCGATATAGTCGCAGCGACCATAGTTCAACGGGAAGTGCTTTATATATGTTTTTTTTCATTTGCGAGTTTCAAAATGTGCGGCATAAACAGTCTCATCTTTTGATTTCGTTGACTTAGATTAGAAGTTTGCAGACCTGAATTTGATTTGAATTACAACTTGATACTTCTACGCGTTCCTAAAAAAACGGCTCTTGGCAGATAGACAGATGGACAACGAAGTTATTTTATAAGAGTTCCTCATTTCCTTTTGAGGTACGGAACTAACGAAACCCTGACAACGTTACTATCAGCCCAATGGAACCCTGACCCACCATCGAACTGTGTCACAGTGACGGTATAATTCAAATCGTAAGAAGTGTCTAACATTTGTAGTTTATGCAACAGTTGTATAAGAGAGGTAAAAAAAGACGAGTGGCGTGTGTTACGACGTGAGCCGAAGGCTAACATCGTAAAGGAAGACGCCACGAGTGATTTTTGATTTAGCTGTACACCGTTGCAAACAATACTTTAAAATAAAATGCAAAATTACACGAAAACACGTACGAACGAACAAACGAAACACAGAACAACCAAGGTGCGGGAAATTCATGAAAATTACAAAATATTACAGAATAAACACACGCCACTCGTTTTTTTTGACCTCTCTTATACAACTATTGCATAAACTACTATTATTGTAAAGCATAGAAAGATTTGGCAGCTAGACGTGTCGCTTTAGTCGTCGTTAACTAGACAGACCTTTCTCCTGATTATTCTGCGGGCATATTATTTATGCTCTTATTTTAGTGTTCGTGACTATATAAATGACAGATAAAAGTACAGGAGTACGAATAGTAGATTGATAACCAAGGGTTGAAAGTGACCCATTTCACCCGAGATATTTCTGGCGCTCGAACGAAGTGTGTGTTCGTGGGGAAGAGGGTAATTTCACCCGAGTTAGACACTCTACTTTTCATTTCGACTGTGAGGAAAGTAAAATAATATATTCGTGACGTAAAAAAGGTCAAATTTCTTGTTACGAACGGATGTTCGGCGCTCAACCTCCAGTGTATGTATACAGAGTGTTATCGTCAAGTGTGTCCAGGCGATTATTCCGTAACTTTTACAGATATCAAAAAACTTTAAGCTGATATCGAAAGTACGTTACCTAATGAGTAAAATGACATACTTAAATAAATTTTAAAATATCAAACGATAAGTATAATTTAGTATGAGATTAATTTAGATAAATTTAGAAAGAACTGTGATATACATAATGTTATTACCAGAAACAAACATAACCTCGCAGTGGGCACTGCCGCCACGGTACCTGCTGACGTGAACCCGTATTGCGTTTCTAAACACAACAAAGTAAGGCTGCGTTTCCACCAGAGAGATGTGCGAGGATGCGTTGAGAGGGATGTGTTTGTCATGAACCAATAGAAACACTTCATTTACCTATCCTCGCTTAGCTTAGCTCTGGTGGAAACCGCTCAGCGGAGCGAGTTTTTTGTACATACAAAAGAAGGGAAATATGTGTGCGAGGAATGTGTTGCGAGGGATGTGTTGCGAGGCGGCGTTATGCTCCGCTCCCGCCTCACCGCACCCCGCCGGCTTATTTAAAAAGAGCCCTCTACACATCCTCGCACCGCTCAGCTACCTCGCACATGTTTGGTGGAAACATTCACACCGTTAGGGTGCGGCTCCAGTGAGGCGGAGATGAGCGGAGCGGAGCGGAGCGGAGCTGTGCCAATATTAACCAATAGAAGGCGCATGCGGTCACGTCGAGCGCGCCTTGCGCACGTTAGTTTAGATTCTATTGGTTAATATTGGCACAGCTCCGCTCTGCTCCGCTCATCTCCGCCTCAGTGGAGCCGCAGCCTTACACTCCCCCGTTACACAGCCTCGCACCGTTTAGCTACCTCGTACATCTCTGGTGGAAACGCAGCCTTAAGATTTCTGCTACTCCATAATTCTAGTCCATATGATATAGTCCTTTAACGTAATAACTTTTTTCTACTCCTGTACTTTTATTAGTCTTTTACATAGTCACGAACACTATTATAAGAACATAGATAATATGACTTCAGAAAAGTCTATAACTCTATTCCCCATAACAGCTCTCGGTGTCGTAAAGTCGCCCTAACGATACGCCACAGATTACTAAGTGTAGCCTGTTAATCATATTTTAACGATTGTGAAATAGGGACTATAAAACACCTAATGTTTTGAGAAATGATTTCAGTTATCTGATTGGTCGATTTTAAAATAGCTGTATTCTGATTGGTTGATACGAATTACAAAGTTTTTTTAAAAGATTTAAATTAGTTAAAGAGAAACACGTACCTAAAAGAACCTATCGTTCCGTTTGACAGTCGATGTGTATTGTGATTGGTGGATTTAATTTAGTGAAGTATTCTGATTGGTCAAATTAAAATGTTTTGGAATTGTAAATAATTCTTTTTTCCATTCCGTCAATTTAAAAACAAAGTAAACCATAGACACATATTTTGTCATTTTCTTGTTTCCCGCTCGTTTGTTGTTCTTTACTTCGTTCGTTCGTTTGTAAGTTTTTTCGCTTAATTTTGCATTTCATTTGAAACCTAGTCGTAGAAAAAGTATTGTATGCAACGGTGTATAACTAAGTCAAAAAACACTCGTGGCGCTTTCCTTTACGATGTTCGCCTTCGGCTCACATCGTAACTCACGCCACTCATATATTTTGACCTCTCTTATACAACTATTGCATAAACTACTATTTTTTATAATCTTACTATAGAGGCTGTAGGTATTGAGGTATAGGTTTCTGCTACTGCACAAGTCCATTGAAATTGTTATTTTTCTAAATAACTTTGTTTTATAATATTACTACATAGAGGTTGTACATATTTCGGCTACTAAAAGGTTGATTGACATAGTTAATTTTTCAAATTACTTTACTTCATCACTTTCAACCCAACCCGCTAAGATAAACAATGGCCTCCTTTCAGAGAATGAAACGTTATTTTTTTTTAAATGAAATTGGTGTAGTAATACGCATCATAATTTTTAAATTAATTAATGTAATTTCATTTTACGGTACAAAATCCAATTACACTGAATCTAACTCTGAAAACAATACGATATGTTTAAAACACAAAAGCAGTATGAGAGGATTCATAAATATATGTCTTTTGGCGCTCGCTCTATTTGAGGCAAGTTAATTTTATAAAATTATGCGTTCCAATTATGCGTTGCACACACCCGCACATAAACTGTCACTCATGCTGTCTCTCGGCGCGTTGTCTTGCTTAGTGTATCTGTGTGCGTGCGGTAAGTCGTGTATAACGAACGAAAGCGCCGACCTGCCATGCTTCACAACTTATTAGTGCAACGTTACATGCGTTATTTTCTTAGGTCCGTGTTCGGAACACAATAAATGCACGTATAACAAAAATGCGTCTTTACAGTTTATGGATTATGCGTCGGCGGCGGATGCCACCCAACCACCGAGCAACCTCACAGCCCAGCTCATTGTGCTACCCCCCATAGTACTGGGATATGAAGATATATACGACACCACAGCGGGGAGCGTTGGGAAGCGAGAAATAGATAATGATGATCTAGACTACGAACAGGACATTGACGACACTAGAGCAGGGAACCCTAATGAAACGACGACACGACCTCCGGGGTAATAATCAATCATCATCGTCGGATGATGAGCTAGACGCAAAATAATAAAACTCTTTCTACGATATATTTATATTCATTTCCACCTGGATCCCCTTTTATCGTCGACACAATTTCACGACATGTTTCACTTCGCGGAATCTGTATTTTATCGATAGATTATTTCTACTGTAATCTTATTTTTTTTATGTTTTCAGAGTGGGTTACGTAGGTTTGGTTGGGGCTATTCCCACTAGTTCTACTGTCAGTACCATATAGCTCAAGTTAATGGTTAGTGTAGTAGAACTAGTGGAAAGAAACCGTTAGGTTGGGTTAGACCAGGCCCCTATCCCACAAAACTTTACAAGACTACAATTTAACAAATTTGACAACTTTTTGAATGGAGATCCGTACAAATTTTTCAAATTGTACGCTTGTAAAGTTTAGTGAGATAGGGGCCAGGGACTATCAAAAAATACATAACTCCTGGGGCCCTAATATAACTGCGTTTATCGCGTGACAAAGTTTGGATAAAGTATCTGTCAATCTGTAATGTATCTGTGACGACGCGCTGGCCTAGTTGGTAGTGACCCTGCCTACGAAGCTGGCGGTCATGGGTTCAAATTCCGGTAAGGGCAGATATTAGTGTGATGAGCGCGAATATTTGTTCCTGAGTCATGGATGTATGTATGTATGTATGTAAACACTTTATTGTACAAAAGAAAAAACATAACAATACAATTAATATAGAAATATGTACAAAGGCGACCTTATCCCTTTAAGGGATCTCTTCCAGCTAACCCTTGAGAGATTGAGAAGAGTGAACGGTTGTGCAACGAGTAAACAAGTGTAGGTACAAGAAGAAGAATATAACACATGATATACGAGTATATATATTCTATATATTTAAGTATATATTTCTCTAAATAAGTATTTATATCGTTGTATAGTACCCATAATACAAGCCTTGAGCTTAGTTTGGGACTAGGTCAATTGGTGTGACATTGTCCCCTGATATTTATTTCTTTATATTAATTTATTTACCTTCTGACACGTAAATACTAACGAGAGTGATGGATGCTTTATCCACATTTGACACGCGATATAGCTAGACCCTCTGGAGGCCTAATATGGCTGCCTTTCGCGTGACAAAATCTCTATAAAATATCCGTCACTTTTTAACAGATATTACATTACATACACATTACATTAAATCACGCCTGTTTCCCAGAGCGGTAGGCAGAGACCACTTCTTTCCACTTACTACGATCTTGACAAATTTCTTTCGCTTCTTCCACATTCATACATCGAGTCATGCACGCACGTCGGTTTCGGGTACTTAAGATTCGGCCCTTTTCCAGTATAACTCCGATTTGACTCGAAAAAGTACGCCTAGGGCGGCCCCTTCCGACCCGTCCACTCACTGTCGATCTGTATATCTCTTTCGTCAATCTTCTTTCATCCATCCTTTGCAAATGATCGAACCATCAAATCATGCCCTTTTCAATCTTAGTCACTAAATCTTCTTTTATTCCACATTTCTCTCTGACTTTTTCATTCCTTACTCTATCAATCAGATTCACACCACATATACTACGCAAAAAGCGCATTTCAACTGCATTTACACGACTTTTATGCTTGTCCCGCCACTCCCAACATTCACTCCCATTCATCAGATATAAAAGTATGAAATTGACTTATGCTTCATCCACATTTTGTCACGCGATAATCAACCGTACTAACTACTAAGCCCGCTGCACGTGCAAATGCCTGTCAAAAATTCTGCAAAGTAAAACATTTGATGAAATGAGGGTCAGCGATAAAAAGGTAATCGATTTGCCCCGCCTCTACCAAAGCAAATGACGTTGTCAGTTTAAAGTGTGTATCTGGGTCGGGAATTGTCTTACAATACTTTCATTTGTCCATAAATTCATCTATACTAATATTATAAATCTGAAGAGTTTGTTTGTTTGTTTGTTTGCTTAAACGCGATAATCTCAGGAGCTTCTAGTCCGATTTGAAAAATCATTTCAGTGTTAGATAGCCAATTTATCGAGGAAGGCTATATAACATGCTCACATAAACCGAAGCGAAGCGAGGGCGGGTCGCTAGTAACTTATAAAAACATTTTAACTGAACACATTACGTTTGGGAGACAGTCGTGATGCTATGTAAGTATGTGTGTGTATGGTGTTGTGTATGTATGTATGTATGTATGTAAATAACTATTAAATAGATCTAAGACCCCGATAATAAAGGCGACCCCTGCATGCAGAGCTGATACCTCTTAAAAAGCCCAACAGATTTTCAACAAACTTGACATTAACAGTCTTATAATTACGTAAATGTTAGTGTTACGACGGAGTGGCTTAAAACATTAAATTATACAGAAACAGACGAGCTACTTAAACTAGAGAATGTACACACAAACATACTTACACACAATCACACACACCTATTTTACTTATATACTATAACATTTTAATTTTTAAACAAAATTCTTGAACCTATTGAGAAGCGGGATCTCTTGACGCAGGTTTCCTTGTAGACTCAATATTGCCCTCATTAGAAAAAATGGCGTATGTCTCATAAAATCGCGAATGTATTAGTGACCTCAATACTTAAGACACAGGGTTCAATATGCTTTAATAATCAAATTGCGCTTGCGTCCTTTTAATAGGAGATCTCACAATGTTCGTGTCATGTTGTTGTGGTCTATAATTTATATTATAACAGTAAACATATCACTACAGAGTATAAAACAAAGTCGCTTCCCGCTATCTGTCTGTTCCTATGTGTGCTTAGATCTTTAAAAATACAAAACGGATTTTGATGCATTTTTTTAATAGATAGAGTGATTCAAGAAGAAGGTTTTTATATATAAGTAATAAATTCGGTTTTATGTACGCATGTCATAGAAAAGTCACAAACCGTAGCGAAGCGAGGGCGGGTCGCAAGTTTTTTTATATAAGTACGATGATAATTTTATTCTTAAGAATATTTCGACCAATTGATAAAATGCATACCAATTTCGACCAAATACGTTCACAAAACTTTGTTATATGAAGTAAGCGTGAATAGTTAGACAACCCAATATAGTTATTTTCACGATATTTATAAGATTAACCAATAAAAATAACCTCATAGGTAATCAAGTAAAATATTTGTTGGAATATTCTCAAAGTGAAACTTGGTAAAACTAGTTGGTTCGGGAGATTGGAAAGTTAGCCCTTCAAAAAAAATTGGATCTCGAAATCGAACTATAAACTCTTTTATGCACAAGGTCATAAAAAGCCGTTTTAATACGTTTACATGTAGCATAAAAAAGAACTTTATAGCTTTAGAAGTGAAAAATATATCGACATCCAATTATTCCCATATCTAACTCGTAAAGAACAATGTGTTTTCCATACAACGTTAGTATGAAAGGATTCATGAAAATATTGCTTTTGGCGCTCGCTCTTACCGAGGCAAGTTTTTATTTCAAATACTTTTTATATCACCCGATTAATCTATAATTTAACGGAATAAAAAAAAGCCTATTCCAGTCAATGTAGCTTCCTATTTCAAGAATAATTAAAATCGGTTTATTACATACGGAGATTATACCAACATACAAACAAACAAACACACAATTGTACCTATTTATAAAATTAGTTTAGTAGTTACAAAACGTTGATCGCTGCGCCATTCTAAAAATAACAGAAAACATAGTAAACAAGTAGGGTGAGCGCACCAATGATGGACACTTTTAGCTGACAGGCTCCAGTAATGGACACTTGACTCTTAATTCAAATTTCATACGGTCCTAGATTGATTGTTGAAACAAATGAATAACCCTTATCTTCTGTGCTAATAATCCTTGTCCATTACCGGTACCACCACTCTAAGGTTGCTTTAGTTTAAGTTTGGAGTGACGTCATTCCATCCCGTTTGTTTTGAATTGTGACTGAAGAAAATACGATGGGGCATCCGAAGGTTTGAGCTTAATGCTTTGTACTAACCACCCAGTAGGTACAGTCACAATGGTAAAATTGAGAATACACGCGCTAAAATGTGTTTTGTATGCTCTGACTGGACTTCTTATAGGATTTCTTGGAGCTTCAAGGTGCTAGCTAATATCGGGCTCAGTTAATCGGGACACTTCAATAAAACGTAAAACATCGGTTGAAGATATATTGAAATAAATGAAACAAGTTCACTATTATTCTTAACTAAGTGTTACTGGCTAACAGGTTAGGGAACGACTGGCGTTGCTGGGCGCGCGTCCTGCGCCCAGCGCGCGTTGCCACGTCAGCGCGTTGCCACGTCAGCTCATATCCAAGTGCACATGCACCGAGATATGAGCCGACTCTGCATATTGTGTCCCTACAGTATTCCCCCCCTTTCTCTTTTTTTTATATCAAAAATTAAAATGGTATGAAATACAAAACATACATACATTCTTAGACAGTACTTTCCCCGGCGCTACTCATGTTGGCGCGCCGGACGCTGTCAGCATTCCGCGCACCAACATCCTCGGATTACATGTTATGGCTGTAGCGCTGTTGTAAATATAATGTTACATTGTTATATTTAACTGTACTTAGATTATAAATCAACATTACTTTTGTTCATGTTGTTACCTGTTTTACAAACTAATACTTATATTAACACAACACTTGTTTAATTTCGAACCTTTTACAATCACTAATACACTTCTTGAGATGGTTGTGGTTGCACGGTGTGCACCCGGACTGCCGTGGGTGGTGGTAAATTCCCGACGGCCTTCCTCAGCCACGTCTTAGCCTGGCTTCTACATTTGGCTCTTATGCCATAACACAGGAGAATTGTCAGCACTATACTTATCGCGATCAGTACTATACCGACGTAATTTAGCTTTGTTTCTACTTGTCCTGATATGGACTGTACTTGGGCTATAGCAATATTATGGGACTCGTTTTCCTTCTCTTTGCTCTGACCCCAACCCATTGTAGTGTAATATGATTTGGGTAAATTTTAAAATTATAAATAAGAATAGATTATCTATAGCACTCTGCTGTCGCTGAGCTAATGAACGAATCTACTAAGTACAATTTCAAACTTCTGTTCTTAAAAGAACGCAAGCGACGCTTGACATACATCAAATTGCTTGTATAGAAATTTGCATACTCTGTCAACATTACTTTATGTGTGCAATGAGTGCACAATAATATATTGAGTTAGTCATAAATTTTACCCTAATTACTTAATTTACTTACATCGACAAACTGCACCAAATTGCGTGCGACTGATGTCAATAACTTCAGCCTTTAACCTACTTACCACTACTACAAACGTACCTACCTATAATACATTATTCAATCTTATTATATGTATAAGGGTTAACTTTCACAATTCCGTTCCAACGCTATGTGAATACGATACGGTGCTGCCTTACCTACAAGTATAGTTATCTATCTACTTACTTATACTATAATTGCTATTACTAAACCGAACGGGTGGCTTAACTACTCGCCCACTCCGCGTCTGTCGTATAGGTAATGTCGGCACAATGTTATCTTCATATGACTGCGACGACGGTGGTCTGACCACCGTGTCGGGAACGTCCACTGTGCTTTCTTCGTCGAGTAGATAGGCTGGCTTCAATCTGTCAATTGAAATGCGAGCCTGTCTACTTGGAAGTTGCACAAGAAATACCTTTGTACCTCTTTCTAGCACCTTAAACGGTCCGTCGTATGGTGGTTTCAGCGAAGCTCGCACGGAGTCGTCTCTAATAAAAACATAATTACAAGTTTGTAAATCCGTATGCACAAAAATGTTTTTGTTTCCGTGTTGTCTTAAAATCGGTCTAACTTTTGAAATTGTTTCTCTAATTTTTTCCACTAAGCTGCATGGGTCAGTTACATCACTTTCTAATATAGTATCGTAAAAAGCTCCTGGCAAGCGTAGCGTGCGTCCGAATGTCATCTCCGCTGCGCTTGAGCCGTTATCACTCCTACTGGCGGCACGCAATCCTAATAACACCGTTGATAACTCGTCTACCCATGTGCTGTTATTGCCAATTCTCGCCATAAGTGCTGCTTTTAAAGATCTGTGCCAACGCTCTACTGCTCCATTGCTTTGGGGGTGGTATGGGGTGGTTCGTATTTTATCTACTCCTAACAATTTCATTAATTCGGTAAATAAACGACTTTCGAACTGTCGCCCTTGATCCGTTGTGAGTCTAATTGGACAACCGTAGCGTACTATCCAACCATCATATATAGATTTAGCAACTACTTCTGCCGTCATTTCGCATATCGGAAATGCTTCCGGCCAACGCGTACATCTATCTATAATGGTAACTAGGTACCTATAACCATGTGGAGACGTCGGTAATGGACCGACGAGGTCTACATGAATATGCTCAAATCGACCCGACTGTGCAAAACTACCCAAATCAGATACGGTATGACGGTTGATTTTCGACTTCTGACACGGTATACAAGCTCGTGCCCATTTATTTATATCTTGATTCATTTTTGGCCAAAAGAAATTTTTACACACTGTTTTTCGTGTTAATCGAATTCCTGGATGGCTTAAATTATGAACGCTGGCAAATGCGACTTCTCGGAACGCTTCCGTAATGTAAGGTCTAGCTGTTTCTGTCGACATTTCACAGTAAACAGCTCGATTACTAGTCGGTAACTTTAAACGCCTTAAAACAATATTATTACTGTTCGGAGAGGTCAGACCCTGTGTTAATTGTAACAAGTATTCATCTTTCTCTTGTGCGTCGGCCAGTTGTTCATAATCAAGTACCGTGGGACAGACGATGGTTTCAATGCGTGACAACGCATCAGCGACAATGTTGTCCTTACCTGCTATATGTCGTAGATCTGTTGTAAACTCACTTATAAATAACAGTTGCCTAGTCCGCCTCGGTGTCTCTTTGTTATCACTACCTATTTTTACAAATGCATAACATAAGGGTTTGTGATCAGTATACACTGTCAATTGTCGACCTTCGAATGTCTTACGAAAGTGCTTTATTGCCATGTAAATAGCTAATAACTCACGATCGTATGTACTGTATTTGATTTGAGCGGGTTTTAATTTTTTCGAGTAAAATCCTAAAGGTTCCCATGAGTCGTTGACTCTCTGCTGTATAACAGCTCCTATACATTTATCACTTGCATCAGTCATAATAGCTAACGTTGTGTCCGGCCGTGGGTGTGCCAGTGTGGTGGCCTGTTGAAGACCTGCCTTACACTGCCTAAAAGCCTCTTCTGCCGTTTCTGTCCAATTCACTTTAGACTTGTCATTCTTTTTAGATTCTACAAGATAGCTGTCGAGTTCAGACTGCCATAACGCGGCGTTGCGAATGTGCGGCCTATAAAAATTTATCATTCCTAGAAATCTACGTAAATCTCCTATAGTTTCTGGTTTTGGAAAATTTATAATGACATCTACCTTATCTTTTAATGGCTTAATACCCGATATCGAAACGTCATGCCCTAAAAATTCTAATTCGCTCTGGCCGAAACAACATTTAGTTAGATTGATAGTTATGCCAAAGTTAGAAAAACGTTCAAACACTATTCTTAAATGCTCTTCGTGCTGCTTTTCGTCACTGCTTGCAATTATAACATCGTCAAGGTAATTAAATAAAAAATCTAACCCTTGCAGCACCGTATTGCTCATAAAACGTTGGAACGTTTGTGCTGCATTTCGCAAACCGAACGTCATTCGCGGAAACTCAAACAAACCAAACGGTGTTATGATCGCTGTCTTATCGATATCCTCCGGGGCTACGCTAATGCAATGATACGCTCTGTTGATATCCAATTTGGAAAATATTTTTTTACCTGCCAATATTATAGTAAAATCGTGCAATCTGGGAATGGGATATCTATCGGGTTTCGTTATCGCATTCAACATCCGATAATCTCCGCAAGGACGAATTTCGCCATTTTTTTTAGTTACAACATGTAAAGGACTTGCCCATGCACTTTTTGAAGGTCTACATATTCCCATTTCCTGCATAAGTTGAAATTCTTTCTTTACTTTAACATATCGGTCGGGCGGAAGAGGTCTTGCGCGAGCGTAGACCGGAGGTCCCGTTGTTTCAATGTAATGCAATACGTTATGTTGTGAAATTTCTTGGAATGACGCTGGCTTGGTGATATCCGGAAATTGCAACAGTAAATTACGAAATGGGTGTTCCTGATTAACAGTGAAAATAGATGGTTGGTCGATACTTACATAAGATGCAGAAACGTTGAGGTCTGTTACCTGATCCCTTAATTTTCGTGCACTTAAATCGACTAATAATCTATGATGCGTCAAAAAATCAGCTCCCAATATCGGTTGTTTCACGTCCGCGATCACAAAGTTCCATCTGTAAGGTCTCCGCAGCTTAAAATCAAGCATCAGTGTTTTCACTCCATAAGTCTTAATTTCCGATCCGTTTGCTGCGTAAAGTTTATAGTTTGTACACTCACTAACACAATTTTTGTTCTTGACCGGTAAAATTGAAATATCCGCACCCGTGTCAACTAAAAATTTAAGTCCATTATTCCAATCCGTTATACAAAGGCGGCGACTAGGCGATATGGTACAGACTTTCGCCGTTGACTGTACCATGCCATCTAGTTTTCCGCATCCGATTTCCATGCACACGGCTTTGTACACTTTTGCGCTTTATTTCCGTATCTAAAATGGTAAAAACACATCCAATTTGGATTATCCTTCGCACGCTGCTGTCTGTATTGCGACGGATTCCTGCTCCTCGACATGGATCTCGATTGTCCGCGTCTGCTGCGACTCGAATTGCGATGCTGTGTCCTTGAACGTTCCAGTTCCATTATCCGCACGCTTAACTTGGCTATCTCCGCCAAAACCACTGCTGTGCCTTTGTCGTGTCCTGCGCTCGGTGTGGTCTCCGCTGAGCTGCAGGGCGGCTGCACGATCTCGGACACTATAGCGGAACGGGTAGCTTCCGCGACGTTATCCGCAATCATTGCCAAGTTATCCAGTCCTTTTGCTTCGGAAACTGCTAACACCCCTCTTACTGTAGCGGGCAGGTGATTTTGCCAGAGGATGCGAAGAGTATCGTCTGGAAAATTATCTCTTGCCAGTGCCCTCATCCTATTTAACAGCTGCGACGGTTTTTGGTCGCCCAACTCCATTTCGCCCATTAGTTTTTCTATTTGGCGGTTTTTCGAGTCTTCGAACATGGTCAATAGTTTAATCTTTAATGCCTCAAACTTGCCCGAAGCCGGCGGCTTCGCAAGGAATTCTGTAAGGTGCACTATCACCTCTTTGGGTAATTTCGAGACCACTATGTCGAAACGTGAGTCGTCCCCTAACCTCTGCGGCGCCAATATTGCCTCCGTTCGAATAAACCAGACCCGTGGCTGGTCCGACCAAAATTCTGGAATCCTCGATGACAAAGACAAAGCCATGATGTCTGGTGCCGGTGAAGTGGCTGGCGTCGCTTGGGCTGGAATTCCTGGAGTCGGCGGCGTTGATGTGGGCATTGTTCAAATGTCGGGGTCACCAATATAGGATTTCTTGGAGCTTCAAGGTGCTAGCTAATATCGGGCTCAGTTAATCGGGACACTTCAATAAAACGTAAAACATCGGTTGAAGATATATTGAAATAAATGAAACAAGTTCACTATTATTCTTAACTAAGTGTTACTGGCTAACAGGTTAGGGAACGACTGGCGTTGCTGGGCGCGCGTCCTGCGCCCAGCGCGCGTTGCCACGTCAGCGCGTTGCCACGTCAGCTCATATCCAAGTGCACATGCACCGAGATATGAGCCGACTCTGCATATTGTGTCCCTACATTCTTAAACTCGCCGACTCACCGCGAACACTCGTTCACTCCTTCGACCGACCGAGCGCCGTTTTTAAGAGAATAAGACGCAGGGCCCAGACAAGATGCATTACGCTAACTATCGTTTCTATTCGTTTAGTTTTTAGACCAATCGCGTCACTGGTAGATCACGTGACTTTTCGTATCACGTCATCTACCAGTGACGCGATTGGTTTAAAAACTAAACGAAGAGAAACGCTAACTAGCGTATTGCTTCTAGTTTGGGCCCTCAGAGAAGATGCAAACGCCGCTGTAATTTTTCTGTTCTATCGTCTTGTAATGTATGGGACCACAAATTGATCACGTGGTTTATCTAAAAGAATAGCTAAGTCCTAGCCAACGTTGTTATTTTCGATTTTCCTAAATATTTCGTTCATAGGAAGGAAAATAAAATCTATTAAAACAAAGGTTGATTTAATTCTTTGAATTAACTTTTTTTGTTTGTTAACAAAGAATTTCAATGAAATTGTACTCTAAAGTTCAGCTGTGTTATCTTAACTTTTTTAACTTTAACTTAACTTTTTTTTTAGTGGAGGGTTGAATTAAAACTTCCTAGTCATATAATTTTTCGACAAAGTTTCCTGTAATTGGCAACGCTAAGGCCAAGAAATTTGCTTAATTATAAAAACGTTAAGGGTCAATTTTTGAAGAGCATATTTTTTCGACATTTGTATTAGTCTTTTTTTTTTGAAATATTAGGTTCTTAAAAATAAAAAATCACTCTGCTTCTAATAGTTAGCTAGATATTGACGCAAAAAAAGTGCCATATAACAACACAAAAACAACAGTGCCATATAACAGTATAAATGTCGATATATATACATACATACATAAATTAAATCACGCCTGTTTCCCAGAGGGGTAGGCAGAGACCACTTCTTTCCACTTGCTACGATCTTGACAAATTTCTTTCACTTCTTCCACATTCATACATCAAGTCATGCACGCACGTGGGTTTCGGGTACTTAAGATTCGGCCCTTTTCCGGTATTTCTCCGATTTAACTCGAAAAAGTACGCGAAATGTCGATATAGTGTCATAAAAATATCGATACTTGCATGAATACATTAACACAAACTAAAAATTAAGTCGTAATTAGGAATAATTAAAAAAGTATTTTGTGTTAAAGTTTATTTAAACAAATACAAACTAATCAAATTTTTAAAAAATGTGAACTACATCCTATTATAATTTCGTATTATAGTAATTAAACTAATAAAAAAGTTGATTATGAATGGACATGGAAATATATAAACATTTTGTATGCCACACTTGTATGGACAAAATAACCGTACAAGTGTCGCCATACAAATGTCGACAAAACGTTTTTCGCGGATCTTTCTTACGTACTTGTTTTACTCATTTACTGACACGAAATTTTTACTTACCCCATGTTGATTACAATTATTATGAAACACAGATTTATTTTCCATTAAGATGCAACCCACATCCATAACCGATACTTTAATGACACAAAATACTTAAATGTTTACATTAAAATACAATCACAGATAGGTACCTACTGGTTTCCTAATAAAATATCCTGAACATATTGTAGGGAAGTTTAGATATTGCTGTAGATCAAAATAGATACGTGACAAAAAAAATTACCTCTTTCCAGATTATCGGCGACGTGTCACCAGCTGGCCCAGCCAGCGCTGCGGGAAACTCTACTCTTGATCCTGGTTAAACCAGTATCTATGAAAACAGTAGACCAAAAATCTAATGTTATCGTAATGTCTCCCATGCTCATGGAATATGATGATTTGTTCGACAAAAAAGAAGAAGTGATACGAGAAATCGATAATAAAGTAGAAAAACAAAATGATACCCTAGAGGACTACCTTGCCAACAGTATGATAGCGAACGGTGTCAATTTCAACAATATACTGATGAATTCGGCCAATAATCAATCATTAATAATTCCAGGTTTATAATATAATATAATAAGACGTGGCCGTTACGGTCAATACGAAAAAAAACGAATAAACCTTTTTAATGATAATAACATATTCATATTCATTTTTACAATACTTATTTGGAAGAGAATAGAAATACTTGTAACTTACTTGTACCTTTGTCTGTTGTATCAAATGCAGGATATTAATCCTTATAGCCTGTGTCAATTGAAATTGCTAAAGACGTAAACAAACTAGTACTGTCTGACACATAACCTCAAATATTCATCAAGCGTAACATAACATAAGCTCACGCCTTTATTTCCAGAGTGGGGTAGGCAGAGCTACAGAATTACTAACAACTCAAAAAACTTGTTAATAATTCTGTAACCACGTTTTACACAAAACCAGGCTAAGATATTTACAAGCGTATTAGTGACAGGTTGCAAGCCCATCGCCTAACAATACTACACAGCCTTTATTCCCTTAAACTTAATGTGAAAGTTTATAAATCACTACTCCTCACTTGATCTTTAAAAACATTATAGAGTGATTATAGAGTAACAATAGTAAATTGGTTCGTTTGGATTTGTTTACATCTTTGCCAATTTCAATTGGCACAGACTATACACAATACACTAGACTATATTTTATTTTATTCTTAATATTTGTTGACATTGCGACTTTAGAAATGTACATTCGTTTTCCATTGTCAGTATATCAACAAATATGAAGAATAAAATACAACAATAAATGGATCCCTTCGTATTCTAGTCCAACTCGCACTTTGCCGGTTTAACATTATGTATAGGAAGTAGGCCATTACCATATGTCATCGCACTCGTGTATTTTCCTTTAGAGTTCAAACATGGCCGAACTCCGATACAAACTTCAACCAGAACATCAACCTGTTTAAGATAGATTTCCGAAAAAAATTGAGTGGCGTTCATTATATTATAATATTCCACTTCCATAAGTATACATAGGTATATTTCTAGGCCTTGGGGGCTTCCAAAAAAACAGGAAGTGTTGGTTTGAGTTTAAAGAAGTATCTTAGAATGCCGGTACCGATTTTTTACTGACTTCTATTTTCGTTTTATCTCATAACGTGTAAAATTTTAGTCACTGTAACTACATCGTATGTTATGTTAAGGAATATACTAATCTATATAAAACTCCATCAAATTAAGTCGCAGACAAACGGAAAACTAACCCGCTATTATAACCTATACTTAACAACTACTTAACAATTTTTAGTAATAGACATAGAGGGGCGATTTCGAACAAAATTGAGACGTTATTGCCATTTTATAAAATGTAAGAGTGTTGAACTGCATACCCACCCATGTGGTTATTCAGGTACTTATCGTAAACATTTTCATGACCTATTGACCATGTGTTCCAGATAGCCTTTGCATGAATATTCCTGATAGGGGAACTAATTGTTCCCCCCTTAGGAATATTCAAATCTTTCTATACTAAAAGCTATTTCAAGACATGGACTTTCTGAATGTGATATTTCATGCAAATCCGTTCTGTGGTCCATTTGTAATTGAAAAAGCAACATCCAAACATGCTCCTGAACTACTCATATTTTTAGGGTTACATAGATAAAGAAAACATAAGTATTTATTTATATAAAATATGTTTTTATTGTCTTCTATATTCATATTTTTAACATCACATCCTGTGTATGATTTACTACACAGTCAAGAAATAAACATCCTTTATAGCACGTTGCTCGAAAAATTGGGACGTGAAACGTGGAATAGTAGTTTGTGCAATAGTTGTATTCGCTGAAGCGATTGTAGTTCCCGCAGTAGTTGTCACAATTACTGCAGCAACGACCACTACTGCAGCAAATACAATTACTGCAGTGCTTGTAGTGCCGTAGTATAGTCGTTGCTATAGTTAAAACATTGTCATGAAAGTAAACTTGTCCTTAATAACCATATGAAAATTCTGCTGCTTAAAAGACTTCAAATCTATTTTTTTAGCAATTGGGCTTCTTAATATATTATCATTTCTTAAAATGATTTATTTTGAAAACAGTAATCAAAAACCGGGCAGGAGCGTAGGGTTCCGAAGCCGTTACTAAACAAAACACACACTAAGTATATCATTTTAAAAACTTTCATTTCACAAGGAGGTTTTTCCCGCTTTTTTTTGTGCCCAAAAATCTAACCTAACATACTTATTTATATTTTTCAAGATTTGGAAATAAGTAGTCGCTTGGGGCCAGACCTGGGCTATATGGTGGGTGACTGATAGTTTTAAACCCGCAGTCACTGGTAGTAGCTGTGGCAATTTGAGCACTGTGGCATTGTCGTGGAGAAGCAGAACAGCTTTGGCCAGGCTTTCTTCTCCCTTTTTCTTTTGTTGCTTCGAAGTCGAAGGTCATGCTTGTCCTTTCTCGTTTAAACCCACTAGACCTCTTTTGAATCATCGATAACGAAGGAACCGACTTGCAATAAACTGTATCCATTTAATATTTAAAAGTGTTTGGCCTTTTCCTGGTTTTGTTAAGAACTTTATACGGCTCGGTGCTCAAATGTGTCTAACATCGTGAAATCGTTCGTAGTGATGACGTTTCTTCGCCAGTTGCAGAAAAACAAATGAATAAAAATAAAGCCTCCATATCTTTTTTTTTCTGGCTTTCCAATGATTTAGGCAAAGCCTCCATATCTATTCATTTTAAATCACAATAATGACACTTTTGGCCAGTAATAAAATATTTATTAAAGAGGTTGTAACGTATGTAACGTAATATTTAGTTGTTTTTGCGAAATGAAAGTTTGTAAAATGGTACATTTGTGAAACGAACTCTTCATCAAATGAACGGACCCGATTTCATGTAACTCATTGTTGGCCAAAAACGTGTATAGCAGACCTCTAAGTTGATATTAAAAAACCAGACATCGTCAAGTTTATCAACTCCTTGTGCTGTTGTGTTACGTTACGATAGATGTTTGCCGTGACGTTTGTGTTTGTATGCTGACTCGCTCTCTTTTTAACCAGGCTCCATCAGGGTGCTTCTGTTTTATAAAATGGCCATTCAGATTATTAATTATATACTGAATAATATCGGTTTTATCGGTGAACATTCTGCGTCACAGTCAAGCGTGATGGGAGCTCCGAGTGTCGAGCAATTTTTAATTCTGATTTTAGGAGTGTTATTTTTTTCTTGTTTGTACTTTTTCTCAAACTTGTCGTGGACTCCAATGGGAATATCCAGTTTGGCCAAATGTTTCTTTCTCCTTTCAAACTTAATGTCGTCACCATCTCGCTATGATATTTTGCCGGTAATCTCAAGGTCTGTGTATTATAATATATGTAGCCAAATTTAGTTTTTTGTGATAGCCGGATCTCTTTCAGAGGTTCTTAGAGCCCCCTTCCCTACTGTTACCAAGGCCGCTGTCAGAACCTAGTGGGGATGCTGGGGACGGGGAGCCGTGGGTTTTACTTTCCATGAAAGTTGGAAGCCATAGTCCCTCAGCGGTGGCAAGGCGTCTTCGCGTGCCGAGTCGTTTGAGGTTATTAAGTTCCTCACGGCTGACGTAGCCGAAAAACTGGAGTAATTTACCGCCAACCTCTGCTCGGCGTTGATGGAATTTCAGCAGTCGAGGCACCTTTCTGCCTCTCCTCCTTCTTTCTTTTCCGAGCTTGGGATCGGCAATGGAAAAGAAAACATGTTTTACTTGGTGTTAAATAAAATATTTCTATCTTTCTATCCTTCTGCGCCCAAAGAAACGACGCCGCGGTCCGCGCAAACAGCTGGGAGTAGGTTTAGTCCGGCGAGGACAGTTACAGCATTTACAGCCCCACGGAGTTGCTGTTATTGCTGAAGTTACGGTTGTTGTAGTTGATGTTGGTGCGGTTGTTGTTGTTTCTATGGCAGTTATAGTTTCTAAAGGAGTTGTTGTCACTTCTGTAGTTGGAGTTGGTGTAGTCTTTGTAGTTGGAACGGTCATAATAATAATAAATAACAAAGTTCCTGCGTTTGTTGTACTTTTCTTATTCATTCCAGTGTTTTCGGAAATTGGAGATTCTCTACTACACTTAATTAGTACAGTTGTAGCTTTTTTTTCAGTTGGTAACACTGCAATAGTTGGTCCAGGACCAGATGTTAAACCTTCTCCAGAAGTTAAATATTCTGAAGTGATAGCTGTTACTTCAGTTGGTAAAAGCACTGCGATTGTCGTAGGTATTGGACCAGTTGATGGTTTAGATGTTACATCTACGTTAGGTGTTAAAGGTTCTGAAGTGATAGCTCTTTCTTCAGTTGGCATAGTTTCTGCAATGGTTGTTAAATCTGAACCAGTTGTTGGCTCAAATGTTAAAGTTTTTTTAGGTGTTAAAGGTTCTGAAGTGAAGGTTGTTTTAACAGTTGGCAAACTTTTTGTTGTGGTTGTAAGTTCCGAACCGATTGATGGTTCAAATGTTAAACTAGTTAAAGGTTCTGAAGCGATAGCTGTCTCATCAGTTGATAAAGCTTCTACTATTGTTGTAAATTCTGAACCAGTTGTTAGTGCAGATGTTAAAGCTTCAACAAAAGTTAAAGGTTTTGAAGTGACAACTATTTCATCGGTTGGTAAACTTTCTGTAATGGTTGTAGGTTTCGAAATTGTTGATGGTTTAAATGTTAAACCAGTTAAAGGTTTTGAAGCGATAGCTGTTTCATCAGTTGGTAAACTTTCTGCAATGGTTTTAGGTACCGAACCAGTTGATGGTTCCGAAGTTATAGATGTTTCATCAGTTAGTGAATCTTCTGCTTTTGATATAAATTCTGAACCAATTGTTAGGGCAGATGTCAAATCTTCTTTAGAAGTAAAAGGTTCTGAAGTGATAGCTGTTGTCTGAGTTGGCCGAGCTACCGCTATAGTTGTACGTTCCGAAATAGTTGTTGGTTTAGTTGTTAAAGCTGATTCAATAGTTAAAAATTCTGAAGTCAAAGCTGTTTCTTCAGTTAGCAAATCTTCTGCAATGGTAATTAGTTCCGAACCAGTGGTTGGTCCAAATGTTACAGTTTCTTTAGGTGTTAAGGGTTCTGTAGTGAGTGCTGTTTCTTTAGATGATAAAGCTTCCGCTATTGTTGTAAGTTCGAAACCATTTGTTGGTTTAGTTGTTAAAGCTTCTTCAGAAGTAAAAGGTTCTGAAATTATAGCTGTTTCATCAGTTGGTAAACTTCCTGGAATGGTTGTAAATTCTGAACTAGGTAGTAGTGCTGATGTCAAAGCTTCTTTAGGAGTTAAAGCTGCTGAAGCGATAGTTGTTTCATCATTTGATAAAGGTTCCGCTATGGTTGTAGGTTCTGGACCAGTTGTTGGTTCAGTTGATAAAGGTCCTTCAGAAGTTATCGGTTCCAAACCAATAGCCGTTTCTTTAGTTTGCAAAGTATCTGCAGTAGTGGTAGGCTCTGAACCAGATGTTCTTTCAGTTGTTAAAGTTTCATCAAAAGTTAAAAGTTCTGAAATGATAGCTGTTGCATCGGTTGGTAAACTTTCTGTAATGGTTTTAGGTTCCGAACCAGTTGTTAAAGTTAATTCAAAAGGTAAAGATTCTGAACTGAAAGCTGTTTCTTCAGTTGGCAAAGCTTCTGTAATGGTTGTAAGTTCTGAAGGTTGGTTGGTTGATTCAGATGTTAATGTTTCTTTAGGTGTTAAAGGTTCTGAAGTGATAGCTGTTTCTTCGGTTGAAAAACTTTCTGTTATGGTTGTAGTTTCTACACCAGTTGATGGTTCTGAAGTTATAGACGTGTCATCAGTCTGTAAATATTCTGCTATTGATGTAAATTCTGAACCAGTTGTTAGGTCAGATGTTAAAGCTTGTTTAGGTGTTAAAGCTTCTGAAGTGATAGCTGTTTCATCAGTTAATAAAGGTTTCCCTATGGTTGTAGGTTCTGGACCAGTTGTTGGTTCATTTGTCAAAGGTTCTTCAAAAGTTATAGGTTCCAAACCAATAGCCGTTTCTTTAATTTGCAAAGTATCTGTAATAGTGGTAGGCTTTGAACCAGATGTTTTTTCAGTTGTTAAAGCTTCATCAAAAGTTAAAGGTTCTGAGATGATAGCTGTTTCATTGGTTAGTAAACTCTCTGCAGTGCTATTAGGTTCCGAAACAGTTGATGGTTCAAATGTTAAACCAGTAAAAGGTTCTGAAGCAATAGCAGTTTCATCATTTGATAAAGCTTCCGCTATGGTGGTAGGTTTTGGACCAGCTGTTGGTTCAGTTATTAAAGGTCCTTCAGAAGTTATAGGTTCCAAACTGATAGCCGTTTCTTTAGTTAGCAAAATATCTACAATAGTGGTAGGCTCTGAACTAGATGTTGTTTCAGTTGTTAAAGCTTCATCAAAAGTTAAAGGTTCTGAGATGATAGCTGATTCATCGGTTAGTAAACTCTCTGCAATGGTTTTAGGTTTCGAACCAGTTGATGGTTCAAATGTTACACCAGTTAAAGGTTCTGAAGCGATAGATGTTTCATCAATTGATAAAGCTTCCGCTATGGTTGTAGGTTCTGAACTAGTTGTTGGTTCAGTTGTAAAAGGTCTTTCAGAAGTTATAGGTTCCAAACCGATAGCCGTTTCGTCAGTTGGCAAAGTATCTGCATTAGTGGTAGGCTCTGAACCAGATGTTGTTTTAGTGGTTAAAGCTTCATCAAAAGTTAAAGCTTCTGAAGCAATAGCTGTTGCATTGGTTGCTAAACTTTCTGCAATGGTTTTAGGTTTCAAACCAGTTGATGCTTCAAATGTTATACTAGTTAAAGGTTCTGAAGCAATAGATGTTTCATCAGTTGATAAAGTTTCCGCTATGGTGGTAGGTTCTGGACAAGTTGTTGGTTCAGTTGTTAAAGGTTTTTCAGACGTTTTAGGTTCCAAACCAATAGCCGTTTCTTTAATTGGCAAAGTATCTGCAATAGTCGTAGGCTCTGAACTAGGTGTTGATTCAGTTTTTAAAGCTTCATCAAAAGTTAAAGGTTCTGAAGTGATAGCTGTTTCATCGGTTGCTAAACTATCTCCAATGGTTTTAGGTTTCAAACCAGTTGATGGTTCAAATGTTATACTAATTAAAGGTTCTGAAGCGATAGATGTTTCATCAGTTAATAAAGCTTCCGCTATGGTTGAAGGTTCTAAACTAGTTCTTGGTTCAGTTATAAAAGGTCTTTCAGAAGTTGTAGGTTCCAAACCGATAGCCGTTTCTTTAGTTGGCAAAGTATCTGCAATAGTGGTAAGCTCTGAACCAGATATTGTTTCAGTTGTTAATGCTTCATCAAAAGTTAAAGCTTCTGAAGTGATAGCTGTTGCATCGGTTGGTAAAGTTTCTGCAATGGTTTTAGGTTTAGAACCAGTTGATGATTTAAATGTTAAACTAGTTAAAGGTTCTGAAACGATAGATGCTTCATCAGTTGATAAAGCTTCCGCTATGGTTGAAGGTTCTAAACTAGTTGTTGGTTCAGTTATTAAAGGTCTTACAGAAGTTATAGGTTCCAAACTGATAGCCGTTTCTTCAGTTGGCAAAGCATCTGCAATAGTGGTAGGCTCTGAACCAGAAGTTGTTTCAGTTGTTAAAGCTTTATCAAAAGTTAAAGCTTCTGAAGCGACAGCTGTTTCATCAGTTGATAAAGGTTCCGCTATGGTTGTAGATTCTGGACCAGTTGTTGGTTCGGTTGTTAAAGGTTTTTCAGAAGTTTTAGGTTCCAAACCAATAGCCGTTTCTTTAGTTGGCAAAGTATCTGCAATAATGGTGAGCTCTGAACCAGATATTGTTTCAGTTGTTAATGCTTCATCAAAAGTTAAAGCTTCTGAAGCGATAGATGTTTCATCAGTTGATAAAGCTTCTGCTATGGTTGTAGGTTCTGAACCAGTTGTTGGTTCAGTTGTAAAAGGTCTTTCAGAAGTTAAAGGTTCCAAACCGATAGCCGTTTCTTTAGTTGGTAAAGCATTTGCGATAGTGGTAGGCTTTGAATCAGATGTTGTTTCAGTTGTTAAAGCTTCATCAAAAGTTAAAGCTTCTGAAGCGACAGCTGTTTCATCAGTTGATAAAGGTTCCGCTATGGTTGTAGGTTCTGAACCAGTTGTTGGTTCAGTTGTTAAAGGTTTTTCAGAAGTTTTAGGTTCCAAACCAATAGCCGTTTCTTTAGTTGGCAAAGTATCTGCAATAATGGTGAGCTCTGAACCATATGTTGTTTCAGTTGTTAAAGCCTCATCAAAAGTTAAAGGTTCTGAGGTGATAGCTGTTTCATCGGTTAGTAAACTCTCTGCAATGGTTTGCGGTTCCGAACCAGTTGATGGTTTAAATGTTAAGGCAGTTAAAGGTTCTGAAGCGATAGCTGTTTCATCAGTAAGTAAATCTTCTGCTATTGTTATAAGTTCTGAACCAGTGGTTAGTGCAGATGTCAAAGTTTCTTTAGGAGTTAAAACTTCTGAAGCGATAGCTGTTTCATCAGTTAATAATGCTTCTGCTATGGTGGTAGGTTCAGGCCCAGTTGTTGATTCAGTTGTTAAAGGTCCTTCAGAAGTTATAGGTTCCAAACCGATAGCCGTTTCTTTAGTTAGCAAAGTATCTGCAATGGTGGTAGGCTCTGAATCAGATGTTGTTTCAGTTTTTAAAGCTTCATCAAAAGTTAAAGGTTCTGAAGTGATAGCTGTTTTATCGGTTGGTAAACTCTCTGCAATGGTTTTAGGTTCCGAACCAGTTGATGGTTCAAATGTTAAAGTAGTTAAAGATTCTAAAGCGATAGATGTTTCATCAGTTGATAAATCTTCAGCTATGGTTGTATTTTCTAAACCAGTTGTTGGTTTAGTTGTAAAAAGTATTTCAGAAGTCTTAGGTTCCAAACCGATAGCCGTTTCTTTAGTTGGCAAAGCATCTGCGATAGTGGTAGGCTCTGAACCAGATGTTGTTTCAGTGGTTAAAGCTTCATCAAAAGTTAAAGCTTCTGAAGCAATAGCTGTTGCATCGGTTGCTAAACTTTCTGCAATGGTTTTAGGTTTCGAACCAGTTGATGCTTCAAATGGTTTACTAGTTAAAGGTTCTGAAGCGATAGATGTTTCATCAGTTGATAAAGCTTCTGCTATGGTTGTAGGTTCTAAACTAGTTGTTGGTTCAGTTATTAAAGGTCTTTCAGAAGTTATAGGTTCCAAACCAATAGCCGTTTCTTTAGTTGGTAAAGCATCTGCGATAGTGGTAGGCTCTGAATCAAATGTTGTTTCAGTTGTTAATGCTTCATCAAAAGTTAAAGGTTCTGAAGTAATAACTGTTTCATCGGTTGCTAAACTATCTGCAATGGTTTTAGGTTCTGAACCAGTTGATGGTTCAAATGTAACACCAGTTAAAGATTCTGAAGCGATAGATGTTTCATCAGTTGATAAAGCTTCCGCTATGGTTGTAGGTTCTGAACCAGTTGTTGGTTCAGTTGTAAAAGGTCTTTCAGAAGTTAAAGGTTCCAAACCGATAGCCGTTTCTTTAGTTGGTAAAGCATTTGCGATAGTGGTAGGCTCTGAATCAGATGTTGTTTCAGTTGTTAAAGCTTCATCAAAAGTTAAAGCTTCTGAAGGAATAGCTGTTGCATCGGTTGCTAAACTTTCTGCAATGGTTTTAGGTTTCGAACCAGCTGATGCTTCAAATGTTATACTAGTTAAAGGTTCTGAAGCGATAGATGTTTCATCAGTTGGTAAATCTTCTGCTTTTGTTGTAAATTCTGAACCAGTAGTTAGTGCAGATGTCAAAGCTTCTTTAGGAGTTAAAGGTTCTGAAGTGATAGCTATTTCATCAGTTGAAAAAGCTTTCGCTATGGTGGTCGTTTCTGGACCAGTTGTTGGTTCAGTTGTTAAAGGTGCTTCAGAGGTTATAGGTTCCACACCGATAGCCGTTTCTTTAGTTGGCAAAGCTTCCGCTATGGTTGTAGGTTCTGGACCAGTTGTTGATTCAGTTGTCAAAGGTCCTTCAGAAGTCATAGGTTCCAAACCGATAGCCGTTTCTTTAGTTGGCAAAGTATCTGCAACAGTGGTACGCTCTGAACCAGATGTTGTTTTAGTTGTTAAAGCTTCTTCAAAAGTGAAAGTTTCTGAAGTGATAGCTCTTTTATCAGTTGGTAAACTTTCTGTAACGGTTGTAAATTCTGAACCAGTTGGCAGTGCAGATGTCAAAGCTTCTTTTGGAGTTAAAGATTCTGAAGTGAGAACTGTTTCTTTAGTTGGCAAATCTTCTGCAACGGTTGTTTGTTCTGAGCCAGTGGTTGGTTTAAATGTTATAGCTTCTTTAGGTGTTAGAGGTTCTGAAGTGATAGCTGTTCCTTCAGTTGGCAAAGCTTCTGCAATAGTTGTAAGTTCTGATGCAATTGTATGTTCAGACGTTAAAGCTTCTTTAGGTGTTAAAATTTCTGAAGTGATAGCTATTTCTTTAGTAAGCAAACTTTCTGTGACGGTTGTAGGCTCCGAACCAGTTGATGGTTCAATTGTTAAACCAGTTAAAGGTTCTGAAGCGATAGTTGTTTCATCAGTTAATAAAGCTTTCGCTATGGTTGTAAGTTCTGAACCAGTTTTTGGTTCAGATATTAAAACTTCTTCAAAAGTTAAAGGTTCTGAAGTGTTAGTTGTTGGCATAGCGTCTGCAATAGTTGTAGGCTCTTTTGCTGGAGTGTTGTTTATTTTATCTTCTTTATTCGGTAATTTGGTATCGTATGATGGAGTGTTATTCGTTTCACCTCCTTTGTTTGTTTCATTGTTTTTTTTCGCTGGAGTGTTGTTCACACTGCTTTTATTTATTTGATCGGGTGTTTTGGCTGTAGTCTTGTGCTTTATTGGTGTTTTTGCCGTAGCTTTATTTGGTGTACCTTTTGGCACTGAATTTGCTGTCTTATTAGTGGTCTTCGTAGCAGATTGTTTTGTTTTAGTAGTCTTTTTTGTTTGGGTAGTTTTTTTTGGTGGTTCTTTTTTCCCTTTTTTTGCTTGATTTGGTTTTTTGGTCATAGTCTTCTTACCTTTATCCCCTTTTTTTGTTTTACCGGTTTTTTTTGCTGGAGTTTTTGTCGTTTTACCCCCTTTCTTTGCTTTATTTGTTTTTTTTGGCGTAGTCTTCTGCCCTTTACCCCCTTTTTTTGTTTTACCGTTTTTTTTTGCTGGAGGTTTAGTCACCTTGCCCCCTTTCTTTGCTTGATTTTTATTTTTTGGTGTAGTCTTCTGCCCTTTACCTCCTTTTTTTGTTTTACCTGTTGTTTTTGCTGGAGGTTTAGTCACCTTACCCCCTTTCTTTGCTTGATTTTTATTTTTTGGTGTAGTTTTCTGCCCTTTACCTCCTTTTTTCGTTTTACCGTTTTTTTTTGCTGGAGTTTTAGTCGTTTTACCCCCTTTCTTTGCTTTATTTGTTTTTTTTGGCGTAGTCTTCTGCCCTTTACCCCCTTTTTTTGTTTTACCGTTTTTTTTTGCTGGAGGTTTAGTAACCTTACCCCCTTTCTTTGCTTGATTTTTATTTTTTGGTGTAGTCTTCTGCCCTTTACCTCCTTTTTTTGTTTTACCGGGTTTTTTTGCTAGAGTTTTAGTCGTTTTACCCCCTTTCTTTGCTTGATTTGTTTTTTTTGGCGTAGTCTTCTGCCCTTTACCGCCTTTTTTTGTTTTACCGCTTGTTTTTGCTGGAGGTTTAGTCACCTTACCCCCTTTTTTTGCTTGATTTTTATTTTTTGATGGAGTCTTCTGCCCTTTACCTCCTAGTTTTTTTTTATCGGTTGATTTTGCTGTAGGTTTTTTTGTGTTAATCATTTTCCTTGTCTTTTTAGTTGTTGTAGTTAGATTCTGCATTAGTTTCTGATGAATTTCAACCTCTTTAGCAATGGTTTTCTTATTTTTTTCTGCAAGTGTTGCAGCGTCATTATTAGTTTTTCTTCCAATAGTATTTTTAATAGTTTGGCTTTTTGTTCTTGCAGCATTTGTAGTTTTGGTTGCTGCAGAAGGTTTATTCGTTGTTGCTTGGGTAGATTTATTCACAGATGTGGGTATTGTTAGCAATAGTTTTTTAAGAATGTTAGCTGCTGTAGTCATTGTTTGATTTGTTTTTGTAGTATTTTTTAATTGGGTAGTTATTTTTGTTGCAGAAGTAGCTTTTATTGTTTTAATTGCTGCTCTTGTTAGTTTTTTCGTGCTGTGCGGTACTTTTGGCAGTATTTTCTTAAAAATGGTTGCTGCTTTATGTGTTGTTTTTGTTGTATTTTTAGCCGTTGTAGTTTCTTCCTGCATTCGTTTCTGATGAATTTCATTATCTTTAGCTGTTGTTTTCTTAAATGTTTCTGCTACTGTTGCTACTCCATTATTTTTTGTTCCTTCAATAGTCTTTTTAATCGTTTGGTTTTTTGTTCTAGCAGCATTTGTAGTTTTAGATCCTGCTGAAATTTTATTATTTTTTCCTGGAGTAGATTTATTTACAGCAGCGGGTATTGTTAGCGATTGTTTTTTAAGAATGTTAGCTGCTTTAGTCATTGATTGATTTGCTTTAGTAACCTTTTTTGTTTGAGTAGGTTTTTTTGTTGTAGAAGTAACTTTTATTGTATTTCCTGGTGCTCTGGTTATGTTTTTCGTGTTAAATGGTACTTTTCGCAATAATTTCTCAAAAATTATTGCTGGTTTATGAGTTGATTTAGTTGTCTTTTTAGCTGTAGTAGTTTGTTTTTGCGTTAGTTTCTGGTGAATTTTTACCTCCTTAGCTAATGTTTTCTTCTTTTTTTCTTCTACTGTTGTAAAGACATTACTTTTTGTTCCCTCAATAGTCTTTTTAATGGTTTGGCTCTTTGTTATAGCAGCATTTGTAGTTTTAGATACTACTGAAATGTTATTCTTTGTTGATTGAGTAGATTTATTTACAGCAGCGGGTGTTGTTACTAATAGTTTTGTAAGAATGTTAGCTGCTTTATTCACTGATTGATTGGCTTTAGTAGTCGTTTTTGTTTGGGTAGTTATTTTTGTTACAAAAGTAGCTTTTATTGTTTTAATTGCTGCTCTTGTTAGTTTTTTCGTGTTGACCGGTAATTTCGGCAGTATTTTTTTAAAAATGGTTGCTGCTTTGTGTGTTGTTTTTTTTATCTTTTTAGCTGTTGAACTTTGTTTCTGCATTAGTTTTTGATGAATTTGAACCTCTTTAGGTGTTGTTTTCTTATTTTTTTCTGCTACGGTTGCAGCTTCTTTATTTTTTGTTCCTTCAATAATGTTTTTAATGGTTTGACTTTTTGTTCTAGTAGCATTTGTAGTTTTAGATGTTGGTGAAGTTTTATTTGTCATTGTATTACTTTCTGCTCTCGTTATTTTGTTCGTGTTAACTGGTACTTTTCGCAATAGTTTCTTAAAAATGGTTGCTGCTATATGAGAAGGTTTTGTCGTCTTTTTAGCCGTTGTAGTTTTTTTCAGCATTAGTTTCTGATGAATTTCAACCTCTTTAGCTGTTGTTTTCTTGAATTCTTCTGCTACGGTTGCAGCTTCAATATTTTTTGTTCCTTCAATAGTCTTTTTAATGGCTTGACTTTTTGGACTGGCAGCATTTGTAGTTTTATATTTTGCAGAAGTTTTAATTGTTTTTGCTAGAGTAGATTTATTTACAGCTGTGCGTATTGTTAGCAATAGTTTTTTAAGAATGTTAGCTGCTTCAGTCATTGATTGATTTGCTTTAGTAGTCTTTTTTGTTTGAGAAGGTTTTTTTGTTGCAGAAGTAGCTTTAGCTGTTGCTTGCTTAAATTTTTCTGCTACTGTTGCTGCTTCATTATTTTTTGTTCGTTCAATAGTCTTTTTAATCGTTTGGCTTTTTCGTCTGGCAGCATTTGTAGTTTTAGATGTTACAGAAGTTTTATTCTTTATTGCTTGAGTAGATTTATTTACAGATGTGGGTATTGTTAGTAATAGTTTTTTAAGAATGTTAGCTGCTTTAGTGATTGATTGATTTGCTTTAGTAGTCTTTTTTGTTTGATTAGTTTTTTTTGTTGCAGAAGTATCTTTTATTGTATTTCGTGCTGCTCTTGTTATGTTTGCAGGTTTAAGAGTTGTTTTAGTTGTCTTTTTAGCTGTTGTAATTTGTGTCTGCGTTAGTTTCTGCTGAATTTTAACCTTTTTAGATATTGTTTTCTTATTTTTTTCTGCTATTGTTGCAAAGTCATTACTTTTTGTTCCCTCAATAGTCTTTTTAATGGTTTGGCTTTTTGTTCTAGCAGCATTTGTAGTTTTAGATACTGCTGAAATGTATTTTTGTGTTGATTGATTAGATTTATTTACAGCAGCAGGTATTGTTATTAATAGTTTTTTAAGAATGTTAACTGCTTTAGTCACTGATTGTTTTGCTTTAGTAGTCTTTTTTGCTAGGGTAGTTATTTTTATTGCAAAAGTAGCTTTAGTTGTTTTACCTGCTGCTATCGTTATTTTTTTCGTGTTAACTGGTACTTTTTGCAATACTTTCTTAAAAGTGGTTGCTGCTTTATGAGATGCTTTTATCGTCTTTTTAGCCGTTGTTGTTTCTTTATTCATTAGTTTCTGATGAAGTTTAATCTCTTTAGCTGTTGTTTTCTTATTTTTTTCTGCTACTGTTTCAGCTTCATTATTTTTTGTTCCTTCAATAGTCTTTTTAATGGCTTGGCTTTTTACTCTAGCAGCGTTTGTAATATTAGGTGCTGCAGAAGTTTTATTCGTTGTTGCTTGAGTAGATTTATTTACAGCAGTTGCTATAGTCATTGATTGATATGCTTTTGTAGTCTTTTTTGTTTGGGTAGCTATTTTTGCTGAAGATGTAGCTTTAATTGTTTTAGCTGCTCGTGTTAGTTTTTTCGTGTTAACTGGTTCTTTCCGCAATAGATTTTTATAAATGATTGTTGGTTTTTTTGTTGTCTTTTTAACCGTTGTAGTTTCTCTCTGCATTAGTTTCTGATGAATGTTATCGTCTTTAGGTGTGGTTTTCTTATTTTTTTCTGCTACTGTTGCAGCTTCATTATTTTTTGTTCCTTCAATAGTGTTTTTAATGGTTTGGCTTTTTGTTCTAGCAGCATTTGTAGTTTTAGGTGCTGCTGAAATGTTATTCTTTGTTGCTTGAGTAGACTTATTTACAGCAGCGGGTATTGTTAGCATTAGTTTTATAAGAAGGTTAGCTGCTTTAGTCATTGATTGATTTGCTTTAGTAGTCTTTTTTGTTTGGGTAGTTATTTTTGTTGCAAAAGTAGCTTTAATTGTTTTACTTGCTGCTCTCGTTATGGTTTTCGTGTTAACTGGTACTTTCCGCAATAGATTCTTAACAATGGCTGTTTTGTGAGATAATTTTGTCGTCATTGTAGCCGTTGTAGTTTCTTTCTCCATTAGTTTCTGATGAATTTTAACCCCTTTAGCTGTTGTTTTCCTAAAACTTTCTGCTACTGTTGCAGCTTCTTTATTTTTTGTTCCTTCGATAGTCTTTTTAATGGGTTGGCTTATTGTTCTAGCAGCATTTGTAGTTTGAGATGTTGCAGGAGTTTTATTCGTTATTGCTTGAGTTGATTTATTTACAGCAGCGGGTATTGTTAGCAATCGTTTTTTAAGAGTGTTAGCTGCTTTAGTCATTACTTTTGTTTCAATAGTTTTCTTTGTTTTACTTTTCTTACTTGCTTTTGTAGTATTTTTTCTTTTAATAAAAGTTTTCGCTTGTGTAATGTTTTTTACATTAATAATTTTATGTGATTTTGTGATTTTTTTTGCTGCTATTGTGGCTTTGGTTTTTGAACTTGTTTTAAGTTTTTTATTTACAAATTTATCAATTTTAGTACTCTCTTTTGTAGTTTTATTTTTCTTTTCAGTTGCTTTAGTAGTCGTTATTTCTTGAGTAGTTGCTTTGTTAGAAGCTTTAGCAGCCGTATATGTATTAGTCGTAGTCGCCGTCGCTTTATTTGTGTTAATTGTCAGCTTTGTAGTTTTCTTTGTTTTTTTAATTACTTTAGTAGTCTTTATCGTCCTTATTTTTTCTTTAGCAGTTTGATTTGATTTAGTAGTCTTCATTCTCATTGTTGTCGTTGTGGTAGTCGCTTTAGTATTCGCTTTAGTAGAAGCCATAGGCATACCCGCTTTAGTAGGCGCATAAGGCGCCTCGCTTGCTTTTTTAGTTCTCGTCGTAGTTTTTAATTTCTTCGTTGTAGTTTTAGCACTTTGATTTGGTTTCGTAGTTTTATTTGTTTGGTTAGTTCTGTTTACTGCAGTAGTTGTTTTAGATATTTTATTCGCATTAATGGTAGTAGTTTCTTTATGCTTTGGTGTCGTTAAATTTTTTGTCATTGCAGAAGTAGCGGCTTTATTAGTCGTACGTTTGATAGTTTTTCTTTCTGTCGCTGTAGATTTAGTAGCTTTATGTGCTGCAGAATTCGTATTCGTTATTAATTGGCTTTTAGTCGCTTGTTTTGTTTCATTAAGTTTATTGGGTTTTTTTTTATCGTAGGAATTTTTTTTCGCTGCAGGTAGGGTTTTCATTATTGCTTTCTTAGATTTATATTCTGCATTGGTTAATTTCTTCGACGGTGTCAGTTTAGCAGAATGAGTTATTGCTTTAAGGGTTGTTTTTGGTGCAGTAGTAGCTTTAGAGATTTTAAATGCTGCAGTAGTAGTGCCTACAATAGTTCCGTTTGTTGTTTTAGTTTTTGATATATATTTATTCTTTGCTGAATAAATGGCGTTGGTTATTGCTTTTTTAGTTTTTATTGCCGCAATGGTTACTTTCCGCGACCATTTATTTATAGTTTTAGCTGATTCAGTATGTGCTTTAGTAGTTACTTTAGTTATTTTTGTTATTCCAGCTTTTGAATTAGTTGTTACCATGTTAGACTTATTTTCTAAAATCATTGCTTTAGTTGTTTTTTTTCGTCCAGGAATCTTTTTCTGCATCTTAATATTTTTAAATTTTTTAGGAAACTTTTTATATATAATTTTTGCTGTGGTTTCACCAGTTTCTGAGATTTTTTCATTAGTTCGAGCAGCAGATATAGTTTCTGCAGTAGTCGTATTTCGTGCAGTAATCGTTACCTCTGTATCTGTGTGTGTTTTCTGTGTATCGTTTGTTGCAGCAGTTGTTTCTTCAGTATTGGAACCCGCTGTTGTAGTTGTTGTTATTGGGGCAGTCACGCAAACGACAATTAACTGAAAATCAGCAAAACTTTTGTCGTGTATCCATTTCTACAGTTAACAAATAAGTACTGAGTCCCACGACTATGCAACATGAGTTTTTATAGTGAAGGTCCGTAAGTCGAAGACTAATTTCAGTGTAAACCCTGGCAAAATTTTGATTGGTGCGATTGGTGATTTGTAGATTGGTGATTTGCGCATTGGTGCAACAGGGGAATTTATTTATTATTGATGAGTTTGCCTATCCTTATCGCTAACTCTTCTAACATATGAGGCCTTCGGGCAAAACATTATAGTTGTGTGCGAGTAATCCGACGAATCGATTAATGCCCTTTTCCTATATTCAAGAAACGAATCGTTTTCCTTACGTCTCGTTAAAATTTGACATATTTTGTACGTAGCAAATGTCAAATTTTAACGAGACGCAAGGAAAACGATTCGTTTCTTGAATATAGAAACCGGGCATAAGACTGCTTTGAGTATACGCCGGATGTAGGTACAGTGGCGACCACATTACATAACTATTATAGCATATTCTCATAAACTAAAGTATCGTCTTGAAATCGAAGAGTGATTTTTAGGGTTCCGTAGTCAAACTAGGAACCCTTATAGTTTCGCCATGTCCGTCCGTCCGTCCGTCCGTCCGTCCGTCCGTCCCCAGTCTAGCTCAGAGACTCGTAGTACTAGAAAGCTGTAATTTGGCATGAATATACATATTAGTCACGCCAACAAAGTGGTAAAATAAAATTTTGAAAAATATTTTTTTTTAATGCACCTCCCCTACACGTAACGTGGGGATGCCTTTTTTTTTCTTGCCTACCCCATAGTGTGGGGTGTCGTTGGATAGGTCTTTCAAAAATATTGCGGGTTTATACAAACAATTTTTCGATTCAGGGATCCGTTTATGAAATATTAAGCTTTAAAGCGCTAATTTTTGTTAGAGTCAAGTGTCCCCCCCCCCCTACAGCCAAAACTACAAATACTAAAAATCTGAAAAATATCTTCAACGAAAGCGCATATAACGAATTTTAAAGGAAAACTATCACGGCTAAGTAGACATGATTAGTTCCTGAGATACAGGCGACTAAAGTGTTTATACCTATCAAACTCGCCTATGATAACTTTGATAGAAAAATTTGTTAACGGGGCGTGCAGGACGCGCGGGGGGAGTCGAACTGTGCAAGTAACAAATCGAGCGACAGCCGCGTTTAAAAGCGCGAGCGCCTAGATGCTGTTCGGACGTGCCCCGAAATGCTACCTACAAGTTTGCGATTTGCGATCTGAAAGTTTACAAATAATCGATTAGATTATTGATTTGAGTCGAATATCGTTTAGAAAACTTAAAATTCTATTTACTGGCCCTTGTTTTTTTTTCAATTTCTATTAATTACTTTATAATAGATTAAACTTTTATTGTAATTGAAAGTCGGTTTGAAGCAGTTTAGATACCTAACTACCTACATAGGTAGGTATACTGATCTCACACTTAAAAGCTTGGCTCTTGTTTGAGATATTATATACGAATTTATAAGAAAAATAATCATTACTTAGGGCCTGTTGTTTGATCAGTAGTTAAAATAACTAATTGTTATTTTTTTTTAAAAGGAATTGAAAATTTTACACATTTCCTTGAGATTACTTCAAATTTTCGATTCCTTTTTCAAATTTTAACAATTAGTTAGTTTAACTACTGATCAAACAACAGGGCCTTAGTAGACTTAATTAGTTCCTGAGATACAGGCGACTAACGGGTTTATACCTACTAAAAATCATCTAAGACAGCGCCAAATAACTTTAAATAGAAAATTGGTTCATACATGTTGATTTTTGAGATAGTTTTTTGTGTTTGTCGTAACGGCTTCGGAACCCTACACTGAGCATGGTCCGACATGCTCTTGCCCGGTTTTTAAATGTACCATCAAGGAGTTTAAATGTTGATCATAGAACCTTGATCAACCTTGTCATAATGACAGCGTCCAATGACGAGATAAAAATTACATACGAATTAATCGCTGGTTTTATTCGACAAGGTTCTATAGTGGTTCATCAATTAAATCCGTGACCGTACAAATGAATACATAATGTATTGCATATAATTATGACTTAGTATAATAACCTTTAACCTTTTGTTTAGTCAACGTAACGGAAAAAGGTAGCCACTTTTTTCCGTTTAGTTGCTCATTGTGTACTTGTATTCGTGTTTACAACTAATAACCACTCTTAGATTTCAAGAAAAGGGCGTATCTAACATAAAATCGAAATCGAGAAATTAAATGTACATACATAAATACATACATACCTTCACGCATGTTCCCCAATGGGGTAGGCAAAAACTATGGAAAACCAGGTGCACCGGTCTAAACATGCAACGACATATAGAAATGAAAAGATATGCTGTCTCTAAACAATAAAACATAACAACTTTCTGTGAACGACGTAAGATAGGTATAAACCATATTGTCAACACAATAATAAAATGTTTTATAATTCATCCTTATTTATTTATTTTAGTTGTTATCATTTAGTTAAATACTCCGTTAAAAAACGCAAATAACCACTTTCGCCTTTTCAACCAAGTGCGACTACGCATTAAGGCAGAAGGGCCCTTTCAATATCATAATTGATATTTGAACAACTACTTTTATGGAGCTCCCACACAGCGGTTATACAGTGTTATATACTTAATAAAAAACGTTATGAAACATTTCATAACACTACAACATTCTGCTAAATGATAAGAATGTTGTCGTGTTATTAAAATGTTTCCTAAAGTTATATAACGTTGTATAACCGCAGTGTGGAAGCACTATAAATCTGACCACTTTTTTTTTTACATTTTTTTCACATTCAACTGTAACATTTAATGCCTACATTACACAATCGGCTATGATCATTGATCGTCTGTAGTAATGTGTTTTGAAATTTGAATTCAAATTTAAATGGTTTATTGCATGTCATATAACAAGTATTCGAAGATGGAATTACAAAAAGGTATTCATGTGACGCCCTGTAAGGGTTTAGGAACATAAGACAGCAGACGTTACAATTATACTTATCTTAAATATTGCACAAAAAGTTACAACTAACAACTACATACAGAAGTATGAATTAAAATAAAATAATAAACAGAATAACAGGCAAGTATAGTACTAGGGTAAATCGCCTTTTACTGGCCACCCTCCGGTAACTGGCCACTTTGCAATAAAATGTGTAAAGCAAGAGATTTACTCACGTTTTTGCGATTAAACTAGAATACCTAGATCCTGAGTTGTTTGTTAGTACCCGGAGTACTGTCCAAGTATCTTTACTAACAGCGTCGATGGCTAGTAACTAAATGACACTTTCTAAAGTGGCCAGTTATTGACGATTTACCCTATTCATTGCCAAATCGTCGGTGATACTGCAATACTGCGTAACGAACAATTTATATAAGGTGTAAAATACACCCAGCTGAAAACTAGTTTAAGAGAATCAATCATTCGGACAAATTAAGTGGCCACCTATGATAAAGTGTTGTGTTCCGCGACCTGGATCACAAGAACCATGACGCCTTTGTATCTGTTCTTTGGATATATTAAACTTGATCATATTTGCTTAAGACTGGTAAACGGGAAAACACGATTAGTAGGTAGTTTTATTTTCCAAACATGACACCCTTTTTGCATGTTTTTGGTTGAATATGAACGAACCTTAAACTCAATAACCAGAGATCGGAATAGGTAGAGCTAATTTGCCTAAACTTGACGCATATTCATTCATGCGAGAGCGAAATGGGAATACATTATTGAATGAAGGTGCATCAAGTTTAGGCAAATTAGCTCTACCTATTCCGATCATTGGCAATAACGCATAAGTCACGTCAATGCGTTTACGGTGCGTCAGATGACATATTTCGAGCCACGGTATAGTCGATCCTTAATCCGGTCAAATACGCGTTAGTTGTACACACTGCGGTTTCCGTATTATTTTTTTTCATTTAAGTGTACGTACTTTACCATATTGGTTTCAATTATATGGAATTTAGAATTTGGGAGGGATTGTTCGCCTCTAATTAGGTTGCAGGAGGGAGGAGGGGTAATTTCTTCTTGTCCGTTGCCTGTCTGTCTAACTTTCTGTGAGTGAGGACCGATGTAGTTAGAATCCGGGAAATACTTACGTTTATTTTGTCACCCGTTTACTGGTTTTAAAATAACAAGTATTAAATTAAGACTGCTTTAAAAAAATGCTACTTGAAAAACTTACCTCGAGAAGAATGAGCGCAAAAGGGGCTTTCATAGTTTGATTCATTTTACGAGTAAGATTAAATCAAATTGGATGTCGCAACTCCAGTACATAACGTGCCATGATGGTTGTAATGGGATTATTTTAAATGGAAAGAAAGATTCCAGGCTATTAACGCTCTGAGTAAAGCTGGTGACACACTGACACTTAATGCACCGAACTCCTTCACGCAGACACACGTGGCTTTCGGAAACAAAATATAATTATCGACACTCTATCCCTGTCACTAACCCTGATCTGGGTTAAGTTTCTGATTATTATTATATTTTTGATTACCCTAAAAAAACTCTGAAATGAAATGAGGTTTTTTTTTAATACTCTACTACTCCCTACCTACCTACTCCTTCGGTTTCTCTGTTCGTTTTGGTCTAAAGCGTGCACCCGCCAATCCCTACTTCCAAGTGACAAGGGCTAAAAGATAATAGACATTTTATCTTTTATTCAGTAAGTAGACCGCACGGGTACTTTTACACATCAAAAATCTACTAGCACTTTCCAAGAGGACACCGCTGCTAAGAAGAAAACTATTACAATGAATTACAATGTAACTGCTTAATTCAGCGTTATATAAAGGTATAAGTATCAAAATTAAATATAATTGTTTTACCCTAAATATCCTACCGACTGCGCCAGATATAGGGTAATTGGTTATTCTATACTTCATCCGGTGTCATGTCTTCTTCCGGATCGTCTTCGATAGAGGGCAGCTCTGGCAGTTGGGGTGCCGGCGACTCTATTGCACCTGCGCCGGCGTCGCGGAGCAGCGCCGATAAAGTCGCCAAGGAACTCGTTAGCTGGGGACGACCAGTTTAAAATTACCAGAGCTCGGAATAGGTAGTGCCTATTTACCTAAACTTCGCGGGAGGACGTAACTACGAGTGGTTACAACCAGCAAAAAAAATAATCTTATTAATGAATGCGGGATTTTCCGGGATTGACTGTATTACTCTAAAGCCTTAATACATTTAACTCTACTTATAAAGCTTGCCATATTGCATATTATTTATTTATTTATCTTGAAATAACAATCAGTCATTAAAAAATATAATGCATATCAAATGGAATCACAGGGAGCCTGAAATTTGATCTTTTCTTAGTTGATTTAATAATATCGTATATAATGTATTCAATAAAACACACATTTTTTACGAGTTATTGTTATTTCAAGATAAATAAATAAATAATATGCAATATAACAAGATTTATAAGTAAAGTTAAACGTATTAAGCCTTTAGAGTAATACAATCAATCTCGGGAAATCCCGCATTCAATGAATATAAATGATTATTTTTGCTGGTTGTAACCACTCTTAGTTACGTCATCCCGTTTTTAGGTAAATAGGCACTACCTATTCCGAGCTCTGAAAATTACATTTAAACTATTTATTGAGTCAATTATCAAGCCTACCTAAATGCAAACGCGAGGAACTTTTGATTTAATAGCCGCCCGATATAATAGCGGCTATTTTCAAAGCTGGAGGTTACGATGACATACTCAAGCAGTTCAGTTTACGTTGAGAGAAAGGGACAGAGCTATAGCATTTATACGGCTCTGTCCCTTTCTCTCAACCTAAGCTGAACTACTTTACAGTTGTTTGATCAGTAGTTAACTCAACGAATTGTTAAAATTTGAGATTTAACCATTAATTACGGTTTTTAACGATTAGTTAGTTTAACATTTAACCTTAAACCTAGAAAGAAACCATCCCAATTCAAGTAGTTTGCTTTAAAAACATGCAACCGAATTACTGTTCTCGTATCCGTTTCGGAGATACAATGCAACACGCTTTAAGTAAACTAATAACACCTCTCCTTTTACGTCGGTGGTTAAAAATCAAAACAATTGAAAATCTGTATTCTGTCACATGCCCGAGTCCACCTGAGCTTCTCAAGGAGACCACTGTTGAGAAGAAGCACCGCAAGAAACTCAATAGTCAGTCTGTCAGGAGATACTGTCAATTCCCAAAGCTAAAATATCCTAAATATCAAGATAAGTGTCCCAAACGCGCACTGTGTAACTGTAACCGTGGTATAAAATAAAATACGGTGAATTTTTCCTATCTGCAATACAGACACAAAATAAGTAAGAACTGAGAGTTACACGCAAAATATTATTGTAAGCGTAGATGTGTTCGCTGCTTATTTTTATGTGTACCTACCCAAACATTATTTTCGAATATTGGAAATAATATTATTATCGGCATATTTTTCATAACTGTATATATTTAGGTAGCGACAATCATAAACATTTTATGCTTATGTACAAGTATTTTTCTTTTGTTTCTAGCTTCATGGCTGCTGACGAAGGGCTATATCATATCATATCTTTACATAGTAGGTATAAAACAAAGTCGGTTCCGTTCCCGACGTCCGTCCCTCTGTATGTACAGTCAGCAGCGGAAGAAGCTACGCAACTAGGGAATGCAATTTAACCGGTTATTAACCGTTTTAGTATGAAAATAACCGGTTATTTGCATTCCCTATACGCAACCGAAGAGGTCAAAATGATCTGCTGTCGACTCTATTCAAGAGAATACGTCGCGTCTAGATCATATTGAGCATGCTATTCTGCTTAGCTACTTTTGATGAACGAATTTTAATGAACGAATTTTAATGCGATTTTCATAGATGTGGTGATTCAAGAGGAAGGTTATCTATCTGTCTATATAAATAAAAATGAATCACTAAATGTGTTGCTAAGCGCAAAACTCGAAAACGGCTGAACTTATTTGGCTGATTTATTTTTTGTTGTTTTCGAAGAATCAGGTTATATGTGAGAAAAAAGGTCGGAAATTTGCAGTGGGGTGAAGCCGCTGGCGGGCAGCTAGTAAATACTGATTTGTGTACGATTTTTACAGAAAACTCACATAAACCGAACCAAATTTAAGCTAGGCGGCCGCTAATGTAGTATAAGTAGATAAAAGTAGGTCACCTCCGGGCCTTCAGAAGTTCCTGTTACCCCATTACCGAGCGCTTTCACTAAAACGTGTACCCCAATTAAGGACTAAAATTAAGGAACTTTAAGTATGTCAGTTTAGTGACGAAAATTAGCTATACATTGACGGCCGTAATGTATGGCGCAATTTCAGTCCTCAATTGGGGTACACGTTGTCCAGGGTACAGGGTTGTCCATAATAATGATATAGCAACGACATTATTGAGTCAACGCTCGTCGCTCGATACGTGATACGCACATAACCACACGCGGCGACGGCCCGCCCCCGACTTGGGCCGGCTCGGTCCGTCCTATTAAGTTTGCTTGTGATGGCTTGCGGTGCGGACGGTCGTGGCACACACACATGCAAACGCACAATGCGAATTACCGTTTATATACTATACTGTGATGATCTAATAACGAACGCGAATAGCAGCTACATGCAAGTAGCACAGGGTCGTTCATGGTGTCACGATATTTGAGCAGGCGCAAGTCTATTCAGTTGACATGATGACATCGTAGTGTGTTGTGTGTATATACTGGTTGTACCCATTCTACTTGTCACTAGATGTCGCTAGTGACGTTGAATCCTGTACCCCATATCGTTTGCTTACTTGTGCGTCAGGTTTCTCGTCCCTCTGTAACAGCTGAGCTGTAGCCCTGGCCTCCTCCAAAGCCAGGCTGGTGTTGCCAACTCGAGCGAGCCGGCCTGCGCGGTTGAGACGCACCAGTACGTCATCCGGCGCCAGCGCAGCTGCGCGGGCGTACGCAGCGTCCGCGCGGACGTCACCCAGCCGTTCCAGGGCTATGCCTATTAGAAGCACCTGGAACACAGAAAGAGAACTTTCTAAGTTTCATGTCAATCAGTCCTGAACCTGCTAAGGGTTAATATCAAAGTTCTATAAAGACATAGGGGTTTTTAAAGCTTCGTGGGAAAGACCATTGTTAAGGCTTTACAGCAGCACCATCTGTGGAAATTTTAATGAACTACCTAACTTACAATAAGTAATAGATTTACATAAAACACGTCTTAGAATCAGAAATATAAAAAGGAGTCTATATTTTGTTGTAAGTTAAGGAGTTTTTTGATTTCAAAATGTTATTATAATTTGGAAGAGTTTTTTGCGTTTCAAGATTGAATAAAATCTGATGGCCAGGACCACTTTGCCACGACTTTCACTATCGTTTAATAATTTGGTCACTGATGGCCAGGACCACTTTGCCACGACTTACACTATCGTTTAATAATTTGGTCACTGATGGCCAGGAGCACTTTGCCACGACTTTCACTATCCTTTAATAATTTGGTCACTGATGGCCAGGAGCACTTTGCCACGACTTTCACTATCCTTTAATAATTTGGTCACTGATGGCCAGGAGCACTTTGCCACGACTTTCACTATCGTTTAATATTTTGGTCACTGATGGCCAGGAGCACTTTGCCACGACTTTAACTAATCCTTTAATAATTTGGTCACTGATGGCCGGTACTATACCGTGTAGGGCTGGTCCGGCTGCAAGGTGACGGCGACCGCCAGCCGACAGAAGGCGGAGGCGGGGCGCCGGCACAGCAGCAGCGCCAGCCCCAGGTCGTGGGCTGCGCGCGCGCTGAGCGGTGCCGCCCAGGCCGCGCGCTGCAGGCACGTCAACGCCTGCGCAACATACCTTTTTATTAATCATAACAAGTTTAACGTCTGTATATGTGTGCATTCGGACGACGCGCTGGCCTAGTTGGTAGTGACCCTGCCTACGAAGCTAGCGGTCCTGGGTTCAAATCCTGGTAAAGGCAGATATTTGTGTGATGAGCGCGAATATTTGTTCCTGAGTCATGGATGTTTTCTATATGTTTAAGTATATATTTCTCTATATAAGTATTTATATCGTTGTCTAGTACCCATAATACAAGCGTTGAGCTTAGTTTGGGACTAGGTCAATTGGTGTGACATTGTCCCTTGATATTTATTTATTTTTATTAAACAGCTAGGTACAGATGGAGTTCGGTAAGACTAGACATGTGGCTTAACGTTAACGTAAACCATTTTCGAAAACTGACAAAATGTATGGAATTTATTTAGGCACTTGACGGGACCGTCTCGCAGCTTACGTCAATCCTATACATTTTGGATAACGGTAACGAACGCTCAATGCGTCTTGTCTAGGGCTCCTTTTACAGATGATGCCTGCTGACGGGTTTTTGATAGTTTTTGGTATAGAACTTTAACGCAAATTGTTCTTTACTACTTCGGTTAGCAGGTACCTCTTTTTTAAACATTTAAATCCAGTTCTTCCCATCAAGGCCTTGGTTAATAAGAACAGACCTACGCGTATAGTTTCCACACTTACCTTACCTTACATAGGCGTCCCCTGAGGTTTACCGCAAGAACCGGTCCTGCACTTGCATTCATTGGTTTCCCGCAACCTTGGCCACGTCATCGGAGGACCTTATTTATTAGGTCTACCCCTGCGTCTTCAGGTACGCGGAGGTCACTCGCCCTCCCCATCGCAGCCATCTGTTCTGCGAGCTATGTGCCCCACCACTACGTTTCGTCCACTGCCAGCCCGTTCGTTCAAATAGTTTGCATGCTTTGATGTACCGCCACAAATGCTACAAAGAAGCCGCCGCGGCACGCACAAAGCGGTGTCCGCGACTTCAAAGGGTTGTAAGTAGCACACTATTTGAACGAACGAACTACAGTCTAGCAATTTTTGGAGCTACGCCGGTGACTGGTTCTCGAGCGGTTCCCTCATTACAAATTCGATTGCGCAATGAAATTACTACCTATGCCTTTTACATTGCCCCTTGAGTACCTAACCTTGAGCTTTCTATAGGCAAGAGATACTTACAGCCACGAATTTTTTCTTCGCCAGCAACGCCAAGCCAAGGTTGGCGTGAGCGGCCACGCAAGTGGGGTGCGCGGCAAGAGCCCCTTTCAGCCTCGCAAGCGCCGCGTCGAAATCCCTAAGATAAAATAAAATATATTAACATTAACACTGATATTTAGATCTCAAGATAAGGCTGCGTTTCCACCAGAGCTGTGCGAGGCAGCTAAGCGACGGTGCGAGGAAAAATCCACCAATAGGATTATTTTGTTACTAGGTTCACTATCCTATAGGTGGATTTTTCCACGCAACGCCGCTTAGCTACCTCGCTCTGGTGGAAACGCAGCCTAAGACATGGGACATGGCACGGTACTAAGTCGAGTTAGCATCGCCAGACAGCGGATATTCGCGAAAGGTGGGTGTGAAATGAATTGCATAAAAACGAATTTACTCATATTCATTTTACGAAACCATTGCCTAATTTAGGCTTGATGAAATAACTAACTGGCTTCATAAGTGGAGAATAAAAGCAAGCTCGTCCAAATCTGTACAAGTCACATTCACACTTAGGAAAGGAAACTGTCCTCCAGTCCAGCTAGAAAAGGTCACACTTCCACATCAGGACAAAGTGCGATATCTTGGTCTCCATCTTGATCGAAGGCTTACTTGGAAGCACCACATCAAAACAAAAAGAGAAGAACTGAACATCCGGTACAAACACCTGCTTTGGATACTGGGACGAAACAGCAAGTTGTCTATAGATAACAAACTCCTAATCTACAAGACAATTCTAAAACCAGCATGGATGCATGGTATTCAACTGTGGGGAAGTGCATGCAGTTCTAATATCTCCATTCTACAAAGAATGCAAAACATAACACTTCGAACAATATCTAACGCCCCACTCTTCACAACAAATGCAGAAATCCACGAATATCTGAAAATGAACACAATCAAAGAGGAGATATTAAACACGACGAGACGGTACTACCAGAGGCTACAAGCTCATCCCAATGAACTTGCTGCACAGCTTACCACCAAGACCTATGAGAAACGTCTAAAACGAAGGGACATCTTCACATAAAACTGAAAAATATATTAATGAGTAGTTGTTCTCACTGGAGGACACACTCTACTGGACATGACTCGCAAAATACATCTGCTTATAGTAGAAAATACTGATTGCAGATATTCAAAAGAAAAAAAAAAAAAAAAAAAAAAAAAAAAAATTTAGGTAAAAAATTACGCATTACAACGAAATGCATAATTTTTTGTGTAAAAAATGTTGTAATTTCTAACATTGCATTTTTGCATTTTTGGTCACAGTTCTAACCTAACCTGGCAAGAAAAAATTAACTAAAAATGCATAATTACAAGAAAATGGTCGTTACGATAAATAAGTGTTAGATATGTTAGGTATACCCTAGTTTCACCGACACTCATTTCATAGAAAGCTTTTTTCTGCTGAACCCCTACCTATTGATTTTAGGTTATCTTATAATGGCTACAAGCCTAACCCAACCTAACGTACGTGATTCATATTTAAGATAACCTAAAATCGACACGGATTCAGCAGAAAAAAGCTGCGAAGTGATACGTTCTATGAAATTAGTGTCGGTGAAACAAGGGGACACCGTTATATTTAAACAGGGCAAGTTAAATAAAAAAACAACACTTGTAAATAAAATACCACCGTACCATTAATATAATAATAGTAAAGAGCTGAAAAGCCTCGCTAGATAACGTGTGACAAAGACAATAGACCTGTGTTGCAGCATCATAGCAGCTAGTGCGAGCGCGGCAGCATGCTGGGAGGGCTGTTGCGCCAGCGCTGCTCCGAGCAGCTGGAACGCCTGGCGCGGGTCGCCAGCGCGCAGGCGGAGCGCTCCCGCCGCTGCCAAAGTGTCCGCACCGCACGCATGGGTGCTGCACAAAACCAAACACACACAACCAAAAGTTATCACTCATTGAATACAAAACGGACAAAATCCAAAATAATTTGCTCTTCCATTAAAAATCGTATTCTAACAGCTTCTAATTTTAAAATACAACACTGACTCATTTTGGATTGTGTCCGTTTTGTATTCAATGAACGTTATATTTACTTATTTTAGAAACATACAAGATTACAGTTACTACACCAAAACGGTTCTACAGTTTAACAAAAACAGTACACATAGGTAATATAATAATACTAGCTGTTCCCGTGTCCACTTCGTTGGGTAAAACATTTTTTTTGAGTTAATAATTTTCCCGCTAATTCCCGTTCCCGTGGGAATTTCGGGAATTCCTTTCTTAGTGCACCTCTACGGTACCTAAGCTACGTCCCTTCCAAATTTCAAGTACCTACGTTTAGCCGTTTAGGCTGTGCGTTGATATGTCAGTCAGTCAGTCAGTCAGTTTGTCCTTTTATATACATATTTAGACTAGCTGTTCCCGTGTCCACTTCGTTGGGCAAAACATTTTTTTCGAGTTAATAATTTTCCCGCTAATTCCCGTTCCCGTGGGAATTTCGGGAATTCCTTTCTTAGTGCACCTCTACGGTACCTAAGCTACGTCCCTTCCAAATTTCAAGTGCCTACGTTTAGCGTTTAGCGGCTGTGCGTTGATATGTCAGTCAGTCAGTCAGTTTCTCCTTTTATATACTTAGATAACAGTTACTACACCAAAACGGTTCTACATTTAAACAAAAACAGTACACATAGGTAATATAATAATATTATGAATAACTACAACACTTACTGAGTAACAGGCAGAATACGATTTGTATAACTAGGTTTTTTTATCTTTCTTGCAAGAAAAGCCGGGATATGCACGGTCATATCATAAGGAGTGAAATTTCCCTTGAAAGTTACGAATGTTATCATCAAGCGCGACGATTAAGAAGGACATTGGTATCATTATCACCTGCATACTTAAAAAAAAAAAAAAAAAAAAGATAAAAGATGTTTATTCAGTAAGTAGGCCGCACGGGCACTTTTACACGTCAAAAATCTACCAGTCTATCTATCTATCTCTATCTTTATGAGGCATGTTAAATGTGACCAGAGGGGCTATCGCTTAACGAACTCGCAATCGCAATCGTTTTCAGTTTGATAACCGAAGGCTTGTCTGCATACAAAATGAAAACAATTCTTCCACTTTGAAGCCAATTGCGATTGCGAGTGCGTTAGGCAATAGCCCCTCTGATCTTTTTTGTGAACGCCATTTTCATACGACTATCCATTCGTTAGCGATTTTCGATAACGGAGCTTAGGAGCTATTCCACTGCGATTTTACCCCTACTGCAATCGTATTGTGAACTCGGCAGCCATGTCTGTCAAGATAATAAGAGCTATCGCTACGTTTGCAATACGATAGCAATAGGGGAAAAACGCGACTGGAAAAATCGCTGCGCGGAATCGAGTTCTGCGACCGTTTAGCTACTCGTAAAATCAGGTCATTTTTTAACGGGCCATCTTCCCTTCCCGATGGTTGGCAGTTACCAGTGACACACTTTGGTCAGTTTGCGAATAGTTTGGGGATAAGATCGCCGGTGAAATGACTAGCATAGAGGCATTCCATCTTAGTCCTCAGGGTTGGCAACGCATTTGCAGTCTTAGGATTGCATGGCAGTCTTGTGAATGCAAATGTCTATGGGTCACAGTTTCCACTTACCATCAGGCGGCCTGTGTGCTCGTTTGTCATCTCTATGCCATAAAAAAAAAAAAGCTACTCGTAAAATCAGGTCTTTTTTTAGCGGGCCATCTTCCCTTCCCGATGGTTGGCTCTGTTACCAATGACACACTATGGTCAATTGGTCAGTTTGCGAATAGCTAAGCGCTAACGGTAGCTTTATTCGTGTTGCTTACGCGATGGCCTGGTCGTAGGCGGCCACGGCGCCGTCGCCATCGCCGGCAGCCAGCAGTAGCCGCGCCAGCAACGCGCTGGCGCGCTCCCCGCCGCCCGCCCGCACCCCGCTGCGCGCCCACTCCGCCCCTTGCTCTAGTGCACCCAGCTTGAAAGCGCATTCCGCTGAAGAAAAACAACATACCATAATTAAATAAAACTATAGTACATTGTTGCCTAGGCGCGGAAAGTAAGGGTTTTCCTGACGAGGTGGTTAGCTGGCCGAGTAATAGCGAGGCCTGCTAAAATACGAGTCCGCGGCATACATAATGCTTTTCTCAAACATGTGAGGAAATAACACAAATACATAATTACAAGTATTTTTAAAAACCTATGACAAATTCGGAGATAATGTTTGTTTGAAAACTACCGAGTATTAGTGAAGATAGTTTCACGCACAACGCACCGCCGCCGGCCCACACTGCACCCACAAGTTGGGTGTGCGGGATTTTTTCACGTTCCTTTCGATTTTGTATGCAATAGAGAGCACTTTTAATAAACAATATGGACATGGACGGAAAGTGTTTTCATATGGTTTTTTTAATGAGGCACTTTCCGTCCTTGTGTTTCAATCGGAAAACCGTTCTTTCCGAGCATGTTTGAGAAAAATAAATATCAGGCGTCAACGTCACACAAATTGACCAAGGGGCCTAATATGGCAGCGTTTATCGCGTGACAAAGTGCGGCCAAGGCATCCGTCACCTTCTGACACGTTAATAAGTACGAGAGTGACGGATGCTTTATCCACATTTGACACACGATCTAGCCATACTAAGCCCGCTAGTCCCAAACTAAGCTCTAGGCTTGTACTGTGGGTACTATACAACAATATAAATAATTATATAGAGACACATACACGTAATACATAGTAACATCCATGAGTCAGTAACAAATATTCGCGCTCACCACATAAACATCTGTCCTTACCGGGATTTGAACCCAGGACCGCTAGCTTCGTAGGCAGGGGCACTTCCAACTAGGCCAGCAGCGCGCCGACCACCACCACCATAACTGTCCTGTTAGCCTAACCAAGATGCGTAACGCTATCTAAAACGACTTTCAAAGCTCGATAAAACAGTTTAGATTGGCTGTTTAATACCACGCCACGTGGTTTTGTTTGTTTAGTTTGTCTTTCGACTACACTCTGTTTTATCTTAGACTAGCGACCCGCCCTCGCTTCGCTTCGATGTATGTGAGTATGACATATAGCCTATAACCATCCTCGATAAATGGGCTTGATTTTGAAAGACCTGTAGTTCCTGAGATTAGCGCGTTCAAGCAAATAGACAAACTCTTCAGCTTTATAATATTATTAATATTATTATAGATGAGTCCTGTGACAGCCGTATTCCGTAATTCCAATCACTTACTATGCTCACATGCGAGGTGCTTAAAACAAGGCGCTTAATTATTTAAGTTCCTGAACCGCGTCGCTAGGTGTGTACTCGTACGAATGGTAGTATTAATGCAAAGTTAAAGAAACAGTTATACGTGTTCACATGACCTGTCACAAAATCATCTTAAATGAAAAAGAGTATAGTAGAGAATGCCACTGGGAATGGACCTTAAATCCCCTTTATGTAGGTACTTATTTATGTTATCGTTTAAAAACTAGAGGACGCCCGCGATTTCGTACGTAAGCCCTTTTTCCAAAGATGCCTTGTCTAACCAAAAAATATTCCCTCGTAATTTCAAGACCCTGCGGTTTTGGCTGTGCGTTGATTAGTCAGTCAGCCAGTTTCTTTTTTTAAATAAATAACTTAAAACTCACCTAATGCGCAATAAATGTCGCTGTCCGGATGCTTGGTAACCTTATCAGCCTCTAAGTACGCTTCAAGAGAGAGCTGGTAGCGACCTTGGCAAGACCTGGGCAAGTAACAAGGGTCATACACAATCACAAAAACAAAGGGGGGTTTAAGGGCTTGTCTGCATATAGGTAGGTTACGTTTTTATTTGATAGGACTAAAGTAGACTGTACACCGTTTATACGGGTTCAGCCAAAAAGTTAGGCCCTAAACACGTTAACTTCGGGTATGTCCACAGGAAAGACGCGAACCTAAATCTGTGTATGACCCACAAATGATTATACTTACTCATATGGCAAAACTGGCAGCCACCACAGCACAGTAGCAGTAGTTATTAATAAAAATTGGGTCATGTTGCCGATTTTACTCCTCTTTTTAGGGTTCCGTACAAAAATTGAAAACGGAGCCCTTATATTTTTTTTAAATAAGTGTAATTTTAGTAGGAGCAAATAGGAAAAAAAATGTTTGCTAACCTTACTGTGTTAAATGTATCGTTGCTTAAATACTAAAGAGAATCAAATCAAAATTTGTTTGTGTTGCATTTAAATTCGGAATGCTATATACTTTAAGTTTTAAATCAAACTATGTCTGTTTTTGTTTTGAGGCGCTTTAGCATTTAAGCAGCGGTATATTAAATGAAAGGGCTTGTTATGAGAATCTCAAATATATTTTTGTTACTATTGTAAAATAAATAGTTTTGATTTTCTTCATGAAAGAAGACGAAAATTTACCATTCCCACTTATCTCCGAAACTACAAAGCCTACAATTTTAAAAACATAAAAAATGGAAACAAAAACGTACCTATGTACCTATATATGTACGGAACTGTCCACGGGAGTCAAGCTTTACAATGCAAGAGGATAAGTAAAAAAGCGTATGAAAGCGAGAACAACCCCCAATGTTATTTTATATGCCAAATTATGTTGCACTGTAAAAAGGAATACATAGCTCCATTCTATTGATTGACTAACGGCCTTACTAATTTTTCATACTCAAGTTTGAAAAAGGAATTAGTTAAGTAATTAATTGTCTTTACGGTAAGTTAAAGGTTTACCCCGAGTTTACTTACAAGCTCTTTGCCACCTGTTTCAAGGGCTCAGGGTCCTGAGGATGCAGCCTGATGCAGCTGTGGAACCGCTCCAGAGCATCCTGGTGACGGCCAGCATCCGCATACACGAGACCCTAGAGAAATAAAAAATCGGTAGTTAAAAAAAAGTTAATAGAGTGGTATATAATTATTAAACATATCATAAATAAATCTGTTAAAAAAACAGCCAAAAAAGATTGATTTTGAGGTTAGAAAGTTGTTTACTTTATATTAGACAAATAAGAATGAACACGGTATAGCTCCTCGCTATTAAGACTGCACCGAGCAAATGTCGAGCGTCCAGTGGCGCCCTCATTACTATAATTATTGTGTTTTCTAATTAACTAAAGAATTTCCTAACAATCAGACGATACGTTTTTGTAGCGCAAGTAAAAACACAACTTATGGGATACGCACAAACTTTAATAACAATGACCCTTTGGGTAGTCAGCTTAACGGGAAAAGGTGGCCACTTTTTTCCGTTAAGTTGATAACTCGAAGGTGAATTATTATTAAACTATGTGATATACCCTATAAGTTGTGTTTTCATTTGTAGTTCAAAAACCTACCGATCAATTTCAAGAAAATACTTTAGTTTATTAGAAAACACAATAATAGTGATGAGGACGCCACTGTACATCCGGCGTCGGTGTACGCTCGGCGCAGTCTTAAGCTAAGGTCAAACCAACGCGTTTAGCCTGCATGCGCGCTACGGCGTTCAGTGTCCTAACGTAACAAGCGACGCTGCAAGCGCTGAACGTTGGTTTGGTCTTAGCTTTAGGTACCTTGACATAGTGCGCAAATCTGTGCTTGTGATCGCACGCTTGCAGTTCATCAGCCAGCTGGAGGCACGCCGCGTGCTCGCCGCGCACGTAGCGCGCGTGCAAAAGCCAGTTCCGAGAACCACGCCGAAATTCTAGAACACATGGTATTTTCGGATTCTTATTAATATGAATAAAGGCTGGTAAGTACTGTTAGGCTATGGGCTTGCGACCTGCCTAATACACTGGTAAACATCTGTCAGAGTGTGCAATATGTGGTCACAGAATTATCAACAAGTTTGTAGAGTTGTTGGTAATTCTTTAGCTCTGCCTACCCCACTCTGGGAATGAGGGCGTGAGTTTATGTGCATTCAACAGCATAAATAAGTGATCATTTATGTAGCTTCTCACTGTCATGTTTGATATGTTATACTTACAAAATTGTGAAACGATTGAAAGCGACAAGGTACATGTATGTACCTATAATTAAGGTACCTACATTTATGCAAAACGTGACATAAGTAGCATTATCCAAATAAAACCTCAATTTGGAACCTCTTTCATTCATTTAGAAAAAAACTGGTGTTTAGACGGTTTGAATAGATAATTGAACAAGCATAACAATAACATTACCTTTTTCAGCATCTTTAGGAACGAAAACCGATTGTTTTCGCATTTTGAGTTCTGTTTACGGTAGAATTGCCATAGCAACGAACATCCCTTTGTGTGTGAGTACCTTAACTGATATTTTTCCCCTTTTATGGAAAAAGGAATAAAACATATTTTAAAATGAAAATATTTTAAGAGATAGATAATTAATGTCAAGTGTTTTATAATTGGAATCAAAAAATACCCGTAGGGACTCTTCATTAAATACGACATTCATTTTCATTCAATACAAAACAAATTTTGCTCGTCGTTAAAAATCTAAACGTAACAAATAAGTATAATATTGTAAATAAATAAAACATAAGTATTTTTTTACTCCAGGTTGAATAACGTCGATTTCTATTTAAATAATACATGAAAGTATGCCGTGGGTTGCCTTAAATGTTTCCAAACGCAAACCGTCAAAGTCGGGTAATACAGTGAGATTGACAACAATGACACATCACATCACAAATTGACAAGTAACCGCGACGATATGAGTTAGTCAACACTGATAATAAATAAAATTGCTTGCCATTCGCAAACCGGCCAAGACACCTACAAAATGGAAGACATAGCCCGCCTAGCCTTAGTCGAACAAAGTCTACGTGATGTCGACAATTTCAATAAAGTCCTACATGAACTACTGCAAGAAATTAACCAAGTTCTGGACAGCCCATATGAATACGAACGGCGGACTTTGAAAAGCGACGTGCTTAAGAAAGTATTACATTCCGAAGCATTTACTGACTATCTGAAATACATTGGATTCCGGTTGGTAAGTTGGGAAAAGTTTTTCACTTTTAAACTGTCATGTCATATGGGAGATACACCTGATAGAATTAAAACTGGTGAAAAAAGTAATACTCGAGTCTTCAACAAGTCTGCACCATCAGGAGGTTGGGAACTTAAAGATTACTGGAAAAGTCTTTGATTGGTATGTCAATAATAAAATGAAAAAGTAACAAACCCTTACACATAATGGTTTACGTAGCCAGTAACTCTACATCATCGTAGTTTAATGAGGATCACATGAAGGATGAGAAACACCAGTCCAAAACAGTGAAACCTTGGAATCAAATAGACAATACAGTAGCGGATCCTCAAGCGAACATGCATCCTCATCATTCTGTGACGAATCTTAAAGATACTTACCAAAACCTACCCTCAGCAGAATCAAGTAATAGATTTTGGATTTAATATAAGCCTTTGGCTCTTGACTAGGTAATAACAAAAAAATATACTGCACTAAATAGAAGATACCTATGAATTCATGAATTTATTTGAGGACCATACCGCTCATTGAATACAAAGCGGACTCATTCCAAAATAATTTGCTCTTCCATTAAAAATCGTAATCCAACCGCTTTTAATTTTAAAATGCAACACTTCGGATTGTGTCCGCTTTGCATTCAATGAACGATACATTTGAAATTCCTCAATTAACGTTCAGTTAGCTATTACTAATACATTAAGACTAGTTACTCTCAAAATGTACTCCGCAGAGACCTGAGATGAGATTGGGTTGGGGTTGGGTTGAGAATTTTAGGTTGAATTTTTGCTTCTGAACAATCTTATACATTTAAACAAGCAATTGTAATCAGAATCTCAGAAACAGCTCCGACAATTTTCATGTAATTTACTATGCAGGGGGTTTTGGGGCAACAAATCAATCTTGCTCGGTTTCATTTTTAGAAAACTTATCAATGTAAAATACAGCTCTGTCATCCAGGTACTGTTACTAATATATTCAACTGATCAATCTCTCTAGTCACAGAAATACAAGTTTTTAGAGTTATAGGTAAATCTGTAGCTCTGCCTACCTGACTCTAGGAAGTTAGTGAGTTTATGTATGTATGTATGTAAGTTGTCACTAAAATATAAAGTAAACTGTTTGAACCAGAAGTCTATCTATGTGCACTGATATGCAAAATCAATAAAGGGATGTTAGCCAGACAGTTTAGAGGGTAAAACTGGGTCAAAAAGGGCACATACACTTGGAATACATTTTTTTACATGTAACTACTGTTATTGTAGTTATTGCTTTTGACGTAGAGACCACGTTGTGTTGTTCTTCTAGACATTATTTTAAATTTAATGTTTGTGAACTTTAATTGGTGATATGAGTTTATTTTGTGCTAGTTCAAATATTTTTTATATAAGTACCTACTACCGACTCGACTCTAGTATACTCTAGTAGAGGATGCCCACGATTTTGTATGCGTAAAATTACTTTTCCGCTACTCCCCTAATTTTAACCGCTTAGGAGATGAATTTCCTAAAGTCCCTTAGTCCACCCTAAGATATCCAATAAATAACTTCCAAAATTCTAATTAGAAAATGGTGATGTAACTTACTTTTAAGTAATATTGTATTTTATGATTGAAAAAATTTCCTTCTGTCGGAGTTTCCTGATTTTCTTCTCCGCAATGATGGTCTTAGCTAGTACATTCGCTCCATATTACCGGCATCTAAAATGACACTCATGTGACCAATTTACTGAATAAATATTTCATCAATTGAAATATTTATTTATTTATTTAATTTTTCAAGAATTCGTAGCTCGTAATGACTTTGCAACTTTCGTATCAGGATGGCAGCGACTATGTATACCCTAAAGAGCAGACCTTGGACAGGCTGCGTATTGCCCGGGCGGCTATAGAGAGGAAGATCTACTTCTGCAGCGGCTCTCTCCACCGTGTGCAGCGTCCGCCGCGCTCCAGCCATTCTCTGCATGCCAAGAAAGTCAAGTTCTCTCCATCTAATATTCTGGTACGTTCTAGAAATACTTGAAAATTATTAGCCATTGCTATATTATTACTTCTTTATTAGCTATAGGTAGGTGCAACGTAGCATATTTTTTTCCTTGCAAGTCGCTGAATATTGCCAACATTTACGTGCAAGCTCGCAACATATGCTGAGACCTGAGCTTATTGTGGTAGAATAATTTATTTACATGTTGAAACTATGAGGTAATGCTGTGCATTTTTTTTCTTGTGCAACAATCAATCATTAAAAAAAATATTACTTATTTAAAATGACTGACTGTATGTAAATCTTCTCTCAATATTTGTAAGTTTTGGATTGCTTCATGATACCAAATGTGATTAATGGGTCATACACAGATTTAGGTTAGCGTCTTTCCTGTGGACATATCTAAAGGGCATAATTTTTTCGCTGAAACCATAAATTGCGTCACTACTTTTGCTCCCTAATGTTTAAAGTGACAGCGATACCGAACGCGCGACTGCATCGCTACAAAAAGTCGCCGTGTACTACCTCCCTTAGTCCTATCATATAAAAACGTAACTTATATGCACACACGCCTTTATCTAATGACTACAGAAACGACAAATATTATTTTTGGAGTGTGAGCGCCAGTATTCAGTGTTCAAATTGATATGATGATTAGAGTAAAATAGTTTTTCGTTTTCACGACACATTAGCTTAGTTTGTTGTCACACTGCCTACGAAGTTAACGGTGCTGGGATTATTACTGGTAAGGGCAGATGTTTGTGATATGTGCGCGAATATTTGTTACTGAGTTTTGGATGTTTTCGATGATATAAGTAAGTTAAGCGTTGTGTAGTGCCCATAGTACAAGCCTCGAGCGTAGTTTGAGACTAGGTCGATTTATATGTCCCCTGATATTTATTTAGATAAATGTATCCATGACCATCTAAAAAACGTCGATGATTTTGACTTACCCATCCGGCCTATAGGCCATTTTCCCAATCGTTTGTTTCTCAGTATTCATATTACTAGGGAGATCCCCGCGGGATCGTCCAAATACTTAGAACTCGCAGCTTTCCCAGGTAAAAATCAAATTTTCCGCGACAAAAAGTATCTGATTGGACGTTTGGGGAACTGGACGTTTGGGGAACTGGCCGTTAGAGGATTGGACATTTGGGGAACTGGACATTAGAGGATTGGACATTTGGGGAACTGGACGTTAGAGGATTGGACATTTGGGGAACTGGACATTAGAGGCCAGAAGGATCCGTCGTGTTATCCAGGAATTAATTCAAACTCGTGTAGCCATTTTACCGTGACGGTGTAACAAAAGTCATAAACTTTCGCATTTATAATACTGCCGTGCTGAGCCAAGTAACATCATCATCACTACATAGTATAAAACAAAGTCGCTTCCCGCTGTCTGTCCCTATGTATGCTTAGATCTTTAAAACTACGCAACGGATTTTAATGCGGGTTTTTTTGATAGATAGAGCGGTTCAAGAGGAAGGTTTTTATGTATAATAAATTCTTTTTTTATGTACGGGTGTTACAAAAAACTCACATAAACCGAAGCGAAGCGAGGGCGGGTCGCTAGTCTCAAATAAAACTCCTGTTGCTATCACAACCTCATTACGGGATTGTATCTACTCTGGCAATCGATAATGTTTGTAGCCCGCATCTTTTTAGCAATCCATTGACGAGCTGTTTCAGCATTATTGTGTCGGGAACTATTGCAGCGATGCAAGTCTTTAAACAAAGCAGATATAGAACTAAGAATATCAGAAGAATATGTACAACACTTTGCTAAGAACTATTATGGTAAATGAACTGATAAATATTTAGTCCCAAAAATATATAATGAAATAGAATGGTTAAGAGAGGAAAAAAAATGTTTCTGGATAACTTACCGTGATTGCAGCTGCTGTTTATTAGTATTATTAGATTTGTTATCATTGTTTAGTCTATCTATCCTTTTGTAAAAATAATATATCTTATGGAAACTTTAAGAAATAACAAAAAAAAATGAGCGCTGTCTCGCAAACAAACTGCGTAAGCAGTTTGGCGAGTAACTTGTAAATTGATTTAATTGTACACATGTGTGTGAAGAAAAATTTAAAAAAAAATGTATCACGCGGCATGTAAGCATGCGGGCTATCGACCAATGACACTGAGAATTAAGCAGGGGAGAATAGTTAGGGCCGTATATCTGCCATATGGCTTTTTAGGCTTCAGCCCAGCTGCGCTATTGCCTAACGCACTCGCAATCTCAGTTGGCTTTTGTATGTAGATAAGCTTTCGATTTTCAAAATGAAAACAATTGCGATTGCGAGTGCGTTTAGCAATAGCCCCTCAAGGCCCCGTGTTTTTTTTAAATTATTTATTCCTTAGAAAAAAAATGGTACATATTTTTAACTGTAAGTTCGCCAAACATAGCGTTTATTGGCGAAGTAATGCACTCAATTACATATTCTATATGCACCTACCTGAATCAACCCGTTTTCCATAGATAGACATGCCACCATCACATCACAGCCCTATCCATTCATAGAAAACACAGTTCGAGCATTGTATTCACCCTACTACCCACTACAACTAAGATGATTTTAAGGAATCTAAAAGCAACTTTTTTAATTTAACTTTAAAACTGTTTTACCACAACATTCATCTTCTGAAAAAAATATATTAAATAATATTGGTGTTATGTAACTACGCATTCTTTTGCCGTAATAGTTGTTGGCTGCGGGCTCCACGTACCTCCGCTGTGTCGTGGCCCTCAGTGCGCGTGTATGTGCTCTGGGGGTTTTAAATTCGCGACTTTTGAACTGCTCTGTTGCTATTAGGTACCTTACTTTCTCAAGGGGCCCCCCAGCTAAGTCAAGTCAAAGTCACAAATAGACGATGGACGATAACGCGAAAAACTCCCCCACATTAGTACATGCCCCTAAGTAGTATTAACCCAGGGCTCCCCTAAACTAACGGTCCGGCCCTGAGAATAGTAGTGATGATTTCCCTCCAGAAAACCAAGAACCCCCTCCTCCTGAAACTGGAGTCGCTGTTCAACAACGTCATCCGCTACGAGAGCGTCGAGCTGCAAGACGCTGCGCGTTCGGTCGTGCCGCTCGTCACGCTCCAGCTGATGGCTCTGGACCGCGTGCGGGACCAGCAGCGCAGGATCAAGACTGGTCAGTGCACTTCTGTCTCTGTAGGGAGTCGAGGGGATCTTCTGATAAAGCGCGCTCCTACCGCTCGTCACGTTCCAGCTGATGGCTCTGGACCGCATGCGGGACCAGCAGCGCAGGATCAAGACTGGTCAGTGCACTTCTGTCTCTGTAGGGAGTCGAGGGGATCTTCTGATAAAGCGCGCTCCTACCGCTCGTCACGCTCCAGCTGATGGTTCTGGACCGCGTGCGGGACCAGCAGCGCAGGATCAAGACTGGTCAGTGCACTTCTGTCTCTGTAGGGAGTCGAGGGGATCTTCTGATAAAGCGCGCTCCTACCGCTCGTCACGCTCCAGCTGATGGTTCTGGACCGCGTGCGGGACCAGCAGCGCAGGATCAAGACTGGTCAGTGCACTTCTGTCTCTGTAGGGAGTCGAGGGGATCTTCTGATAAAGCGCGCTCCTACCGCTCGTCACGCTCCAGCTGATGGTTCTGGACCGCGTGCGGGACCAGCAGCGCAGGATCAAGACTGGTCAGTGCACTTCTGTCTCTGTAGGGACTCAAGGGGATCTTCTGATAAAGCGCGCTCCTACCGCTCGTCACGCTCCAGCTGATGGTTCTGGACCGCGTGCGGGACCAGCAGCGCAGGATCAAGACTGGTCAGTGCACTTCTGTCTCTGTAGGGAGTCGAGGGGATCTTCTGATAAAGCGCGCTCCTACCGCTCGTCACGCTCCAGCTCATGGCTCTGGACCGCGTGCGGGACCAGCAGCGCAGGATCAAGACTGGTCAGTGCACTTCTGTCTCTGTAGGGAGTCGAGGGGATCTTCTGATAAAGCGCGCTCCTACCGCTCGTCACGTTCCAGCTGATGGCTCTGGACCGCGTGCGGGACCAGCAGCGCAGGATCAAGACTGGTCAGTGCACTTCTGTCTCTGTAGGGAGTCGAGGGGATCTTCTGATAAAGCGCGCTCCTACCGCTCGTCACGCTCCAGCTGATGGCTCTCGCTGTCACGCACACTTTGACACGTATACAGATATGTGTTTACCACAAGTAAAGCCCACTCGCCATCATAAATTGCATGAGCTATACTGTGCTACGAAAAGGGGTAAGGGATATTCAAGAGCAAACCCATCTTCTATATATAAAAAAAAACTTACAAGTGTGACGAGTTGACGACATACTTCATGTAACTTTTACTTGGCACTTGCCTAATGGAATAACCACCTTACGGTGATGGAACCAGAAATAAACAAGGACTAATGATCAAGGATCGGAAAAACGCCCGTGATTTTGAAAGCATAACCCTGTTTCGTACAGTAGAGACTTCCTTATGATGTTAATTAAAAATATTTTTAGGTATTTTATAGATTTATTATACCAAAATTTATATGTATTCAGCGACAACTTCATCAATGAATGACACCGGAATGGATATGGCAAAATACAAACCAATGTCAACTATCAAATATATGTCCGAACTGACTGTGAACGAACTTTTTCGACTCATAAATGGGTTCTAAAATTCACATCGTTTTGGATTCACACGTGAAAACTTTGAAAAAAAATCGTCATTCTTTTTGTGGGCAAAAGTGTTTTTTCCCATAACCTTTCCGGTGTCATTAATGGATAAAATGGTCGCTGAATACATATAAATTATGGTATAATAAATCTATAAAATACCTAATAATATTTTTTAATAACATCATAAGGAAGTCTCTGCTGTACGGAACAGGGTTATGTTTCCAAAATGACGGGCGTTTATCCTATCCTTGCTAATGATGGACACTTGATTCTAATGTTACAGAAAATAAGGATAATTCATTTATTTTGAGACCATCAATTTATAACCTTACGATCTTTGAATTTGGTGCGTTCAGCTAAACATTTCCAACATTGGTGTCGTCACATTAACAGCTAGATAATTGTGTGTCCAGGTGAGATAACAGCCCGCGACCTCTCGTTCGACATCGCGCTGCTGTTGGAACTGCTGGGATGGTTCAAGCACAAGTTCTTCGCGTGGGTGGACAAGCCCGCGTGCCACGCGTGCTTCGCGCAGACCATCTTCGCGGGCACGAAGGGGATGACGACAGAAACCGAGACCTGCACCGTTGAGGTACTTGCCTTACGTCGAATTTTACAAACTTTACATACATACCTTCAAGCCTGTAATCCCAGAGTGAGGTTGGCTGAGCTACAGAATTACCTACAACTTTAAAAAGTTGTTGATAATTCTGTAACCACATTTTGCTCAAATAGGCTAAGATGTTTACCAGCGTATTAGTGACAGGTTGCAAGCCCATCGCCTAACAGGGGTCATCCATAAAGTACATCACACGTAAAGGGGGGGGGGAGGGGGTCGACAAAGTGTGACAAGGGGTGGGAGGGGTCCTAAGTTTCGTAACATCACATTTCAAAATCTAATATATCTAGAGGTATTCATTTGAAATATTAATTAAACTAAAAAATATTTCCAACTGTATCTTTATGACACGCGACACGGTTTAAAAACAAAACAATTTGTTGACGAGTTCATACCCGCTCTAGTGACGCGCGCCGATCGCCTACGAGCCCTTTGACTAATGCCGCCAAACGCTCCGCACCTCGCGTGATTTTATTGTTTCTATTTCATTCGACAATTGACTTTCGCTGAGTGAATGACGTCGTTTCGACGGATATAAACATTTAAATGGAAATAAAACTAATTTCGGAACTGCTGTTTTATTTAATAATTTTTCGATGTGAAATTTGCCATGTGATGTCACACTGGGGGGGGGGGGGGGTCTCATAAATGTGACCACCTGTGACAAGGACGGGGGGGGCTCAAAAAATCATGAAATTCGTGTGACGTACTTTATGGATGACCCCACAGTGCTACAAGTTGGCTAAAAAGAAATATGAATTTTGATGAATTCCGATGCCTATAATAAACAATATGGATTTTCTAATTGCATTTATCAACAAAATGTGAAAAAAACTGTTTAAGAGATCACCAAAATTGAAGTAAAATTAAAATTGGCCATGAAATACGGATGATGCAAGCATTTTACACTGCTAAATAATTATACACTGGATAGACAGAGATCCGATAAGCTGTGTGAGGTCATGTCAACATGTCGGCCATATAAACTCCATGTTCAATTCTGTTTTGCTATAAAAAAGATATGAGAAAATCATTTGTTGGCTTATATCTTGGCTATTTTTAAAGCTATTCATAAATGATCTTTCTCAACTGTTTGTTACATGAAGCTACGAAAAATGTCATGAATATTTCCTATGGTATTCCCTCGCGTCGTTATAGAAAATACACAAGTGTGAGAGTTCACTTTATCAATAAATAAAACAGTTCCACTTAATAATGTTTATTAGTAACTTATCCCGAAATACAAGGAAAAGATATTTACACTATTATGTATTATTAATTATTAGGAATGCAAGCTAGACGGGATACTAGAGACGCTACAGGAATGCGTGTTGCTTAGGGTGAGGTCGGATAGCTACTACCGTGTCGCTCAACCGCGACATGCCTGTCCGCGTCTAATGTGCTGCATAAACAAAATACACTAGGGGTGTCGCCACAATACTCCCCCTCTTTAAAATTTTTTCCAAAAGAAAAAATATTAATTATATAACATAACTCTTATTTCGTAATGGTCGGCTAAACACAAACTCTATATAAAACAATAATTGGACTTACACTGACAAACACTGACTCCTGCTGAGGTTGCGAAACTGGTTGCGACCCGATACGTTATGTTGTTATTACAAAGTACCGGTTTTAAATTTCATTCCCAGGTTTGCTTCTATTTCTAAGAATGCCGGTTGGCTAAATACACATTAATACGTGGGTTGTTGTTGCGGCATATTTTGAACCCTAATGCCTGTCGGCGCTACTTCGGTTACTGCTTTCTGCAACCAGGTTTTTGCGCGCTGCTTACACTTGTTATGAATGGCGTAGCACACCACCAATAACAAAATTATTCCTAGTATTATGAGGCCAATACCTACATAATTCAACTTCGATTCCACTTGATTAGACATTGTTTCCACTTGGGCGATTGCAATGACGTCATGAGAACCTTTATCCTCTTTACTCTGTCCGTAGCCCATGGTGTTCCAGCAACTGACGTTACAACTTATATGTAGATACACGTATTTTTTTGATATGTTTACTTCGTTAAAACCTCTATGAAACACAGTGCCTTTGACATGGGCCGTAAGTCATTAATTATTCGTCTTAGGTTTTCCACGTACGTAAATGGATCATTATTGTTTACTGCCGAGCTGACGTAAAAATCACCTGGTAAACGCATAACTTGACCGTATAACATTTCTGCTGAGCTGACGCTGTTATCTGCCTTACAAACTGTTCTAAGACCTAATAGTACTGTTGAAAGCTCATCGACCCAGGAAGCATTATCAGCTAACCTGGCTGTCAATGCCGCTTTCAATGACCTGTACCATCGTTCCACGAGTCCATTACTCTGCGGATGGTAAGCCGTAGTGCGTATTCTATGCACCCCTAAAATTTTCATAAGTTTACTAAAGAGATCACTTTCAAATTGTGTGCCTTGGTCAGTTGTAATTACATCCATGCATCCAAATCTACAAACCCAGTTTTCGTACACGACCCTAGCTACGGTGTTTGCTGTTATGTCGACTGTAGGTATGGCTTCCGGCCACCGCGTGGCGCGATCTATCATCGTTACCAAGTACCTGTAACCATCGGCAGAGGTCGGTAACGGTCCTACTATATCGATGTGAACGTGCTGTAGTCTTTCTACGCTCTCGAACTGCCCTAATTTAGATACCGTGTGACGTGTGATTTTGACTCGTTGACATTGTAAACACCCTCTGGCCCAATTACCGACGTCTTTATTTAAATTTGGCCAGTAAAACTTTTGCGCGATCATCCTACGAGTGGTTCGTATCCCGGGATGACTTACATCGTGTACTGAATGAAACGCGATGCTTCTAAATTTTTCCGGTAGGTACGGCCTGGCATTATCTGTTGACGTTTCGCAATATAACTTTGTATTTGTTCCTGGGATTGCTAACGCTTTTAATTGCACCTTGTTACTGAGTAGCTTTGTAATTTGATCGTCGGTTTCCTGCGCCCGGGCTACTTCGGCGAAGTCGACGCCCATAGGGCAGCCTATTGTTTCCACACGTGATAACGCGTCCGCTACTAGGTTCTGCGAACCACTAATATGTACTATTTCGCTTGTAAATTCTCCGATAAACATCAAGTGCCTAGCCCTTCTAGGCGTTTCGTTAAATGTATTTACCTTATTTAGAGCCGATGTCAAAGGTTTATGGTCCGTGTACACGATTAATCTCCTTCCCTCTATTAAGTTTCTAAAATGACTGATTGACATGTATACAGGGTTACTGGTTAAGTCGACCTAGATCCTTTAAGGGGTTATAGTTTCCATAATTTCTGACCACTTTTACTTGAAACACCCTATTCGAAACTTAACCGTTTTCAAGATATTTAACTTTTAAGATAACTATTCTTAAATACCATTTTTTTCCATATTGCATCATTTGTTTTAGAATCCTTGCATTTCATTTGTTTTTTTTTACAACAATTATGTAGTAGATAAGAGTCTTCAACATTCTGGGTACCTAAATTACCGTTAAGTGTGCTAACCGAGTCGTATTAGATGAATGATTGCGAAAGAAGGAAAGGAATTTCCACGAAATATTTTTTCTAATAGGAATATTTTAAAAAAACTCTATGGCAGTAATACTGCAGATAATCTAAAAAACATCTACATTTCTTCAGCTTTCTAACGAGGGATGGCAATCTTGGCTATTATTAAAAATAAATAGAAATATCTTAGTTGAAAGTCTGCCAGGTAGTAGTAAAATTTTACTGTAGTACATCAATGTATGACTTTGGTCCTAGAAAACTAAATAAAATAATTCAAATACGTACAAAATTACATGTATTAAACATTTGCTGATACAATTCGTGTTCCACATGTCCGCCTCTGTTCCGCACACATATCCTCAGCCTTTTTCTCAATCCACTTTTTACTACGCCCGTAGTTAAACGCCGTCTTATTTCATCTGCTGCGTCGAGTATTTTTTGTCTCAACTCATCAACCGATGTAATTGTGTTAGTTTCGTTAAAAACTAAACTCTTCATGTGTCCCCACACATTAAAGTCCATAGCGGTTAAATCCGGACTTCTAGCTGGCCATGGTGTGGGCCCACCTCTCCCAATCCACTTATTGGGATAATTAGTGTCTAGCCATTCTCTAACACTTCTCCTGAAATGTGCAGGGCAACCGTCGTGCTGATACCACATGTCACGAATGTGGCTGAGTGGCAAATCATCCAGTAAGTTAGGTAAATCGAACCTTAGAAAATTTTCATAATGTTCTCCATTTAAATTGTCAGGGAGAAAGTGAGGTCCAATTAAATGGTTTCCTATTATACCCATCCATACATTTAAACTAAATCTTCGCTGTGATCCTTTTAAGGAGATCCTGCGAGGAGATTGAGAGAGAGGTCCCGTCGTTTTTAAAAAACATATTGTGGACAGATGAATCTAAATTCGACAAGGACGGTATAACCAATTACCACACATACATACATACATACCGTCACGCCTTCATCCCAGAGTGGGGTAGGCAGAGCTACAGAATTACCAACAACTTTAACAGCCAGTTGTTAATTCTGTAACCGCATTTTGCACAAACACCACCAATTACCACAATGCTCATTATTGGGCTTCAAAAGAACAGGGAAACCCCAATAAGAAGCGAATAAAAGGATCACAGCGAAGATTTAGTTTAAATGTATGGATGGGTATAATAGGAAACCATTTAATTGGACCTCACTTTCTCCCTAACAATTTAAATGGAGAACATTATGAAAATTTTCTATGGTTCGATTTACCTTACTTACTGGATGATTTGCCACTCAGCCACATTCGTGACATGTGGTATCAGCACGACGGTTGCCCTGCACATTTCAGGAGAAGTGTTAGAGAATGGCTAGACACTAATTATCCCAATAAGTGGATTGGGAGAGGTGGGCCCACACCATGGCCAGCTAGAAGTCCGGATTTAACCGCTATGGACTTTTATGTGTGGTTTAGTTTTTAACGAAACTAACACAATTACATCGGTTGATGAGTTGAGACAAAAAATACTCGACGCAGCAGATGAAATAAGACGGCGTTTAACTACGGGCGTAGTAAAAAGTGGATTGAGAAAAAGGCTGAGGATATGTGTGCGGAACAGAGGCGGACATGTGGAACATGAATTGTATCAGCAAATGTTTAATACATGTAATTTTGTACGTATTTGAATTATTTTATTTAGTTTTCTAGGATCAAAGTCATACATTGATGTACTACAGTAAAATTTTACTACTACCTGGCAGACTTTCAACTAAGATATTTCTATTTATTTTTAATAATAGCCAAGATTGCCATCCCTCGTTAGATAGCTGAAGAAATGTAGATGTTTTTTAGATTATCTGCAGTATTACTGCCATAGAGTTTTTTTGAAATATTCCTATTAGAAAAAAATATTTCGTGGAAATTCCTTTCCTTTTTTCGCAATCATTCATCTAATACGACTCGGTTAGCACACTTAACGGTAATTTAGGTACCCAGAATGTTGAAGACTCTTATCTACTACATAATTGTTGTAAAAAAAAACAAATGAAATGCAAGGATTCTAAAACAAATGATGCAATATGGAAAAAAATGGTATTTAAGAATAGTTATCTTAAAAGTTAAATATCTTGAAAACGGTTAAGTTTGGAATAGGGTGTTTCAAGTAAAAGTGGTCAGAAATTATGGAAACTATAACCCCTTAAAGGATCTAGGTCGACTTAACCAGTAACCCTGTATAGCTAATAATTCCCTATCATAGGTACTATATTTACGCTGAGTTTCTGACAATGCTTTTGAGAAATAACCGAGTGGTTTCCATACATTATGTTCTCTTTGATGCAATACACTACCGACGGAGGTCCCCGACGCGTCCGTCATAAGCGCGAGCGGAACGTCTGCGAGCGGATATGACAACGTAATAGCGCTTTTAAGGCTCTCTTTACAATGGTCATACGGCGCTACCGATACTACCGTGTCGCTCAACCGCGACATGCCTGTCCGCGTCTAATGTGCTGCATAAACAAAATACACTAGGGGTGTCGCCACACAAGCCTCGGCCGGGAAGGTCGGTTGCTGACGCTAACTCCTCCAGCAATGGCTTCCTTCCCGGTCTCTACAGTAATGCATGAATTGGTTCAGGTATACAAGTGCCTCACATGCCATGCGGAGACCAAGTTCCCGCGTTACAACGACCCGCGCACGCTTCTAACAACGCGACGCGGCCGCTGCGGCGAGTGGGCCAACTGCTTCACGCTGCTCTGCCGCGCGCTCGGATACGACACGCGATACGTCTACGACACGACCGACCACGTGTGGTGCGAGGTGAGCTGGGCTACGACACGAAACTGAAACATCTTCTTTTTTCCGTAACAAAATGATAAAAAAAAAATCCTTAACAAAAAAAATTGTATGAATAAATTTTCCATAGTCATTTGTTGCTGTCTTGAGGTTGACAGTGTTGGCACAGATACGAGGAAAGTAAAGGGACGACATGTTCCTCATTGTCAGTTGTTGTAAAGCAGTTGGATTTTTGATTTCATTTATTTATTGCTACAGTTTTGCCGTTTTAAGAGGCCCGATTTGACAACTGTCAAAGCTGTACAAAATATAACCTCAAACACATATTTTGTACATAGCAGCTGTCAAATCGGGCCTCTTAGGACCGTATTAATAAACTCACCTTGGCTGACAGGCCCGTCACAAGATACGTCAAATAAACGTCAAACCATAGAGCACTGTCATTTTTGACGCATCTCGAGACGAGCAATTAGAGTTTAGATTTGAACGGCAAAACTGTACTTGGTTTTTGATATTGACTTTCGTGTCTATCCCAAGATTTTCGACACGGAATCGAACCAGTGGCTACACGTAGACCCGTGCGAGGGCCAGATGAACGCACCCCTCATGTACGCCCACGGCTGGGGTAAGAAGATATCGTACGTGTTCGCCGTGTCTCGGGACGACCTTCAAGACGTCACGTGGCGGTACACCATGGATCATAAGGAGGTAGCTATCGGTTCAGTAATTCGAGCATGTACAGTCGAGTTCATAAATAGTGTACACTTTAGTACCTTGTCTAACACAAAACACAGTTGCAATAAATGTTACTGTTGTTCGACAGGGCAATCAAATTTACGAAAATAAATCGTCAGCAGACCCTCCAAAAAATTTGAGGAACTTTGGGTTACAGTTATAATAACTGATTATGTAAAAATAAATGTGTTAGATTTTCAACAACACTAGGTCGCGGACGCACCAAAAATGCTAGAAAAAATACGATCACTGGTTATACTAATTATGAACATTCGAAGACTTAAATTTGTGACCCATTAAGACCTAAGGGTCGAAAGTCAATCTGGCATGCAACCGCACTAACGTTGAGTTTCCTATAAGTTAAAAATGATTTGGCTTCTCTAATGACATTGACGACTTCAAGCTATTTAGTTTGAAATGGGTCTTAAGTTTGCCGTGACCGGACAGGTGTTGCGCCGTCGGAACCTGTGCGGCGAGGGCGAGCTGATCGTCGGCATCCTGGCGCTCCGCGAGCAGCGCCAGCGGCAGGTCTCCGAGGCGCGCCGCCGGTACCTCGCGCGCCGCGCGCTGCAGGAGCTCGTGCAGCTGATGAGGGAGAGGTAACAGAGAGAACACCAACGGATTTATTGCCGGCATCTTCGACCACCGCCTAAGAGAGGCAACGGGAGAGAGACCGGCAAATGATTTATTGCCGGCATCTTCGAACACCGCTAAACAGAGAGGTAACGGGAGATGGAGCAGCAGAGGATTTATTGGCGGCATCTTCGAGCACCGCCAATGAAAGAGGTAGCGGGGAGATAGAGAAATAGAGAACGTCGTAGGAGAGAGAGGCAACAGTGAAATAAACAGGGAGAAAGGTAGAGTGAGAGATAAAGAGGTGACACTGGTGACAGTATGACAGAAAGTGGTTATTATTAATGTGGCCAGTGATTTAATGAACCATCAACCAGCATTATGCATATAAAGGTTCATTGATGGATAAATTATTATGACAATACTGAGAGTCAAAATCAAGATGGAATGTTTATAACAATTAGGAAATAGTGACTCCATGGATCTTAGAACCACGATATGTCACCAAAAGCCCCTGCTTATTACATAACCTTGTTTCCAGGAAACCATCTGAATACGAGTCCCACGGCCGCATATCAGGCGCCAAGGAATGGCGAGCGAAGCGAGGCGAGACAGGGAAACATACATTCAACTTCACTGAACCGGGGACTTACGATATCTTGTACTATACCGCAGCTGACAAGTACGAGGTACTCCACGATGGCAAGCTGATAGACAAGATAGAGTCCTGGGAAGCCGGCGTTTATGACAGCCAAGACGTGTTCAGGAAACATGAGAAGGATTGGCAGATGGTCTATCTGGCTAGAGAAGGTATGTTCTATGCATATCAGGATGTTTATTTTATATCTGTAGGCTGTATTTACACCTGTAAAATAACACATATATACACACGATCATTCCCAGAGATGGGTAGGCAGAGCTTGAGAATTTACAAAAACTCTAAAAATTTATTGATAATAATAATATAAAAAATAAAAATTAAGGTGCGTACGGACTAGTGGCAGCCTCAGGCGAATCGGCCTCGATAGAATAATTGTATCCACACCAAGCCGTGAAACAAAATGGCGCCGATCGTTTTACCAGCTGATTGATGTCACTTCGCAATTTAGATGTCAATATTTAATTAGGATTTTAATAGCTTAATTTATTGTAACTGTTTCTCGTATTTCTTGGTCGGCTACACTTTAGCCTGGCATCTTTTGCAGCCCAACCACATTTATACTTTTCATTAAGTAAACCATATTGAAAATATGATTATTTCATTTCCCCAACTAAAGTGAACTAAAAACGCTTAAATACTGTTATACAAAAATTTATTTTTTTTGCCGCCAAAATTAAAAGTGCACATTTGTTTCTTTTTTGTTTTAGAAATAGTTTATAGTTTAGGTTAGTATTGTTTTTTCCTAATTAATTGTACCTATTGTAATCTTTCACTATAGCTGATTAAATATTATTTCATTTAATTTCTTTTCTCGATGAATATAAATATACCTTTTTTTTAATTCAAAACATGCGATGCTTCAGACGGCTTATCCAAAATTAACACACATGGCTTTTACAATTACGTATAAAATTTTGTATTTTTGTTTCTAAATTTACCTATTATACTAGTTGTTGTCAACTCGTTTCTTTATCACTTTTATCACGTAGGGTTTTTGCAGTGGGCTCCCAGACTATAATTTTGACTAACCTTTGATTTTAAAAAGGTGTTATTTTTTATTTGATCTCTGTTTGCGATGTTGACACTTGACTGATGCTCCAGGCCTAGGGAATGCAATTACTGGCCAAATTAGAAAACCGGTAAATTACCGACGTTGGTCTGGCAAAACCGGTTAACAGGTATTTTATCGGTTTTTGTGTTTTTCAAATACAAGG
>OZ014454.1:12280668-12538149 GCA_963966035.1 Acleris laterana | reverse complement strand
GTAAATAAGAGCTGTCGTAAAGTTGACAATATTATTACAATATGTCAAAAGCAATATGGTTCGTATTTCGTATCGCCGTATATAACCGATGGATTCGAGTAACACACAATACCTAAGATCCTCAGGGGAAACTGTTATTCAGCAATAATGATAATCAGGAGTCCTCAAAATAATGTTCTTAGCAACGTTTCATATTAAACTAGAGGACGCCCGCGACTTTGTACGCGTCGAATTAGTTTCCCGCTACTTCCCCTATTTTAACCCCTTAAGGGATGAATTTCCAAAAAATCCTTCTTAGTGCACCCTTAAGACTGCGCCGAGCGTACGCCGGATGTACAGTGGCGCCCTCATTACTTTTATTGGGTTTTCTAACAAACTAACGCATCTTCTGGAAATTGGTCGGTAGGTTTTTGTACTACAAATGAAAACACAACTTATAGGGTATATCACGTAGTTTAATAACAATTCACCTTCGAGTTATTAACTTAACGGAAAAAAGTGGCCACCTTTTTCCGTTAAGCTGACTACTCAAAGGGTTATTGTTATTAAAGTATGTTACGTATTCCATAAATTGTGCTTTTACTTGCGCTACAAAAATGCATCGTCTGATTGCAAGGAAATTCTTTAGTTAATTAGAAAACACAACAATAGTAATGAGGGCGCCACTGGACGCTCGACGCTTGCTCGGTGCAGTCTTAAGATGTCCAAAGAATATTCGCGTCAAATATCAAGTTTTTAGGTCTAGTGGTTTCGGCTGTGTGATCGATCGGTCAGTTTTTTTATTATATTATAATATTGTAAACAGGTCAATCAGTAATTTTGCTGTATTCTGTATTATGTATGCAGGTATAGTCATCCCTTTTGAGTTATAAATAACCGAGGAATTATTCCAATAACTATTTGTTTAATGTTGTCTGTACACAGTAACCACCGACAAATTTGAGTGTTCATTTTACTAATGCAGTGTTGTTATTCCGGCATGTCATTAACTATCGATGTGTTTTGTTGGTGCCCTAAATATTTAACTACACATTTTGTCTCATTCAATGTCCTGTGAATGTGTGTGGATTACCAAAACGTTTTAGTGTTATTAAAGGTTAGCTTTCTTTTGTGAAAAGGGAGGCAAATGGTAGTAAGGAAACACCGCTGTTCATGGACACCTTTATATAATACTAGCTGTTGCCCGCGTCTTCGTCCGTTTAGAAGTCGTTTATCGTGGTTAAAAAGTATCCTTTGTTCTTCTTCAGGGCTAGACGATGCGCTGGCCTAGTTGGTAGTGACCGTGCCTACGAAGCTAGCGGTTCTGGGTTCAAATCCCTGTAACAGCAGATATTTGTGTGATGAGCGCAAATATTTGTCCCTGAGTCATGGATGTTTTGTATTTAAGTATATATTTCTCTATATAAGTATTTATATCGTTGTCTAGTACCCATAGTACAAGCCTAGAGCTTAGTTTGGGACTAGTCAATTGGTGTGACATTGTCCCCCTGATATTTTATTTTTAAAGCTATCTCCATACCAAATTTCATCGAAATTGGTTAACCGGTTTAGCCGTGACAGCGTAACAGACGGACAGAGTCACTACAAATTAAAGTTTGGGGAAAACGAACTAGTAGGAAGATAATGAAAAGATTTGGTTAGTTTTCAATTTTCAATTCCCTTTATACAAGAAAACGTTTCGGTAATCCTGTGCAAGCTTATCCTTGTAGCATATTTGGTGATTTGAATCGCATTTCTCTTCCATGACGACTGATATTTTTGTATTTGCATACATAATAATTAATACTTTCCAATGAACTCCACCTTGTTTTATTAAGACTGCGCCGAGCGTACGCCGGATGTACAGTGGCGCCGTCATTACTATTATTGTGTTTTATAATAAAATAAAGTATTTTCTTGAAATTGGTTGGTACATTTTTGTACTAAAAATTAAAACACAACTTATAGGGTATATCACGTAGTTAAATAACAATTCACCTTCGAGTTATCAACTTAACGGAAAAAAGTGGCCACCTTTTCCCCTTAAGCTGACTACTCAAAGGGTTATTGTTATTAAAGTTTGTTACGTATCCCATAAATTGTGTTTTACTTGCGCTACAAAAACATATCGTCTGATTGCAAGGAAATTCTTTAGTTAATTAGAAAACACAATAATAGTAATGAGGGCGCCACTGGACGCTCGACTTTCGCTCGGTGCAGTCTTAGCCGAAAGTAGCCGGGTGAATCTTTCTTCTTTCACAAAATTCTTGAATCTCATCCAATATCTTCCAAGACAGAATCAGTGTTCAAATCACCAAGTATGCATTAACTAGATGTGGCTAAACGTGGGACACGCTAGGTGCTGTCAGACAGCGATACTGGCGCCGCGCGCTTCGCCGTGCGCCCCGTGAAGGAGGAGGACGAGCGATCGCAGCCCTCCGACGTAAGCGCTTCCATTCGATCTTTGTCTTTGTCCCAAAGAACGTTTACTGTGTGTGACAGATGTGATTTGACATTTGCTGTGTTGCTAATCTCAAAAAAAAATGTTTTCTCTGAAAATTCTCATGTAAATTTTTCAGGTATTATTAAAAAAAATAACAAGGTCCTTGGGTGCTAACTCGTCTAGTTACCCAAGGGGCCTTATGATATGACCGCGTTTATGTCATACTTTCTGACACGTATACAGGGTTATTGGTAATTCGACGTATTCCCGTTAGGAGGTGATAGGGGTGACTATTTGCGGTAATTTTAACCCCCATATGCATTATGCAAAAGTGAACCATTTTTGAGTTATCATGTTTTTTAGCTTTTTTCAAAATAAGTCAAAAATGCAGCATCAAAAATTAATTTAAAAAAAAGTATCAATTTAAATCTATTTTTTTCTTCTTATTTATAAAAACAATAAAACTCTGGTTATTTATCAATATTAAAACAACAATTATCGGTCCAAATTTAAAAATGCGAGACTAAAAACGATATTATTTCTAGATTTTTTAGATATCTTTTTCCACTAAAATGCCTTAAAAACAAAAAAAATGTTATGAAACTTGGCTTGCAGATTAATTTAAAAACATAACCGTTTTCTTAGCTCTCCAAAAATGCATAACAACTAGGAACTTATTTCAAAGAAACTGAAAAAAAAATGATCACAAAAGAAGCAGGCGGAAATTTGGATTCGAACTAAACACAAGGTAGTTCTTTAAAAAATCCCATAAAATTAATTAAAAACAATACCCAATGTCAATAAAACAAAAAAACTATTTTTAAAACAAAATTTAAAACCAGTAACAGTTTAATAGTAATAACAATTAACAATTAATAATAGTAACAATTAACACATTTTTTAATTTAAAGTTCTTGCTCGAAGTGACTTCCCCTATTGCGTACGCAAAGTCGCATTCTTTTTCTTAGTTGTGACTTAACTACCGAAGTAGGTAGTCAAATTATTACGCATTGCATTTGCTGCATTTATAATTCTCGTCTTGAGTTCTTCCGCGGATGACACAGGCGAGAGGTCGTAAACTATGGATTTCATGTGACCCCAGACATAGAAAGCAACCGGCGTTAAATCCGGACTTCTCGTGGGCCACGGAATGGGTCCTCCTCGCCCTATCCAACGATTAGGAAAATGGCTATCGAGCCATCGCCTAACATTGACACCAAAATGTGCAGGACATCCGTCTTGCTGGTATATCATGTTTTGCCTTGTAGCCAAAGGCTTTTGCAACGGTAACAGTGAAGCTGCTCGTCATGATTATTCGCGTCGGTTTCCCAATCGCCGGTTACCCCATGTATCCGTTTTTAATGGAGTGTATAGGCGAATCCGAGAAACTGGTTGTGTTCAGAGAAGACAAATTAATGCCGGAAGACCCCCAGTCCATGTTGTTAATTGCGAAGAGGATATTCTGCAAGAATTTATCGATGAACCAACAATTTCGACAAACACCGTCGCCACACGACTCTCTGTAACACAATGGAAAGCGTGGTCTACAGTGCATAATGCAGGATTGGATAGGGCGAGGAGGACCCATTCCGTGGCCCGCGAGAAGTCCGGATTTAACGCCGGTTGATTTCTATGTCTGGGGTCACATGAAATCCATAGTTTACGACCTCTCGCCTGTGTCATCCGCGGAAGAACTCAAGATGAGAATTATAAATGCAGCAAATGCAATGCGTAATAATTTGACTACCTACTTCGGTAGTTAAGTCACAACTAAGAAAAAGAATGCGACTTTGCGTACGCAATAGGGGAAGTCACTTCGAGCAAGAACTTTAAATTAAAAAATGTGTTAATTGTTACTATTATTAATTGTTAATTGTTATTACTATTAAACTGTTACTGGTTTTAAATTTTGTTTTAAAATAGTTTTTTTGTTTTATTGACATTGGGTATTGTTTTTAATTAATTTTATGGGATTTTTTAAAGAACTACCTTGTGTTTAGTTCGAATCCAAATTTCCGCCTGCTTCTTTTGTGATCATTTTTTTTTTCAGTTTCTTTGAAATAAGTTCCTAGTTGTTATGCATTTTTGGAGAGCTAAGAAAACGGTTATGTTTTTAAATTAATCTGCAAACCAAGTTTCATAACAATTTTTTTGTTTTTAAGGCATTTTAGTGGAAAAAGATATCTAAAAAATCTAGAAATAATATCGTTTTTAGTCTCGCATTTTTAAATTTGGACCGATAATTGTTGTTTTAATATTGATAAATAACCAGAGTTTTATTGTTTTTATAAATAAGAAGAAAAAAATAGATTTAAATGGATACTTTTTTTTTAATTAATTTTTGATGCTGCATTTTTGACTTATTTTGAAAAAAGCTAAAAAACATGATAACTCAAAAATGGTTCACTTTTGCATAATGCATATGGGGGTTAAAATTACCGCAAATAGTCACCCCTATCACCTCCTAACGGGAATACGTCGAATTACCAATAACCCTGTATAAGTACGAAAGTAACAACTCCATCGATCCGATAACTCTTCTCTTTTCATAAAATAACATAACACGTAGTCAAAATTATTTACCATTCTGCTGATGAAATACTGAGCAAATATAAATGGAAAAAAACTCAAATGAAGAGTTGAACCTCTTTGAGTCGTCCAAATTAATTAATTTTGTAATAGTCAACTTGGTTGTGATTATTTGCAGAAACGTTCGTTGGGACAATAAGGATTAAATGCTTTAAAGAATAAATAGCATAAAAACTAAATTAATGCATTACCTAAAGTTTGCAGAAATTATAAATCTGACCGCTTCGTGTCTTGTGGGGCAGCTCCACATTAATCTTTAATTGATTGTGTAGTGTTATATTTGTGACCAGTGCTTGAGTGTCTGCTCCTTTATTTACTTTTCTCAATTCATGTTCAATTTTGATCACTATTTTCGTTTTTCATTACAGACTTTGCAACCAGCGGTAACTTTTTACATTTAATATGGCTTCTCTCTTTACTTTACAATTGAATCACTTTCAAGCTTTATTCGTAAAAAAGCAACGTTTTTAATGTTATTATCCTTAGCTATTTTACAAGCTTTCGCATTTTTCCTTTTTTAATTAAAAATTGCATCATGCAGTCCAACTTTAATATGATTATTGTGTCATAAAGTAATAATAATACATGAATACATTTGACACACAAGCTTTATTTTTATATCAAGGAGCCATAATGACCGCGGATATTGAAACACCTTGTCCTTCCTAGCTAACACCAAAATCACCTGTGCACCAGGACGAGATGCCTCCGTCTGGACCAGAAGCAACAGGACCAGGGGAGAAAGATCCCGATGCTGATTCAACGTCTACGTCTTCAGAGGGCAGTGCGGCTGGTCCAGAAGTGACTGTCATCAGAACACAGCCACCGCTTACACCGGCTCGTCAACGAAGTTCAGAGAGCAATAGGACTGAGCCTAGCGAGGATAAGAAAGGTAAGAAGAACATAACGTTATACTGGAATACTTTAGAATGAATAGTTGCCAGCAAGAACAAACAGGTCTTTGTTATAAGTGCTTATGTTTCGATAGTGTCATGCTTCTGGAAAAGTTAAAGAGTGCCATAATTGAGGATGAATTTTAATAAAGATTTATCTGACTGTGAAGTTATAAGTGCTTTATTTAATACTAGCTTCTGCCCGCGACTCCGTCCGCGTGGAACTCGTTTATATCGTAGCTCCATACAAATTTTCACCTCCTATTTCACCCCGCTAGGGAATGAATTTCGGAAAAAAACTATCCTTTGCCCTTTCCCAGGATTCAAACTATCTTTGCACCGAATCACTTTAATCGGTTCATGAAGTAATTTCAGTCAGAGACATCAAACTTTTCTTTTAATGACTTCTCCGCACAGTTCCATCAATTATCGATGACGGTTTCCTGGAGGCCAACGAACCGCCGTCCGATTTGGCGAGCTTAAGGCCTAGAACAACTTCTGCTGGCACTCGAAGAACTGCTAATACCAGACGGTACGTACAATTACTTGTTTTAGTTTTAACATGTTGCTCAACAAAGACGAAAATAATGTCGAGTTTCGCAATTCTATTGTATTTTATGTTAAGTATCTGCAGAGCCCGGATTTTTCGCGGTAAAAAAAAAGACTGCCTCAATCTAGCTAGTGATAGAAACACTTTTTTATATCGATAATAAAACAAACCATGCCGATATATTTATACAACATTATTTTATAATCATTCGCGGTAGTTGTTTTATATGCGCACCTTCAGAACAACAGTGACCTAAGTCAAAATGTCAGCTTTCAAATTTCAAGTCATAAATTTATTACTATAGAGACCCAAATCTAAATTTAAAATTACTCAATTAGGTCACTATTGTTCTGAAGGTGCGATGTGTTATTCCATCTAAAGTTTAACTCCTAATTTATCATGTCAAATAATAAAATAAGACCACCCCACCACCACCACCACCACCACCAGATACCACCTCATTGAATATAATAGACACCAGAAAATGATTACTGCATCTATAGACATTGAATGTCGTTTCATTACGTTCTACAGTAAAAAAATATAAATTGCGTCTAGATATTATTTGTGTCTTAAAACGCTTTGAAACGGACTACGGGTATATAATTTTATACAAACCTCACGTATAATGTTTTATTAAAAATATTTTTATTTTGGTATTTTTCTTCTGTTACACAACTATCGATATATCGATAAAAAAATATTTCTAATACTACCTAAATTTCGACTATCTTTTGTTTTACGCCTAAAAATCCGGGCTCTGCTTCCACAATAAGGCTAAGAGTTTAAATTTATAGTGTTACCCTTTTTCACTGGTCCAGTTGAATAAAGATACTCGTATCATCATAGCTCAGAGAAAGGACTTGTATGAGGTCTCCGCCGATCTCCAAGGTCTTGGATATTGAAATAGATTGTTAGTCTTATTTCTTTCTTGAAGCTTTTACCGGTGTTTAAACACTTTTTGGTTGTTTCTCAGGAACACAGCTAACTTGTTAAACATTTTTAATTCGTTACTCCACCTTACATTTTTTTCATCAGAGCAGGTTGTACAAACAACTAAGACAAAACATAGTTTGAACTAACACTACTATAAGGACTCACTTGGCCACTGTTGCTACTATAAGACTAGTCGCATCGTAGCGTCTGTCATCAGCATGATACTCAGCTGTTTCTATGTTCCGCTCCCCACCCGACTTTATTGTACCATTTATTTTGATTTCCCCATGAAATTGGCAACAACTGTTTCAACATTTATTTGAATGCATACAAATTACCATCGTCATGATTGTTTTAATTTTATTTTTTGTTACTTGCATCTGTTAGGAGACGGTTGTGGAAACAGTAAGTCAAATAGTCTCATTTGGCGGTTGGCTTAGCTTGTAAATTTAGCGATGTAGTTAGATGTAGTGCCTTGAACATAATACTGTGTAACATGACAATATCATATGTTATTTAAATAACTTATAGCTTACATACACGAGCTCACCCACTGTTAACAAAGCTGCACTGTAATGTTATTGTGAAACACACGTACATAATTATCTATATCTACACTATCTATCGCAATATGGTATGATTGATTACTAAAAGCGCATATTTGTCGTATTTGGTTATTGTTTATACGTAATAAATTTGAAATAAATATGTTTTGATTCGAAATGCGCATACAGATTTACTTCAACTTTAGCTATTTCTTCCACACACTTGTTTAACTCTTATTATAAAGGCTTTTAAAATCATAATCTTCTAATTTGCCATTTAGTTTCTTCTAAAAATAAAAGCAAAACGCATTATGTACATAGATTTATGAACTCTTTACTACTCTATCAAAATTGTTAAAATACTTCCCACTTAAGGTAAGCGAAGATAAAACATCAAAGTCATTTTTACCGAACACAACATGGAGTCGAAAAATCACACCATTCCAAAAAACGGATTTGTATCTCTTCTTCTTTAATAGCTTTCAAGATTTTCACTGTTTCCCAAACACTTATCCCTTAACATGCACAAACCACAGTTAGCTTTGTCTTGACCCCGTTTTGATGTGCGTAATACTTTAGGTTAATCATTTTGTGGTCACCAGACGGTCGGAAGGTGGCAACGACTGCGGCATGGGTGGTCACTACTCCACCCAGCATCTAGCACCTCGAAGACAGCTCAGTCAGACCCATTCAGAGCCTGATAATTCAGCTGTTGATGCTGGCTCAGTGCATAATTCTGCTACTGGCAAGTATTATTTGGAACAAATTCGGGTCATTACTTACTTCATGTTGTTTCTTCATAATTCTGGGGTCCTTGTACCCTTATTATTACGACGAGTTAAGTCAACTTTTACCATTTTTCACTAGGTCCCCAGAATTTACGCCGGTTTCCATATTTGCATATTTGGGGTGATATTTCCCACAAAACTCAAAATTCTGAAAAAGGCAGCATCAAAATCTACAATGATTTAAAAAATGCATTGCAGACGCTAAAATATACTCTCATGTTGTTTCAATTTTATCACATATTAATTTTGAATTTTATTTAATCTTGTCTGTACGTCTTGTCATCAATGCAAATTTTAAACATATTTTTACACATTGTTATTTATAGGTCAGCAATCTGGTTGGGAAGCCACCGGTGGTGCCACTGGCATAGGCTCCGGCCGGGCTCGAGTCGGAGGTGCTCCCAGATCCTTGCTGCTGGCAATGCATGAGTACACCAGCATCACGGACGAATTGGAGACCGCCTACGGCCTCTTTTCACCACCACATACACCTAGGTAATTTATTTTTATGTAAAATTGTCGGTATCATGATTTTTGCGTTGCAAGATTTTGCACAATAACTTTCCGGACTTTCGGAACTTTTGAATACCATTTAAATGCCATGGCAGTTTGATTTATCAATAAAAGACACGTTATGTCTGATTACTGATTAAGTAGGTACTTTGTCGTAGATTTCAAGTTAAATGTAGAACTTGCTTTAAAATTTTCATTTGTTGAAATTGCCTTGTGTATAAATAACGAATACTATCTCCAGATTATGATATAAATGTGATTTTATGTATTATTTTGCATTGTTTCTTTCTTCTGTACTAGTATGTATTTTTAAAGGACTCCGATCACTTCGCGATTGTTGTCGCCTGCCAGAGCCCAGTCACCTTCAGTACGCCGGCGTCATGCCAGCGAAATGTCCAACCCCGAGTTCGCGCTGTTCATGGAGAAGGAGCATCTCCGTGGTGCCGAGGAAGATGACTACATCATCATGGAGAACCTCATTCAACGACGGTAAGTACAGGTGTCGGTGAAAGGGTATAAGTGTTCATATGCTTCTGTTACATATTATAAACTCTATGTGCTTATTTAGTAGATTTCACTTGCAGTGAGAATGGGGTCGGCTTTTAGGTTAGAAGGACCAGCTCAAACACGGATAGGTAAAAAAATAGTTGAAGCTTTGAGCATCGCAGCAGCGGCTTCGCAACCATCAATGTGAATCGTCCAATCATAAAAGCAAAGAGTTTAAGTTTAACTACAACCAAAACTGTTTCAACCTATCGTAGCCTAGAAATCGAGTCTGTGCTGCACAGATACGAGGAGGAGGCGGAGGGAGAGGGCGAGGGAGAGGTCAGCGGGATCAGCATCAGTGTGTGTGTGAACAGCAGCGGGGAGGAGCCAGGAGTGCCTCCTCAGACTACCACATTGCTTACTGTCAATGACAGGCGACTGCCGCATCAGAGGTAGGTTGGACTTGCGAGGTAAGACTATGATTCAGGAAGGCTATTGTCACCTTAAGTATCAAATTACAGATAGTGGTCAGAATGTTGACATTGCGAATGTCAACCTGAAAACAATGTTTTTTGCAGGAATAGAAACTAAAACTAAAATGAATTGATTCTATCCCATGCTAAAGGTAATCGAGGATATAGTAGGGATTAACTTATACAAATTTGATCTATATGGTTCCAATGCTGCCAATGCGATTTGACATAATATTATTAGTACCTACTGTTTCTTCTCTGTACATACAAATATTGATTCGGGACAATAGCCAATGTCTTATCATTTTTATGATCATATACATGATTGCATATTTAGACCTCATGCGCTTGAGCATAATCTTAACGGCGTAGAGTCATTGACAGCTCGCTGTGCACGAATCAAGCCAAAAGCGAAGCCTTAGTTGACCTTAAATTTAATTGAAAGAGGTAATAAAACAAGTGAAAGGCTATATCTAACTTTAATTAATTCTAAATTATGTTATAGACATTCTTTGAGGAGATCATCAGCAATAGATACCAGAGAGCTGCCGAGTCCACTCCAGCCGCTGTTAGGGGAGGATGGGTGTGGAGAGGTTTTATTGCCAGTTCCAAGGCAGCCATCAGGTGAGTCAAGCTGTATGGCTCGTTTTAGTGTCACGCGGCCCGTCAGTACGGGTCGACCAATCTATATTAAGACTGCGTCGAGCAAACGTCGAGCGTCCAGTGGCGCCCTCATTACTATTATTGTGTTTTCTAATTAAGTAAAGAATTTCCTTGGAATCAGACGAAATGTTTTTGTAGTGTAAGTAAAAACACAATTTATGGGATACATAATAAACTTTAATAACAATTACCCTTTGAGTAGTGAGCTTAACGGGAAAAGGTGGCCACTTTTTTCCGTTAAGGTAATTACTCGAAGGTGAATTGTTATTTAAAGTATATGATATGCCCTAAAAATGTTTTCATTTGTAGTACAAAAACCTACCATTCAATTTCAAGAAAATACTTTAGTTTATTAGAAAACACAATAAAAGTAATGAGGGCGCCACTGTACATCCGGCGTACGCTCGGCGCAGTCTTAAGTCTTAGTTAGGTACCTACCTATTGAAAATGAATGATGGAGTATGGGATGAAAGCGCAGACTTTTAACTCACTTATTAACTAACAACAACAAAAATCAAGTAAGATGTTAATTATTGATTATGGTACTGATGAATGAAGGGTATGCGCAGAATTTAATTTTAATCCCGTTGTATTTTATTCAACACAGAACTCGTAGAAAGTATTTTTTTTAAGATCGCAAACAAAAGAAGGTGCTAACGAGAACTTCTTTTTTATATCTAAAACTTATAATATACAGTTTATAAATCTAGCCCTAAGTAATAATTTATTTGGGAATGCCCACCACTACCGACTAGCAACTTGTAATTTTATAAAATGACCACAAGAATAACAAACTGTGAAATAAACTGGTACAGTCACGATCTTTAATTTGGTACCCACCTTAGGTCCAAAGTCAATCTGACATTCTACAACAATAACGTTGAGTTTCCTAAAAGATACAAGTGACGTGACATCTCTAATGACATTGACGACTTCAAGCATATTTTTGTTGAAATGGGTCCCAAATTAACGATCGTGACCGTACCTAATTGAAAAATCATTACCGATTCTGTTAAGGCTAATTTGACACGTAATTTAATTACCTACCTAGTAATCCGTTAAATGAATCGATGTGTACCTGTCGATATGCGATAATCGTTTAGTTACGGAAAAATGCAATCAAAATGTTGCTAATTTCTGACTATTACATGTATCCAAGTAGGAATCGAAATTTGAAAATTAGATGTGGATTGTTTTAATTAGCATTACCTATGAGACATATTAAAGCACGAATTAGACAGGCAATCAAAATTGCAGGTCATTAGCTGTCTTACTTTAAGCTCAATTTAATTAGAGCATGAAGCACAATTTTGCTGTTTTTTTCTACCTTGAAAGTTAGAGTACGACAGCAGTCAACTTCTACAATTTTTATTGCTAGACTAAATGTTGCTTTATACTAGAGAAGCCCGTAACTTTGTTCGCGCACAATTCGTTTCCCAATTATACTTACTCCCCCTAAATGTTTTTCTTCTTTTCCCATCAAATGTCAAGTCCGTAGATTCGAAAGTTTGTCCTGTGCGATGTCTGTTAGTAAGTAAGTTCGTCATGGAAGGATTCGAGTTTTATATGATCATGATTTTTTTTTGTTATAACATAGCAAAATCCATGGTTTTTTTAAAACATCCCCAAAGTATTTCATAAAGAATTAACCTATATTTGTTTATGATTCAGCTTTGATCCTAACTTCAACTTCTTTTGCTTTGTATTTGATAACTTTTACAACACCACGGGCCCGTATCATGGTCGCCTTTATCGCAGTGGATAAAGCAATCGTCACTTTCGCACACATACTGGTCAGAAAGTGACAGATAGTTTTTCCACGTTCATCCACACCGATTAACACGATCATAATTGGCTTTCTCGATCTCGAGGTTTCTACTAACACAAGGTATGAGTATAATGGATTCGACGTGTCATTTGAAAAGTGTAATCGTTCAATCCTGAAAACGGTTGACAATAAAACACTTTCAACAGGATTGATCGTTTCGGCTCAGTTTAACACCCTTTTCCATTTAAGTATCATTGTCCCGTTGGTCCATTAACAGATGGTTTTTTCAACCTTTTTTTAGATAGACTGATTTTATTTGTAGCACGTCGTAAACCAGGATATAGGCAATCCATTTGAGGTGTAACATTTGACGGTGCATTCGTTTTATTAACAACATAGTATCTTTAATTAAACCACCAAAGCAAATTCGATTCTATGTTGTTAGTTATAAGGTCAACCTTATAACTAACGACATATTATTATATTACTACACGAGATTTATCGTAGTTACTGCTTATTGGCTTAGAATGGGAGAATACGAGGGTCATGCCAAAAGAAATTAGATACTCCATGCTCATTTGTTTGATACTGGCCAGTTATACACCATAGTGAAGGCTGATTATATAGCTATAAATTTAAAAATGGAATACTCCGGAAATCTGCGTAATTATTTTTTAAATATTTTTATTCTGATTGAATCTGACGGGAATTTGCGGTTACAATGGAACTTAGTCGACGAGATTTTCGTGTTATGATTTACTATGACTTTAAAAAAGGTTTAAAGCCCCAAGAATGTTTTGAACTTTTAACCACGACTTTTGGTGAGTCTGCTTGTTCTCGTGCAACTGTTTTTAACTGGTTTGCTGAATTCAAAAGAGGGCGGGAGAGCTTTGAAGATGAGGCGAAGTCGGGGCGACCGCCAACCGCAGTTATTCAAGAAAATGTGCAAGCCGTGGAAAAAAATATCCGTGAGAACCGACGAATTACATACGTAGAGCTTGAACGAGATCTAGGCATTGGATCAGCAGCACTGCAAACCATAATTCATGGACAACTGTCCCTCCATAAGCGTTGTTCGAGATGGGTGCCGCATAAACTCAACGATTTGCAGAAAGAACGCCGCGTGGATTGGTGTAAATTTATGATAAATAAATTCGACGCTGGCGAGAAGAAAACTGTGTATGATATACTGACAGGTGACGAAACATGGCTGTATAACTACGATCCTGAAACAAAGCGGCAGTCAACGGTATGGTGCTTCGAAGATGAACCGACTCCAATAAAATGTCGCCGAGCACGAAGCACACAGAAACAAATGGTTGCCTCATTTTTCTGCAAGACAGGGCATATTGCGACTGTGGTGCTAGAGGATCAAAGAACTGTCAACTCAGAATGGTATGTGACAGTTTGTGCTCCACAAGTGTTGTCAGCTTGGTGTGACAAGCGGCCAAAGTCAGGAACCCAGCACCTGCTCTGGCACCACGACAACGCCGCCCCGCACACTTCTGCCCGAACACTCGACTATTTTAGTTCGAAAAATATCCCTATACTCCCTCACCCACCATATTCTCCTGACCTGGCACCCTGTGACTTTTACCTGTTTCCGAAAATTAAAGAAAAATTAAAAGGAAGGCGATTTGAAACCAAAGAAGATGCCCTGGCTGCCTATAATTATGAAGTTTCTGAGGTACCCAAAGAAGAATGGTCATTGACATTTTCCAAGTGGTTTAGCCGAATGAAAAAGTGTATACGTGCTCACGGTGAATACTTCGAGAAAATAGATAGCAATAATAAAGAATAAACTTTGTAGTTTTTGAATATCTAATTTCTTTTGGCATGACCCTCGTACTTTAGAAATCTTAAGAAATCTTTAGAAACACGCTTTGTCGATGGTTTGACGACGCGCTTGCCTAGTGGGTAGTGACCCTGCCTACGAAGCTAGCGGTCCTGGGTTCGAATCCCGGTAAGGGCAGATATTTGTGTGATGAGCGCGAATATTTGTTCCTGAGTCATGGATGTTTTCTTATGTATTTAAGTATATATTTCTCTATATAAGTATTTATATCGTTGTCTAGTACCCATAGTACAAGCCTAGAGCTTAGTTTGGGACTAGGTCAATTGGTGTGAGATTGTCCCCTTATATTATTATTTTTTTATTTTTTTATAATATTCCAAATATTAAATGAAGTTGTCAAATTTCTCTAATTAAAAACACAGGATAGGGTTAGATTTCGAAGCGAAAAATACTCTTCTTTTAGTTTTAACCAGAAAACTTCCCACAAAGACCTGCGTTGCTATTGCCTAACGCACTCGCAATCGCAATTGTTTTCATTTTGAAAATCGAAGGCTTGTCTGCATACAAAATGAAAACAATTGTTCCGCTTTGAAGCCATTTGAGATTGCGAGTGCGTTAGGCAATAGCGACGCTGTCATGGGTTAAAATCCTTGCTACTTGTCTTTGTTATTATATGTTATGTCAGGGGTAACCCATAATTTCATCCATCTTAACTGCATAGATTGTATCATGTCATGGCGTTTCTTTCATCGAACGCTATTATCTACTGACACTATGATGCTTTCGGGATAAATATACATGCCGCGAAAAATACCTTTCGATAAAATTAAAATTCTGCGTAATGATATCACATTCGTTGAAAAGTGTTTTGATAGAATGATAGGCAACCCATGTCATATCATAATTGGTCAGTCTATAACCAACAAGTTTATACGCGACTGTCCTCCGCGGCGGCGGTTGTTGTGTTGGGGGAGGCGAGGTAACTGCTTCCCTTCCCCGCTGCTCAACCCACCCCCGCTAACGCCTATACGTTCCCGCCATTGGACTGTAGTATAACCCTTCCACCAGGCGACACCAACGCATCAAGCGATCTGTCCCTCTCGCACATGGTAAGCGAGAACCTGCCTCCCCGGCCGTCTATCGTGCTGGACTCTTCACAGCTGCCCCGCCAGCGCTCCGCGGAGCAGGCGCAGCCGCAGCCCCCGGGCCAGGGGCGTCCGGAGACCATGTGCTAGGACTGGTGAGTGACAATGAAACATAATGCACCTACTCATTAAGTCAACAAGGTGTATTTTGCTCCTTATTCAATTTGTTAGTTACGCGGTTTAGTATCACCGATGAATGAATGGGTTTAATTCGGTCTATGTTCTCTTATACCTATATTTATGAAAATAAATGTTTGTCTGTATGACCTTTTTTATGTGATGATCTTCAGAAAAGTGTTGTGCATTGACATTGGTGAATTGTACGAGTATTTCTGTTGAAACTGTTGAAAGAAAACGAAAAGTGTCCATCGTACGGTCACGAGCGTTAATTTAAGAAAAATATGCCTGAAGTCGTCAATGTCATTAGAGATATCAAGTCAATTGTAACTTATAGGCAACTCAACCTTATTGTTGTAAGTAGAATGTCAGATTGACTTTGGACCTAAGGTGGGTACCAAATTAAATCTCGTAACTGTACGTTCTGAATGTTTATTTTCCAAAAAAATCTACTTCCTTTGTTAATTCGTTGTTTTTGTTTTAGATCACCATCAGCATATCACCGGATCCTGTTACCTTCAGAATACCATAGACCCGTATCAGAAATGACTATTGGAAGATAATGCGCAAAAAGTATTAATCTTATCATAATAATAGAACACCAAAAATTACTGTTAGTGTTAAAGTTAAATTTTCTAAAGGTTTTCCTGTTAGGACATTTTGAGACCCCTTTTCGACGTTAAGCCCTTCTAATTGATGTACTTAGAGCCGACTCACACGACGTGGATTCATTCGGAGCGTTACCACAATACACTCTACACAGAGACATAAGCCGGAATTAAACAGTGGCAAACGCACATGTGGCTATAAATTCGTGTCGTATTAAAATGTTTATTTACATCCATAAAATATCCTAACTTCTGTAAAATATGTTAAAAAACGATAAACAAATGTCCTTTATTAAAAAACCTGTATCTGTGGTTGTATTTTAATGTACATTAAAGTATTGGTTGTCATTAAAGTATCGGTTTTCAATGTGGTTGTATCGTTGACCGATACTTTAAGATACAGGGCAACCACAGATACATTGTTTCTCATGTATTGCAGAATACTTATGACATGCATGTAGATACAGTTATGTATGCGACTGTCCTCATAATTAGGCATTAAAACACTCGTGTGATCTTATTATGAAACTCACCTTTCGGCTCGCTTTATAAAACCACACTCGTGTATTAATGCATCTCATTATGCACCAGTCTCACAAACTACTAGTAGTTACTCCCGCAGCGGCACGTGCACGACTTGGACGTCAGTGACACGCCTAGAACAATTGACGCATGTGACTATAGTGTGTAGCGTGGCAGTAGAATTCCGACGCTAAGTAATAAGTTTTATTATTTATATTTCGATATTTTTATTTACCTTTTTATTTTTCTATTATGTGAATTCTTTTTTAGTCATGATTATGAGTCGTAAATAAACTATAATCTACATCAAATACTATTTAACGCAAATCTAGCACGAATCAATTCGCGTCATCTGAGTACGCCCTTATTTTTGACTGTCTCTATCCCGTGTGATCTAGACTTAGACTGAACCTAACGCTATTCTAAAACTAACCATATCTTTAACTTCATAATAAATGTTAGTGCATTCAATTCGAACTCGCTGTACATTCGCTTTATAAATATTATGTATATGCTGTTGGTTTAGTCCCATCTGATAAAGGTCCAAAGCGTGTTGTTTTCTACTTAATTCGCTACTTAATTATATTATAAGTGTACAGATTGTATAGGCGATGTTGTAAGAACTAGGGAAAAAAATCGACAATACACAGCTGACGCTTGGTGCTTTTGGGAGCCGTGCGAACCTGGTATAGTACGAACTTTTTTAAATCACCCCATTAGCAAAGATATGTCTAATAGAGAGGGCCAGTTTAAAAAGTTCTTACCATACTGAAAATAAGCCTAGGTAAGATAAGTCCGATACATGATTATTTATTGAATTTTTGACTGGACGCTGGAATTGATCCTGCCAATATAAAATTTATTCAGTTTACATTGTACAAGCCGTATAATTATAGTATTGTTGGACTTGGCAAGTGTATAATGAACAATATAAGGTAAAGTCACCAATATAGTCAGCCAAAATCCAGGAGTTGACCTTAAATGTGTGCGAAGAGTGGGAAATATATCTTTCGTACTCATCCCACTCTTACAAAGGCAGAGGCCGACTAGAGGGTTCTGGCTGACCACTGGTGAGTTTACCCTAGTCTCTTCTTGAGTTCTCGACACTGAACGTAAAAGGACTTAAACCCATTTGTTCTGTTATACGGCGGTATAACTAAAGAGGTGTCGAATCAAGAATATTTACTGGGCAGTTAGCTGTTGTCGTCGTTGAATGTCAGTTTGTTACCAAAAACCAAAACATTACCTATTCGGTAACATAATTGACAGTTAAAAGTGCGTTTTTTTTTAATTTTCAATAATACTATGTAAAATTATAATCAATTGCTTTTTCAGTAACAAAGTTACAGGCGCTAATTATGTGATAACGTGACTCTTTTCTATCACAACGACAAGATGCCATCTCCGAAGTAAAGTTATAAAGTTGGCAAGTCCTACAATTCTCATGTGTTTTACCAATTTTTTTAGCTCATTTAAATTGCTGAGTTTTAAATTATTGACCAATTTTAATATATTTAAGCCGTTTTTTATTAAATTTAATTTAATGAAATTGTTATAAAATTTTAATGAAATAAGTACTTAACAAGACAAGTTTGCATCCCCAATTTAAAGGTCATCACAATGTGTTCAATTATACCAAATATTTTGTGCAAATTTTACATTTTTATTATATTTGCGGTACAATTGAATATTTCATAAATCACCTTTGTATATAAAGTATAGTGAACAGCGTTTAACTTAATTGAAATAAAGTAATGTTAATATTTTTATTGTAGTTTTAAAAATGCAATAAATTGTTTGTTTTATAGACGTAACGGAAGCATATCGTCATGTTAATTCGTAAACAAATTTATCAGAATACATTATGAGTACGAGTACTTTAGCAATAACTTTGACCAGAGCAGAACATCTTTATTATTTAAAATTAATTGATGTATTTAGACTTTAGGCTAGAACTATCACAGTCATTATACAAAGAATTAAAAAATAAAGAGATTCCCGCCCCTATTGAAATAACTACTTTGATCTGTAATGTACCGTTACTATATTCAAACCGTGGATGGGTCATACACGGATTTAGGTTCCCGTCTTTCCTGTGGACATGCCCGAAATTAACGTGTTTAAGGCTTAATTTTGTGGCTGAACCCACATCCGCATAAACGGCGTCACGTCAACTATAGTCCTATCAAATAAAAACATAACTTATATGCACACAAGCCCTTAACTATTGACCACAGGAGAGACAACTTTTGTTTTTGTAATTGTGTATGACCCGGATAGATAAGGTTAGGTTAGGATCAAATTCAAATTTGACACGTTTTGAGCGTGACAAATATCTAATTGAGTGCGTGGTAAAAAACACACAACATTATAACAACTAACAATGAATATGCTTGAAGAAACCTATAAAGTATTTTTCATAAAAACTGGTTTATGACCCTTTTAGATCATAGTTTAACGAACAAAGTACAGTCGCGGAACGAGAAGGTTGACCAGTTTTAAAATAAATTCATTAACGCGTTGCAAGCACGTGACACCTTTTTAAACTGTGTAGCAGACGTGAGAAATAATATTGAACCAAGTTCAGTTAACCAATAGTTGATGTTGTTTATACGTGACCATAGCAACCTTTTTGTAACGACCAATAAAGACTAAGTTCAGTTAACCAACAGTGGCTGTTGTTTATACGTGACCATGGTAACCATGTGTCTGTGGGCCATGTAGTGAAATGACATTCGTTATGACGGAATGTGTCATACTCGGTCGATAAGCAGATACTGATAACTTCCGTAATCCGCGACTGTACAAAAAAAAGTGATTGACCTTGACCTAAACTTACCGCGGTTAGAATAAAGTATTGGGAACGGACATAAGGCACGTTGGTTTTTAAGGGTTATTGAACATTACCAAGGCTTCTTAAGGGCAAGTGCAAAGTTAACAATTTTGTATCGTGACGCAATAAGTAAATCAACTATTTATATAATCAAAAATAATAAATAGATAATATACAGTTACTGAGGCGTAATTTTACAGTCTTCAGATTCTTTATTCTACTTTGATTTTACCCGTCTTGCCTTGAGATCGTAAATACACAGTAGGATGGGCAATTACTATGTGGAATAGAGGCCCAGCACGCGTGTTCTAATAAACAAGAAATTACAATTTAATTTTCAAACGGTGTTTTTTTTTATAATTACCTACATATACCAAATGCAAACCGGAGATTGGGTCTCATAAAAAAGAAAAATGAAAAGAAATAGACGTAATTAACATTACCAAGTTTTGTATAAAAATTTTACTTACTGTGGTTACTTATGAAGACCCAATCTCAATTTTACATGTCTGTTTGTTTGTTGTAAGGTTGAATCGGAATCTTGCAAGTAAGTTTTGAACTAAAGTTGCCATCAAAAGAACTCGTAAATGAAGTAAAGAAATAATTACTGTTTTACACATAATATTCGCCGTCTTTTTATTAAAAATAACATATAATGAGTAGTTATTTTTTGTTAAACTTAATATGAAAATAATGATCTAGTGTATAAATCATTGCAAAGACCTCACTTGATCTTTAAAAGTACGTGATTATCGAGGAATCATGGTTTGTTTGGTTTTGTTTACATCTTTAGCAAGTTCTATTGACGGCGACTATAGTTACAGTTATTGGCATAAATTTAAACCTGAAAGTAGATCTTCGCTTTATTTAACCTTTTCCACGCCATTGACGGATATATCCGCACCACTGGTTCAACGCCAAAGACGGAAAAATCCGTCATGGCTGACAGCGCAAAATAGACTCGAGTGTCTATGAGGTAAGGTTGACGTTAGCTCTGGTGTTTAGCTGTCATTGGCGTGTGAGTTTAGACTTTATATCTGACATGGCGTCGAAAAGGTTAACGTACAACCACTTCTTTACCTACCAAACGATAACAATTAGAGTGCTTTTAAAGTTGTACCCAACCTGATCAAATATTGAAATATACATATTATTATCTGTTTAAAATAATTTAGTGTCATCCATGAAAGTACTAAGTTCGTTCGTCATTAACTATAGACGGATAAAATAGTCAATGTCGACGCTCTGGATCTCTATTTTACCGATTAAAACCATATTCGACATGTTATCGAACTGCCAACGTTATGTTAGCTCTTTAGCCAACGTTATTTACTTAAAAATAATACGATAACATATCAAACGCAATATGATTTTGTCCCGTAGAATAGAGACCGTGCAAGATTTTTTAAATGCTAAGTGCATTATTACACTAGCGATTTGTTTTTATTTCGTCTTGCCGCGAGCGTGCAGCGTGCTTGCCGCGGGTGCGCAGCGTATTTGCCGCGGGTGCGCAACGAGATTGCCGCGACACCGCGACGCGGGCGCCATGTTGTGTAGTCGTCAATGTGGCCATGGCCAATTGCCTAAGTTGAAACACGTTCGCAAATTGCTAGTGTGATAACACTGATAACGCACTTACCATTCTTGTAAGAGTAAGTACAACATACCTAACCCTTATTACAAATTTATAAGAACAGTTTTAACGTGTTGTTTAGGAATTATGCTGATAATATTGAAATTTTATAAAATATGTGTGTAAATATTGACAATTTTAATGCTGTTATTTTATACCGACATGTATATTAGAGTTGAAGAGTGCCAGCGGATGAAAGTTAGATTTTTTCCTACTCAATGAAATCTTTTTTCTTCAAGAAATAGCACGATATTTTTCAATGTACTTAAACTCGAAATTGTTTCCTTTTGAGATCTTTTGTCTGTTATATCTTCATTCTCAGAATGAAAGTAATGATAGTTTGTCTGTGTTATATAAATTAAATGTACAATAATACAATAAATATTTTTGTGATATGACATTTTGTTTTATTCTTAACAAGTTACATTACTTATTACGTTATTAGTTAGTTACATCTTAGCCGGAGTGTGTAAAATGTGGTTACCGAATGATCAACAGGTTTTTAGAGTTCTTGGAAATTCTGTAGCTCTGCCTACCCCACTCTGGGAATAACGGCGTAAGTTTATGTATGAGTGTATGTAAGTTTGTATCCATTGTCTGCAACTGTTTGGGTACCGTAAAACTACATACAACTATGGTCCTGGCCCAGCACAATAGTCTAATTTTACTTACCTATCACATTATTCTAAAAATATGATAGCTTTAATTAGCTATAGCTTGAATTTAGACCAATCGATTTAAGGCTACACTGTACATATACCCAGTAATAATAGCAGTAAGGTATCATACTTTAGAATAGTGTAAAGATGCGCCCACACCGGAGCTTAACGGTACGTATAATTACGGTGTCGTTGCGTAAACAAAAGACGGGGTCATAGTAACAACATGGCGCCGTTTTTGACGCACCGTAATATACGCACCGTTGAGCAGCTTAATGGGGAAAATTGGACTATGGTTGCAGGCTAGGACCATAGTTGCAACTTGACGTAAATACTCGTACCTCCTTCTAGGATCACTGTTTTAAACAACGACAGGCGTGATATAGTATTTGTGGTCGCTGCGGAAGACCCGACGAGGGGCCAATTCCTAAAGCACTCGCAATCGCAATCGTTTTCATTTTGAAAATCGAATGCTTGTCTGCATACAAAATGATAACAATTGTTTCGCTTTAAAGTCGATTGCGATTACGAGTGCGCTAGGCATAGACCAGCGCTGGTTTTTCTAGCGGCAAGATGCCGAAACGATTTCACGTTATCTGGCATTAGGTCAGCTATAATTTATGTATTTCGTCTCTTTTGTTTCGTTGTTTTGTCCTTTTGTTGGATTTCTTCAGATCATTTTTTATTTTTTTATTTTTTTTTTAAACAAGATGAACAGTTTCTCTGTCGTTGTTCAAAATTGTGATTTATTTAAGTCAGTTGCAATAACCAGATAGTTAATATTACATAAAATGTTTTTAGTAACGATTATTACTGCCACTTACTATTAGAGTATACGGGCATGTGTTGGAGGTTCTGTAGCTCCTCTTCTTGTACTCCGTTATTCATAATTGTACAAAAAAACTATTTTAGTTCACGTATCCTTTGACACATTCTGCTAAATATGAATGTCACAATGAGAGACAAAGCTAAGTACATCTCGATTCACAAGAGTTGGTACGACTGGATTGAACGAAAGTATTGTCACCTATCCTTGTGTGAGTGCCATCCTTTGAATCGATGTTCGAATTTCAAACTGAAAACCTGTTACTATTTTACACACTAGTATACTTTCATTCATTCATTCCATTCGTGCCAACTCTTGTGAATCGACCTGTACTCGTTCGTAGAGTCACGACAGTTAAAGGTTTGCTTTGGCCTTATTTTTCATAGTAACATTAAATTTGTATTAGATAGAAAGTGACGAAGCGTACTTTAACTAAAATCGGTCTATTGGGCGTTTATGAGTTAGGGCTAAGCTTTTAGGATCCTTGTCATTTCGGCACATCTGATTCACTCTGGCAATTGACCCTAGTCAAGTTGGTCAACTCGGCCTACAGTACCCGACTGATAAGAAGTCAATCCTGACACATTACACACCCATGAAATTTCTAATTATTGACAGTGTTGAAAGCTGTAAAACGCTGTTATTAAGTAGGTACTATTACTTCACACGCAACAAATAAGTTTAGAATTGTTTTACTGTTGTCAACATTCTCAATATTCAGAAACTTCATGGTTGTGTAATATGTCAGGATTGACTTCATTTCGGTCGGGCACTATAGTTGTCGACTCAGCCTAGCTGATGCACTCTATCTATTAGGTAAAGTTAGCCTAGTTAATACAGTAATATTATTATTTACGTTGCTTGGGTTGCAGATAAAAAGGCGTTTATTGTGCATTTTCTTAAATTATTTATATGGTTGTAGGACCATGTGCCAGGTCTGTCCGGATCACTTCTACTATATCATCCTTTACCCTGTATAAGGGAACACTGATATTCCATCTTATTTCTCAGAGCTGGCAACCCTTTTGCAGTTTTTAGATTGCAATCTTACGATTGCAAATACGTAGATATTTGCTATCTGAAGAACTCAAGACATTGGTCTCAGATATCACTTCTATCAGGTACACTTTGTGGTTGTTTGCATTCACTATTTATTTTTAATTCAAACTATTTGATGCTACAGTCCACAGTGTATATAAGGCTTATGTGTTCATGTTATGAAACCTATTTTTGTAGATATCGTAAATGTCTTAATCATTATAGGTATTGAATTATGACATTATAAATAACATGGTTTAACAATGTAAACTGTATAACATCTCTCTCGTACCTACCTCGTTTTTTCTGTTATAAAAAAAAACTCTGATGGTGTTGTTTAATGTCGTACAGTGCAGTGCGAAGACACATATACTGTTGGTTGTGATAATACAGGTGCTTTATCTCACGAAAGCGGTAGAGCCATACATGTGTGTGTAGATGCACGTGCACGATTTCTCTGAATGCGTAGCTGTCGTCGCTAAGCGTCGCCGTAGTGTGCGTGTCTATACTCGTTCGCGTTATAACTACAGATGTAGTGAATAATCCTTTCCCATCGGTTTTTGTCGGAATAGTTCGTATTTAAGTATATAGCTTTCTCAATTAGCTTTTCAGTACCCATCAATAAGCCAACTGAGAAAACAAGATAAATACGAAGTTATCCGACCAAAAATGATGGGAAAGGATTATTCACTACATCTGTACAAGTAGGTATAGCGCAGTTACTTTATTTATTGAAATAAAGTACCTAAGCGTAACATAGATTTGTAAAACAAGTTGAATCGTTTATGAATTTAAGTTAGCCATGGCGGATGTGTCACCGGCCTCACAATTTCCAACTTATGAACCGGATTCCCAAAAAGGTGGGTAATGTTTTCCGATGTAAGTATGTATGTATCCATGTATCTTGGATTTTGTTTATGTATTGGCTTACCAATAAAATTGCTACTAAATATATGGTAAGGCAAAATTTTTACTATGTTCTACATTATTATACTTATAGCTGTTCAGACCTCAGCGCAGAAAAATAAAACATAGCCTATGTTCATCAGGGATACTGTAGGATTGTAATCGTGAAACAATTTTTCAAATCGGTTCAGTAGTTTCGGAGCCTATTCAATTCATACAATCAAATCTTCCTCTTTATAATGTTAGTGTAGAAATACCTCACTATTCCTGATAATAACGCCCAGCATCCTAGAAGCGTTTTTAATTGCGCTAGATATCAATGTGTGGTCAAAAATTTCATTTATGTGTTAACGGGAGCATTGGGTGCATGATACCGCTATTGCAACACCACATTATTAAGCTATTCAGGTATTGTTGTGTTTAAGGTCAGTTGTCTCGAGCACTGGCAAATTTTTAGTTATCAGTATACCAGTAAGGTGAAAAGCTGAAAAGCAACGGGCCCAAGTGTGATCCTTGAGGGACACCGGATGTAACATTAAAGTTTGTCGATTAACATCCATTAAGAACTACAAAGAATTTCCATTCTTTCAAGGTATGAATCTAGCTTTTTAAGTTTAGAATGTTTTGTTATTTGGTGGCGATTGTAAAGAAAAACAATACTGTAAAGGTTTAATACGACATTTATTGATATTGCAGCAATGCAACGCAAAAATAAGTTATCAATGAATTTCTGCGATATGGCAAGAATGTTCAAATCCGTGTACAAAACCACAGCATAATTATAGCATTGACCAAAGGTGTTTAGCACACATGCATTTTTCATATTAAGGGGCTACCCGGCGTATTTTAGCGATTTTCAAGTCGATTCAAATAAGCCAAAATGTAGTACAAAAATCTGTAAAAAACATATATTTTAGCTTGGCATTTGTTCTTTATTTTTCACGGAAAAATATTTCGTAAATGCTTATATTTTAAGAGTATAATAATTTCCCGTGAACCCTTTTCTCGATCTATAATCCATTATAACTGCCTAATTATGCGATATTTACACATGAGACTTAACTTATAATTGGAAAATAATGTGAACTTTAATTTGGCCAGATGTTTTTTTAATTGATTCTGTAGTTTTTGAGAAAAATAAAATATTAATGTTTGCGCGCTAATCCCCACTCCCGGGTCTCTGCGGGGGCGACGGGCGGCATACGCCGCTTGGCCGTCGAACGGGGAACCCGTGCCGCTCGGAGCCACGCGCGACATGGCGACATGGCGACATCTAACGGCAAACCATGTACCACCAACTCGCCAGCGCCAACAACGTCAGACAGCGGAACTAAACTGTTCTACAACGCGCAAGCGAAATTTCAACAGTCAGTTGATATATGCACTTCCAACTTCATCTCCATGGACTTTGGTCCCCAGGCATAACACCCGCCTGGAGAGAGATTTCTCTATTGCCCTCTCTAACTACATTGGTGACCCTCGACAATGGACAAATTACGCAACCTGTGACGACCTTCCAAGCAAATGACGCAGTCTCACAGCAAGCCGACTACTTACCCGCACTGTGCACCACTAGCATTCTGTCATATCTCTATGCCTGGTGTCTACAGTGTGCAAACACTACTCTCACTCAACATCGCGACTCACTGCGTCCAACTACGAGTACTTTACGAGCAGGTACACGACTCACTGTTGTACTCCACTGACGAGTTTGTTATATTTCTGGTAAATATTATACAGGGTGTTTGGCAGTCGGGTGTAGGGGTTTTAAGGGATGATAGTAAGTGTCATTCTGAACATTTTTGACCACATTTACTATTATGCTAAGTTTCACGGTTTCCGAGATATTGATCATTTTAATAGGATTTTTTGTAATTTTTCCTTATGTCCGTGATACAAAAAACCCCTTAATTCAAGTATTAATTTAAAAAAAAAACAGTGTTTTCTTGCATGACTTGAATCACTATGAAATAAGGAAGTTTTAAAGCTACATGCCATTTTTTTTTCCTTACAACTTTTTGAGTAAACGCGCCTGAGTTACTTTCTCCATACTAAGAGAACCCCGCGTTTGTTTTTCACCAAGTATGGAAAAACCAATTTTGTAAGGTTACTCAAAAAGTTGTAAGGAAAACAAATGGCATGTAGCTTCCTTATTTCATAGTGATTCAAGTCATGCAAGAAAACACTGTTTTTTATTTAAATTAATACTTGAATTAAGGGGTTTTTCGTATCACGGACATAAGGAAAAATTACAAAAAATCCTATTAAAATGATCAATATCTCGGAAACCGTGAAACTTAGCATAATAGTAAATGTGGTCAAAAATGTTCAGAATGACCCTTACTATCATCCCTTAAAACCCCTACACCCGACTGCCAAACACCCTGTATATCCGTAAAGTCATCGTCAAAAGTAACTGATCACTTTAGTACCTTGTCGCTTTACTGTGTCATAAGCAATGCCAACAAGATTGACGAATTTAATGCGATTTAAAGTGCAAAACAAATGTTTTCACGATTTTTTGGTAAGTATTTAATGAATAAAATTTTATGTTCGATTTGGTTGCCAGCTCCTGGCCTAAAAAGTCTCAATACCAACTGCAAGTTATAGTAGTACGCCAACAATCCGTAAGATGTCGTTAGCGGCCTAAAAAGTTGGCCATTGTAGTACATTTACTTTATACTAGATGGCGTTACGAAAAAGCGATGGCGCATGTACGTAAACTTGCAGAGGTGAGGAAAGGAAGTGGGGAGGGAAGAAGTTGAAATGCTCGAGGTCATCGAGACGGGGTACGCCCTTAAAGACAAACTTTAAATGGTGTATTTATATATTTTATTAATGGCTGTATTATATATTCTTGTGAAAAGACATCACATTATCATGATGTAGTATGGTAGGAAAATTTTGCTGTAGGTTTTTGTCTTCCTTCTTGTCTTTCTTATCCTTTTCAGTTTCAATGGGGTAGTCTCTTCTAAGGTTGTTTGTAAAGTCGACTCTTGTTCTTCTTGTAGAATGAGTTCTAGGGTTTCTTGGGACGCGGGTTGTGGCGTTCGTTGCATATTGAGGTCTTGTTTTTCTACTGAAGCGGGGGCTAAAGTCGGTTTTGTTGTTAGTTCTGTGGTGGGTGTTGTAGTGGGTTTTGGAGTTGGTGTTGTAGTGGGTTTTGGAGTGGGTTTTGGAGTGGGTTTTGGAGTGGGTTTTGGAGTGGGTTTTGGAGTGGGTTTTGGAGTGGGTTTCGGAGTGGGTTTCGGAGTGGGTTTCGGAGTAGGTTTCGCAGTGGGTTTTGGTGTGGTCCTTGGTTTAAGAGTCAGTTTTAATGGTTGTGTAGCGGGGGCTTTCTTTTTCGTGGTGGCTTTTGGAGCGGCTTTTGATTCTTTTTTCTTAGATGCTTTTGCAGCTTTTGGTGCAGGTTTTTTAGCAGGTTTTTTATTTCGTAAACCAGGATGCAAGTTTTTGAAGAATTTGATTATCCCAATACTTGAATCCAAAATATGCTCGAACTCCTCATGCATTTCAAGCCAACCGAATATCCGTCCTTCACTTTGTAGCAATTTTTGTCTCTCTAAGAAATGTAAAATTTGAAAGACGGCCTTTTTCGAGTTTACAAGATGTCCCATAATATCAACGTGAAAATTACAGCGCAAAATATTAATTTTTTTACAATAGTATTACACAAAAGTTTAGCCTCGGGTAGTATTTAAAATGTCACGTAATTAAAACATAAAATGTACGATATTTTATTTAAGTTACAGTTTGGTCTGAAACATTAAAGGTATAGACAAATCTTCAGTTGTACTTTATCTAGTCTATATTGTTAGAAAACAAACATGTCTTATTAAAAAATAACACACACATCACCCATAAAATAACAATGATAACTAAAAAAACATATTTTTCAGCAAAAAATTAAAACGCCTCTATTTAAAACGGATAGTGCCCTAAAGTTGCAATAAAGACCTCTTTTGAAAGCCTACTTTTCCTGAATGGAATCTGAATGCGGTAAACGCAGGACCATACAACTTGGCGCAAGAGAGTGGAGGCCTTTACCCTACAGTGGGTTAGTGTGAGTTGATTGAATAGGGATAGGATAGACTTTTCATTTAGTAAAGGCCCTGAACAAATAAAGATTGCACGTTCTATCAGTTACCATCCCGACGTAACAGTATTTCAAGATAAAAATAGAAATATTTTTTGTGTCAGTTTTACTGTCGTATGTGATATATCCAATATTATTAACGTTTACTTCTGTTACTACATTATTAAAATATATCATAATCTTTCATAACCAGTACAGTAGTAGTTCTTGCTGATAATAAACATAAAAATGTACAACTTTTTTGGTTGTTGTTGTAATAAGTATCTATTTTTTATTGTCAATCTTTTTTTAAATTCATGTCGTATTAAATAACTTATTCCTGGGAAGAGTCATTATCCACCAAGACATAATAATGTGCTAGATCAACTTTAGGTGTCGACTTTTTTCTCTTCGTCTTTCTCGACTTACTTGTCTCATTTTCCTTGAAGTTATGTCCGAAGTGGGATTAGATGAATACCAAGTACTATGTGAAATTACCGTAATGGGTTGTTAACTTGGTTTTAAAGACTCGTTTGTATCTGTTTTTGAAGTTAAAACTGAAGTGGTTGTTATCATATGGGTTTTGTAGTGCCTTTTGGAGGGCAGTACAATAAAAAGTGTCTCAGATTCAATTGCCAAAGTACATTAAATCACTCTCCCGTTAGTAATGAGGTTGACATATTACTACAGGAATTTTATTTCATATAATATTGTTGTTGTTTTTGATGTTTGTTGTTATTGTTGTTGTTGATGATGTTTTTCAAATTCATAACGTGTTAAATAACATATTCCGGGGAAGATTCATTATCCACCAATATATAATAATGTGATAGATCCAATTTAGTTGTCGGCTTTCTTGTCTTCGTCCTTCTCGACTTACTTGTTTCTTTTTCCTTGAAAGGGGTAGTTTTGTCCGAAGTGGGATAAGGAGAATACAAAGTACTTTGTGAAATTTCCGTAATGGGTTGAAAACTTGGTTTTAAAGAAGCTTTTGTACTTGTTTTTGAAGTTAAAACTGAAGTGGTTGTTATAATATGGGTTTTTGTAGTGGTTTTTGAATCATCTTTCGTAGTGGCTTTAGTAGCAGGCTTTGTTGTTCCGTTTGAAGTAGATTTTGGTTTGGGTTTCGATGTTACCTTTTTAGTGGGTTTTGCAGGTTTTGTAGGTTTTGAAGTTGATGCTTTCCTATTTTTAATTGTTTTTTTCTTGGTCGGCTTTGGTGCTTTTTTTGGACTCTGTGTTGCGGTGGGCTTTGACGCTTTTTTTGTATTTTTTTTTGCGGCTAGCTTGTTAGTTCTTTTTGCGGCATCATATAATATATCAGGCATTGATACACGATTTTGCAATTTTATTGAAACATATGTTATGTGTTTTCGAGGCTCAATCATTTTCTTTTCATTCGATTCAATACACAAATCCAGCTTACGTTCGAAGTCTTTTTGCATTTCTTTGTATTCAAGAATCGTTTTGATATCACGTCGAATCCAATGGAGTTCCCATTCTGCATCCCATAGCTTTCTTACTGCCTCTAAGAAATTGAAATTGAATCAGCCATTTTCGAATACAAATGAAGTCCCAGAAGTCAACGTTAAGGCACAGCGCAATTATTTAAATATACAACAAGAGATAACCATATTATTCAAGGATTGTTTTACAAATTTCAAGAGGGCTGAATAAAATTATTAACCCATAAAACTATATTAAACATATTGCAATACATTTAATTTCTGTGTGTCGATGAAATATTAAGTTTGTTATTATTAAGGCTGCGACTTTGTACGCGAAGAACACGTTTTGCGCTATTTTTCCCTTCTTCCTGTTGGAAGCTGATTTTCGAACAATCATTTCTTAACAGTAGTTTGGAAAGTATAGGGGTACCCTATACTTTCCCAATTACTAATACCTTGGTCCTGTGGAGGTAGGCTGTTGTTGCCAGTCTCAGGATCCAATCTCAAACTTTAAACTAAAAACGTGTTGCCAACCCTCAGAACTAAAAGCCTTATGTTACTTTACATTTTTTTTTATGGCATAGAGAAGACAAACGAGCACACAGGCCACCTGATGGTAAGTGGGAACTGTGACCCATAGACATTCGCATTCACAAGACTGCAATGCAATCCTAAGACTGCAAATGCGTTGCCAACCCAGAGGAATAAGATGGAATGCCTCTATGCTAGTCATTTCACCGGCTGTCTTATCCCCAAACTGGAACACAACAATGCGAACACTGCTGTCCGGATCGCTACCACCATCTTATCCATTAACCTACCGCGTTAATGGATAAGATGGTGGTAGCGATCCGGACAGACCCTGCACAAGGTCCTACCACCCGCAAAAACTGGTTGGCTTAGCTACACACCGAAGTACAGCGATGCGAACGCAGTGAATTGGCGGTTTGTTAAAGGTTATGGTGGTGGTGGTATTATAATAAAATTGATATCATAATAGCAAACAACTTAGTTTTTAATTCACCGACGAATTTTATCATCGTTTTACTAAATTAATAGTTCTTTAATCCTATTAAAATGTAATGTAAGTGTATGTATGTATGTGTTTTGGTCAGTTAATTATTTTTTTTATAGCATAGATAAAGCAAACAAGCACACGTACTACATAATGATAAGTGGACTCTAAAGCCCACAGACGTTTGAAATCTTACGATGTCAATGCAAAAACTACAAAAACACTGAGGATTAAGATGGAATGGCTCTAAGCTAGTCATTCCACCGCAAACACAGGTCACAGGTTGCCTGGTTAGATGGTTGAGCGGATGGATTTAATCCGATGCTTCAGATACACATCACTAACGTCAACAATTTTCAAAAACTGACAATATACAGTGTGTTACCGGCATGCGGGCATTTATTAAAACTGCCGATAATACGTTGCTTTAGCAATTGTTTGCAAGTATTACCAATTTAAAAAATATTAAAATAACTCCACAATTCGTTTTCTTAGATACTGACCATTTTTAATGTAGTGCATGTGCTGCGTGTTCATCGTTATCAGTATCGCTGTTGCTTGGTACAAGGCATGTCGTGGTACGGGGGCAGACCATAATAATCAAAGTAGCCGTCGACTGTCATTTACACTTGTCAAATTGCTGCGCTTAACACTGCTGGCAATTAACATTTTGTTAGAAAGTTAACAAAGCCTGAAAAGTTGTTTATTAATTAAATTACGTTATTTTAACCTACAGTCTTAGGATTGCTCTGCAGTCTTGTGAATGCGAATGTCTATGGGTCACAGTTTCCACTTACCATCAGGTGGCCTGTGTGCTCATTTGTCATCTCTATGGCATAAAAAAAAAACTTTAAAAAAAGCCAGGGTGCTGGTAACGCACTGTATATGGAATTAACATAGCGCTTGACTCGACCGACCGGCAGGTTACGTCGATCCTATACATTTATTCTCATAAAGTTTTCGCCATGCATCCTATCTAAGGCCACAATAACGTTATTCTTGTGTATATTTATTATTAGAATCGAAAACAGACAAGAGTTGACGTTATGTCAATGGCGCATCAGGGAGGTGGAACGAGGCAGAGTGGCCACCGGTGTCGACTCATTCTATTGCTTCACGTATCAAACCTGAGAGCAGTATTCTGCCCTCCTTGGAAAAAGTGATGTATGTCATAGAACTGCGCATGTACAGTCGCGGAATGAAAAGGTTGACCACCTTAAGATCTGTTTTTGCTTGCTCAGTACGAGTTATCATTATCAGTATCTGCTTATCGACCGAGTATGACACATTCCGTCATAATGAATGTCATAACAACAGCCACTATTGGTTCAAACTGAACTTAGTCTTTATTGGTTGTTACTAAAGGGTTGCTATGGTCACGTTTCAATAACGAAAAACGGCGGCATTCGTGTAATACAACCAAGTTAAGATGATAAGCTAGTAAGCGAGTTAAAATGAAAAAAAATATTTCTCTCATTCATTTTTCATTTATTTCAGGCAGCAGAAAAGAGGATATCGAACTTTGACCTAAATAGAAATGAGTAACACTTGCATATTAACTGGTGTATACCCTCACAGAAATCAAACGAATTTAATTCTAGTAAAATATATTTCAACAAAACAAACAATCAAAATAAGGAATAATAGTCTTTAATAAGAGATGTAACCACCACGAGCATCAATAACACTTTGTAACATATTTCTCATGGAACTCACAAGGTTGGAGCATATGTTCGTTCCTCTCATTTCTTCCCAGATCGTTTGGCAGTGGTTTTCTATGGCTTCTTTGGTCCGTTCGTTTCTGTTCTCCCAACGCTGCACCATTAAACCCCATAGATTCTCTATCGGATTTATGTCTGCAGATTTTGCTGGCCAGTTTATTTTTTTTATATCACGGTGTCGGTCGAACCATTCACTCACAATACGAGCGGTGTGTGTGCGAGCATTGTCTTGAACAACACTAATCTCAGAAAAATCGTCAGCTGGATAAACGGTTCGGACACTTGGCAGCATACTCTCTTCTAGAACCGACATATAGTGTGTTGCGTTTGCCCTTGAAGGTAATAGAACGAGCTCGCCTACTCCAGCCGCTGACATCCATCCCCATATATTAGCTGAAATTCGTCCGGAACTAAAATTGGGCACTACATGGTCTTCTGTATATCTCGTACCGTTATATCTCCATAAATGTAGCCTCCCATGTTGGCTCGATTTGAAGCTTTTTTCGTCGGAAAATATTGTCGTACTCCAATCGTCGTTCAAATGCATGCGTGCAAATTCCAAGCGTGCTGTCTTATGAGCATCAGTCATAGCAATTTTATTTGCGTGTCGTCTATAATGCAATCCCATTGAGTGTAAGGCGTTTCTTATTACTCTTGGACAGACTTCATACATTTCAGCGTAATAATTAGTTGACACAAAACCGTTATCTTCATATTGTCGTCTCATGTCGGCTCTTTGTGCAGAATTACGACGATGATCAATCAGTTCACCTTCTTCAGCATATCTTCGAATCCAGAATCTCACAGTATATCTGGTTAAATTTAGGTTTCGCGATATTTCACTGATAGTGTAGCCATCTTCGTGTTGATCAATAATAGCTGCTCTTTCTTGAATATTTAAAGTTCTCGGCATTGTAAAATATTAACACGAATACAAGAAATAGCAATGATGAAATTGACAGGAACATTCACATTAGATTCGATTTATCAAATTTGACACAACATAATGGCAAGATAGAACTAATAAAAAGGTTTAAGTTCAACTATTAATAGTCAAGGAACATTCGTCTGATTAAATTTGAACTTAATTGTCAAACAATTAAACACAATTTTCAATACAGTACTCTCGTCTGTTACACAGTTTAAAAAGGTAACATGTGCTTGCAACGCGTAAATGAATTTATTTCAAAACTGGTCAACCTTTTCATTCCGCGACTGTATTAGTGACCTTATTTGATAAAAAAGTAGGTTACATTTGCTTTGGTTATCAAATTGTGCATGCGTCCTTTATTTAGTAGGGCAGTATTGTACTGCCCTCCTAAGCCAATAAAATTTTTCTCAGATTCAATTGCCAAAGTACATTACATCCTCTCCTGTTAGTAATAAGGTTGTGAGTACTACAGGAATTTTATTTGAGATGTTGTTGTTGTTTTTGATGTTGGTTATTATTGTTGTTGTTGATGTTTGGTTGTTGGCTTGGTAGGGCAGAATATACCTTCGTTAATTGCGATTTACATTGATGTTTACGTTGACAAACTGTCATACAGAGACATTTTAGAGACAATTAATTCGTTCCTTTTTCAACTTGTGTATGAAAAATCTTCCATAGCGAACAACTTAGGCTGCGCCCACACCGCTGCTTAACGGTGTGTATATTACGGTGCGTCAAAATGGTGCCATATTGTTACTATGGCCCCGTCTTTTGTTTACGCAACGACACCGTAATATACGCAACATTAAGCTCCAGTGTGGGCGCACCTTTAACCGTCTTTAAAACAGCGATGACCTTAAACTTTTCATGGTAATGTGTGACCAGCATCTTTTGTCGTCTTACTCTGACTATGTATGTTAGAGCACAACGCTCATAGATGCTGGCCAAACATTGGGTAAAAAGGTTGCTTGTCTAACCCGCCGTGCAAATGCAACATCATAAATGAATCACGGATGATATACGTAGCTACAGGATGGTTTTGAAATGTTGATTATAATTCACTTTTCCTGAGTCAGTTCATGATTATTATCTCAACGATGGTACTCATTCGTGTTAGTAGTATTGTTTTTTTATTATAAGGAAGGAATAAAAACAGTACTATTAGATTGTAGCCATACGCGAGTAAGTACAATCATCATCATAAATATGTATACATTAACAAGGTTTCAGAAATATTCGATACCTTAGTTCACACTTGTACTAATTACATTTGAAAAGTTATTGTAAATAGTATGTTTGTGCACAAATAATAAGTTTGTTACTTGACTGGCAAAATAAAAACATTTAGTACGATTGTGCACTAAGGTATCGATATATACCACCTTATTCCCTTGCCATAGAGTCGTGTTTACATATTTCTGAAAGTTTAACTGTGTCCATATTGTTAGATGTGACGGTACCTAAGTGATCGTTATTTTAAATAAGAAGTAATGAAATCGCAATCATATACTGAGTTGGTATAAGTGAATTCAGATGAGTATTTCAAAATTACACTTACTGAAACCTTTTATTTGAAAACCCTTTTTGGGTTTGGTCAGGTTACGTAAGGTTCTCTAAATAGTACTAATTAGATATTATGTCAATGATGTAAAAAAATACATTTAGATTTTTTCAATGTTTTACTTTATTTTCAAACATGACAAAGAATTAATTTAAAATCAGATTATTCAAATGTCTAATGTGGTGCTTGTATGGCAGGTGTGATGATGACGCTGTATTCTTATTTTTTCTCTTTCAGGGCTCTGATTTGGGGGAGTATGTAACTGTTAGGCCTTAGTAAAGTACGTCCATGGTGTAAAACGTCGTCGTGTCAAGAGAATATCATGAGAAAGGTGAAATTATAGACGTGGGTGAGCTCGGGTAAGACGTGGTTTACAATTTAGGTATAATTATCGGGTTGTCAGTTGTACTTCTTAGTTTCTTTTATACTTTCGAAGGTGTATCACTCCATCAGGTTCAACTGACAAAGGGATCAGTTGAGGCTCATAGGGATCACCCATCTAATCTTTTTCATGATTTGGAGGACCATCCATACACACACACACACACACACACACACATAATAATGGTAATCTGGAACTTTTTATATAGTTTTACGTTCTTGTAAAGCGACGTTTGGTTTTTTAGTAGTTAAAATGATAGTTGTAGTCGTTGTGGTTTTGGTTGTTGTTGTTGTTGTTGACGTTCCTTGTTTTTCGTCTAATAACAAAGATCCAACTTATTTTCATAGCTATCTTGCAGTTTCGCGTAGTCGTTAGCAAGACTGTCCAAATCGTCATTGACTTTAACGATCATATTTTGCACTTCGTTCATCATCCTTCTTATCTCTAAAAAATTAAATTCGTTAAATAGCTGTATTCATATAAACGAATGTAAGTCCCAGAAGTCAAGAAAAAGTAACAGCGTTGAATTTTTTACTAACTTTGATTCAATGTAGTGATTTTAATATTAGTGTTATTCAAACGAAGGTGTCTTAAAAAATATAGACTAAAAACATATATTTAAGAATAAAGCCAATAAAACATAGTTTATATTGGAAGTTCAAGTTTAGTTCTTATACGATAGTCCAATAAACCGTTTATTCTAAAGCACCGCCTGAATTAGCTCCTCTCTAAGAGGAATAATAATTCAGACGGCGATATTATAAGAACAAAAAATGTTAGATCAAAAACGAGCCCCCCCTCAAAAAAACCAGATCATTATGTAAAAAGGTCCCTGAAGTGACCTTCGGGCCTAGTATATATACGTCACAAAATGTGGATAAAGTATTCGTCACTCTCGTACTTATACACTTTTCAGAGAGTGACGGATGTTTTATCCACATTTTGTCACGCAACAAACGCAGCCATATTAGGCTGAGTGACAGGTGGGAAGGTGATTAAGATAAATGTGGCCCTCGTGAGGCTTTACGGGAGGAAACATCGAGAAAAGGCCACGGGGGCGTCTCCCGTAACCTCACCGAGGGAGCGGGAAGTGGTAGTGTCAGCCACTACCACTGGGCTACCAATGGCTGCTGAAGCCGCATTTTACCATGGCGCCGTACACCCGTACCCGTTTTTTATGGCAAAGAAATGGCAAACGAGCACACAGGCCACCTGATAGTAAGTTGAATCTGATTGTCCATACTCATTTGTATTCTCAATTATTTTATCTATATTATTTTATCGAAATGCCTTTCAACGAACGTCTCATTATGCAGAATTTTCATTTCATTAAAAGGTATTTCTCGACGAAAGGCAGTTTTTTTTTACGTCTAACCTAACCTCCGTATGAAATCTTTAAAATACCCTGAAAACAGCATGGTTTCAGCAGAAAATAACGTTCGATGAACTAAAATTCGATGAAATGATACAATAGATGAAGTGTAGTTCGATAAAATGATGAGTTACCCTCAAGACTGCAATCCTACGAATTTGTTGCCAATTCTGAGGAGTAAAATGGTATGGCTATGTTAGTAATTTCACCGGTAGTTTTATTACTACTCAAAACAGCAAAGCGAACACCTCTGCTTGGAGGTAGGTTAAAGGATAAGATGGTGGTAGAAATTTGGACGGACCCTGCACAAGGTCTTATCCTACCACCAATGTCCTGCAACTCGGGGAAAATTTTATAAAGTTATTTTGTTTTAATTTTAATAATGATCACAAATAAACGGTATGTAATTTATTTTTAAGTTAAAGGTAAACCTGCGTAAGAAAGTAATTAAGTTAACCATTGTAGTTAATAGTTTGTATTCTATTGTCCTGTCTCATAATTTTATTTATGATGTTGGGAATAATAGTTAGTAATAATAGTTATATAAACAACTGCATGGGAATGTGTCTGTTTTTCTTTCCTTAATTGTTGCTTTGATCTTATACCAAGATTTATTTCGCCAATGTCGAGTTTTAGACAGTCACTATCATGGCCTTACTAGAGAAACAAGTCCATGGATATCATGGATGGATGGATGAAGATATGGATTCTTGTGGACTAAATAGAAGCACATATGGTTCACCACGTGCTTCTGTCAAATCTTACCAATCTAAAGTCTCTTAGCAGTTAGAAGGTGCTTCGGGTTTGTACTTCTCTCTCCCTTGCTCCTAATAAGATCGTACAAGAGCGAGTGTGAGACACGTACAAACCCGAAGCGCCTAAGAGCAATCACAGTGTATTTAATAACACGAGTGATTTGGTTTGCCTCTTTCTGTCTGTTATTTAGGTAGATATACAAAAGACACAATGATACAGTGTTTTTGAGATATTGTTTCATTTCATTTGTTTTTAACAAAGAATAGTAGGTACTTATTAAAATCATCCATAATCAGTTGTCAGATTGCTCCAACGAAAAGTCACTATATTCATGTCTCAATTGGTTCTGGTTATAATAATGCGGTACAGTTGTAGACGGAGTTTTTCTCGTTCTGGTCCTTCTTGTTGACTTTGTTGTTTCGCCGGGTTTAGTAGGTTTTGTTTCGGTTTTTTTAGTTTTTCCCTCAGTCGTTGGACTACTCGGAGTACTAGATGGCGGCGACCAGGGTGGCTCGTCAGACCAATTAAAAGGATCAGTTGTTGGAGACGTTGGTTGATCTGTCGGCGATGGCGGCCAGTTCCAGGGATCACTCGGCGTTGGGGTGGTCTGTGTTTCTGGATAATACTCATCATACTCTTTTGGATTATCATAATCATCGTAACTTTTGTGTGTAGTTTGGTGCGTAGTTCCTTTTGTTTTTGTTGTTGTAGTTGTTGGCGATGTCGTCGTCGTTGTTGTTGTAGTTGTTGGCGGCGTCGTCGGCGTTGTTGTAGTAGTTGTTGGCGTCGTCGTCGACGTTGTTGTTGTTTTAGTTGTTGGTCGCGTCGTTGTTGTTGTTTTAGTTGTTGGTCGAGTCGATGTTGTTGTTTTAGTTGTTGGTCGCGTCGTTGTTGTTGTTTTAGTTGTTGGTCGCGTCGTTGTTGTTGTTTTAGTTGTTGGTCGCGTCGTTGTTGTTGTTTTAGTGGTTGGTCGCGTCGTTGTTGTTGTTTTAGTTGTTGGTCGCGTCGTTGTTGTTGTTTTAGTTGTTGGTCGCGTCGTTGTTGTTGTTTTAGTTGTTGGTCGCGTCGTTGTTGTTGTTTTAGTGGTTGGTCGCGTCGTTGTTGTTGTTTTAGTTGTTGGTCGCGTCGTTGTTGTTGTTTTAGTTGTTGGTCGCGTCGTTGTTGTTGTTTTAGTTGTTGGTCGCGTCGTTGTTGTTGTTTTAGTTGTTGGTCGCGTCGTTGTTGTTGTTTTAATTGTTGGTCGTGTCGTTGTGGTTGTTGTAGTTGTGGTTGTTGTAGTTGTCGTTGTTGTTCTTTTTGTTGTTTTTCTTTTTATATCAAGACATTCTTTTAACTTATTTTTATACTCTAGTTGCTTTTGTGCGTATACCACAATTTTACGAAGGTCTTTTTCTACTTTTTCTATCTCAGCTACTTTTAAATCCATCGAGTTGTATATATCTAAAAATTTAAAACTCATGAAATAGCCATAACGATATATACCAGCGCAGTTATCTTTCCCGCAAATTTCAGTCCTGACTAACCCTGTTTTTTTTTCCATTTTCATCTCATTCCAGGAATGACAATTTTGCTGTAGGGACTTGGAGGTGAATTTTTGTAATAAAACACTTTACACTACAGTTGAGGCCGGGAAGCATGCGGTTGGGCCATTCTACTTTTCGTTGTACATAACTTTTAGCCACGTTCTCACTAAACTATATTTATTTAAAAAAACGGTGAAGTGGTGCGTATTTTAACTTGAAATTTGAAAAGGGACGTAAATAAGCTTATATTTAGAATTAATCTCATTCATAAAAAGTTATTTGTAATATCTATAAAGTTAGTAACGCAGTGGACGTTGATGTCCCCGCCTTTTCTATTGAAAAAGTGCAATTTACCACTGAGTTACCAAGATTCTTCAGCGATAATTGAGTAATTTAAGAGTTTTATTTTTGAAAACCGTTAAGCTTAAACATTCTAAGTTCATGTTATTTATTTATTAGCGGATTCATAATTTGGTATAGGTACTATTTATCGGACGATAACAAATCGATTGTGTTCCGGTTTGGGGATAAGACAGCCGGTGAAATGACTAGCATAGAGGAACTCCATCTTAGTCCTCAGGGTTGGCAACGCATTTGCAGTCTTAGGATTGCATTGCAATCTTGTGAATGCAAATGTCTATGGGTCACAGTTTCCACTTACCATCAGGTGGCCTGTGTGCTCGTTTGGCTTCTCTATGCCATAAAAAAAAAAAAAAAAAAAAAAAAAAATGTACACTGAAAAGTAGAATGGCCCGGTTGCAAGACGAGTATGAGCTTTACAACTGTCATGAACGATTTTAGGAAATAGTATTATTTTACCTGACTTAAAGTTTTTGGGGTGTACTTATGTTTGTATATTTCTTCGTGATTTCCCAAAGGAAAATCAGCTTGATAGTTTCTGATAGTTAATGTAGACAACCGTGTTCTTAAACCTTTATTCTTGTAAGAGTTGTAACTTTATAAACTGTAAACATAGCCTTACCATTATAACGGAGTACTCCTGAAATGCATAAAAAATAATATTTCAATAATTGCATTTTTTTTTTAATGCCTGTCGTTCTTTGAAACCGGACACAATCCGAAATGAGTCAGTGTTGCATTTTAAAATTAGAAGCAGTTGGAATACGATTTTTAATGGAAGAGCAAATTATTTTGAAATGTGTCCGTTTTGTATTCAATGAGCGTTGTCTTCAAGAATGGATAAAATATACCCAATTACAATTGGGTAAGGATGATCCGCGATGTAACGCTTAAATGTTTATTAAAAAAAAACTTTGTCCGCCATCGAAACGTAATCGTTAAGGTCAGAAATCTATAGATTAAACCTAACTACCTATTATAAAATTCATTTATTTTTGAGCAAATGTATATTGTCTCCGGTGGATATAAAAAAAAAAACAGATAACGCTTTTATCCAAGATGCGCATGTGTAAAGCTTCAAAATCAAAATGAAAAAATCAAAATCGTAGCTACGCAGTTCATTTTACGTTGAGCGTACAGGACAGAGCTATAGAAGTTATATAGCTCTGTCCTTTTCTCTCAGCATTAACAGAAACTGCATTGCTATGTTACAATAATCCCCTTGTTCCTATTTTGTGCTACGTAATAACAGTATATATCAGTCTTGAATGGCACCGATTTAAAGCATCAGTTGTATATTTTGCTTAGAAAATGTCTATAAGTACCACTATATCTTATAATTATATCTTATAGTTATGTACTACTTACTATAAATCTTAAACCAATTTGAGTTCCGATCGTTTCCATTTTGCTTTGTTAACTTGAAACATAACAATACAAAAAATAATCGGAAAAACAATATTGTTACCAGTGTTGGCAAAAAGTTAATCCAATTACGATTAAAAAGTTAATCACAATTATAAATTAAAGATTAATACTTTCAATCGTTACTCAGAGATTGCCGATTAATTTAATCTAATCATCAATCATTAATCCAGATTACCATTAAGTCAGTACTTTTTTCATACCCAACAGTTAACTTTAACTGTGCACTGTGTAGAAGAAACATTATTATAACATAAAAATAACTAAATTGATTAAATTAAATTTGTGTTTTGTTTTTTGTTTGTAAGTGGAAAGAAGTGGTCTCTGCCTACCCCTCTGGGAAACAGGCGTGATTTACCTAATGTATGTATGTATGTAATTTGTTTTTTTTTGTAAAACTCGACTACAATTAACAATCTTAAGACAACACACTTCAACTTATAGAAACATCCTCAATTACAATTTTTAGGAAAATATTAAGCTATCCCCATATTTCCCACACTTACAGAAGGAAGATTTTCTTGAATCGTATTTTCGTACCTATCATCCCAAAAAAGAAATCTTCGAAATCAGAATTGTCAGGAATATCACGTATGTTACCAAAATAAACATAATTGAATTGAGAACCTTTGACGATTATTTAATTTAATCAATTAAACGATTAAAGAAATTAATCGATTGATGCTAACACTGCTTATTACTAACTAATATTGTTAAATAGGGGTGTTATTCTCTCAAAAACAACGGACGGTCGGACGAATGAGCGAAATCGCAGCGGCGAGTTTAAGTAGTCCCGTCAGAGCGAACAAAACACACACTCAGAGTCAGTTGATAAGAATAAGAATAAGAATAAGAAATGTGTTATTGCAACAAAGCACACGAAGAAAATTTACAGATAGACAGCATTTACAATTTATGAGATGAATATATTCTTAAATTATCTCGGTGGTTTGACAATGTGACGTGACGTGTTAATCACGATTAATTCGTTCCTTAGCGACGATTTTTCATACACAAGTTTGAAAAAGGTAGTGCTAAATGGTCTCTAAAACGCCTCTGAGTGCGGCCGTGAGATTTATAATTTCACGAAAGCCCGCGGCGTTTGTCGTGTTAACTTTGCACAATTGCGTCCATTTCCAATTGTTCAAATCGGGAGATTATGGTGGGATGGGATTTTTCATACATTAAAACGGCGACGACAACGGTGTGCTGTTGTGGTATGAAAGCACTATTAATAGTTATATTATTATACCCCAATACCTTCTTATATGTTACCAAAATACTTAAGTCAGGGCTCGTCGAGCGTCCTTTAATACCTACCATGTAGGCTCGGCAGATTGACGTTTAACTGTTGAAGTTGTATCCTGCTTGATAATTCAGTCCGGTTCAGTGATACTTATTTGTTGTTAAATGTTTGAAAACCGTCTGTAGAATATCACTTTGATCATTTCGTGCCTTCACTTGTTCTATGAGTCTTTGAGTCAAGTCAGGGGAACAGGCACGTATACATTTGATCATTCTGCCCATAAAACTTTCGTTGAACTGTAAACATCTTCAGATGAACATTTCCATATTTCTTGTCGCGTTCTAGTTTCCGATAACAATTGAGTCGAAAATTATGTAGAGAAGTTTAAGTTATATAATAATATTTTCAAAGTGCAGATACAAACAAGTAATTATCTTATGAATGAGGTTTATCTCCAAGTACAGTGCGATAACTCTTTAAAGGACCTTTAGGTTTATAGCTCTCTCTCACTCGCCTTCATACGCGTCTCTTCTACGCGTATCTTATGCGTCTTACCAAATTTATCCGAACCAGAAAGCTTTTTAAGCCCTCTTGCACTTTAGGTACTCTTTCATCAACAAACGTACGTAATTAAGTTTATTTTTCTTCTTTTTCATCCAACATTGTGTTTTTTTGAAGTATTTTTAGAACATAAATACTTGATGGTCAGCTTTTTTCTTAAGGAGAAACTTCGAGAAGGTCCTCGTTTATCACTATGTTTACGTCACTAAGAAAACTTGTGGTAAATTAAAACCGCTTTAGAAATAAAAAAATGCTTCTTTTTTTTAAATTTCGGTTTTATTCATTTAAATAAAACAACTGAGCTTTTCAACTTTTTTTTTCAAATTTACAACCTTCTCATTTTAAAATTTATTGCAAACTTTTGTGCCTATCCAAAACCAACTTTAAACCGACGCTCTACTAAAAGTATAGTTGTGTATAATGCTGATTGTATCAATAATAATTATATGATCACCCAATACTTTATGGGATATTTTATAAGTTTAGTGTCATTAAGGAGAACCAATAACTCCCGAAAAACGAGAGACATTGGAAAGTTAAGTACATAATTGTTCTGGGTTACAAAGGGGGCTCGCTGCTGTTATTTTGACGCTGACCTCTGGGACACCCTGTATAGCGTGATTATTAACTAAATTTAACCTTACATTATCAATTACAAAAAAAAATGCGCATAGTTAGTTGCAGTCGACTTCAAAAAGATGTATTCATTTAACCCTTAATACAGTGCCTTAAGGTGAAAAAGTAGATACATCTCTTTGTAGTCAACTGTACGGAATTGCCATTCTTTAAGGTTAGTTAAAAGTTAAAGAAAGACTTAAAAGTTAAATTTAGTAATGTTAAGATGTATTTTTTAAAATACTCGTTAACCCTTAAATTGGCAGTGTATCTAATAATGCACAAACTATAATGTTCACTTTTTCTATTTTTTGGTTACTTCTTTTTTTATGCTGATTTCAAATCAAATAGGGTTTGAATTTACGACTTTCTTTATTTTTGCCAATTTAAGGGTCATAATAATTGTCAACAGTCATTAAATTATTACAAAGCTATGCCAACTATTTAACAAACATACGCCTTTGTAACATTGTAAGTCACTCTCATACATAAAAAGGTTGTGCTAAAAAAAAAGTATGAACACTTGGCACACCAAAAAGCAACAGAGAAGCATGGATATTTAAGGTTTTCTAGAACAAGATGTCTCACTTGTTTATCGTCGCATATCCCTTTCTAGCTAGTCTGTAATGATAGGGATGCTCTGAGCGGCAAGCGGGAATAAACAAGATGTACTAGAAAAAAAAATGAATGTGCTAAGTGTTCTAGTAAGAAAGACCAAACAGTCTCTAAAGAAGATTATATCCACCATTTACGTATACAAGAAAACTTACCTTTTTTGCTCCCTAAAAACAAAAGTAATGGATTTATTATTTAACAAAAAAATATGGTTTCAAACTTTTACACACGGCGACTTTTTTAAAGCGATTCAGTCGCGATGTAGGAGCGATACCTTTTTACACAGGCGCGATAAGTCGTAACGATAGGCAGCGATAAATTTGCGATGAAGTCGCGTTGCAGTGGTTGTTTTTCTATAGACACAGCAACTGGGGATCTATTCTACTCGTCAAAATCATATATATTTGACATTTTATCGTAGTTTTAACGTAGCTACCATTTCTGTTATGTAAATAAGAGCGATCATAACTAGTGATGGGCGTTTACTGAAACAGTTCAAAACTTTCCTCAACTGTGAAAATTACAGCGTCTGAAAGGTACGTAATTAGACGGTGTTTAATATTAAACCTCGTTTTAGTGTCAAACTTTATGTCATGTTTTTTGTTACTTCTTCTTTTTTACTGAATTTGATTTATGTCATTACTTATGTCAGTTATTATAAAACAATTATCCATTAAATTACAACTTATTAATTAATTAGCCTTATTATTTAACATTTGTGGTCCTTCGAACCGGATTTGCACCAGTGACCTATGGATGAATTAGGTTAATTTTGATGTTATGTCCGAGTTGTTATCTTTCGTTGATTATAAGCTCATTATTTTATGTTTCTTTATATCGCTTGGCGCGGGAGAATGTTTAATATTAAACCTCGTTTTAGTGTCAAACTTTGTGTCATGTTTTTTGTTACTTCTTCTTTTTTACTGAATTTGATTTATGTCGTTACTTATGTCAGTTATTATAAAACAATTATCCATTAAATTACAATTTATTAATTAATTAGCATTATTATTTAACAGACGGGAATGATTCTGACACAAGTAAATTTTATTTAAATTTTATGAAACGTTTCCGTTGCTTACGTTATATGTCAAAACTATAGTAATTTTCAGAAATCAATCGATTTCACTTTGGTAACTCTCACAAGAGACTCAGAGTTCATTTTTTACTTTAACAATATTGCAGAAATTTAAGCAAATTTTCACTTTTTAAACTTACTACCTACACATCACTTATCATAATGTTAACAATACGATAACATGTCAAAAGTAATCATTATGGATTTTTCGGATTGGAATGGATCCATTGCATATGCAATAGCGGTTCATATACCCCAATTTCAGACAACGTGAGGCCAAATACACCTTGAACACGGGAAAGGTTAAAATGAATTAAATTAACTAGTTTTCTCAATCGATTATAAGAAACACCGTTTTCACATCTCACGCTCTAAAATGACTCATAATAGCCATCCATCTTTAGGCGGACTAAAGTTGGAGAAAAAAGTAACAGTAGGTACTGTTTTTTTTAACTTCCATATCGGTAAAAGCTTTAGAAATAGTCATTAGCCATCAAATTTCTTACTGACGCTGTTAGTAAAGATACGAGTAGTTGGACAGTACTCCGAGTAGTAACTCAGAATCTAGGTATTCTAGTTTAATCGCAAAAATGTGAGCAAATTTCTTGCTTTACACATTTTATTGCAAAGTGGCCATTTACCGGAGGGTGACCAGTAATAAGCGTTTTACCCTAATTTGAAATGAAAATTGTTTCGTTTGTTTCAAAAGTTAATCCACGGTTTGAATATTGTGGGTGGCTAGCTTCAGGGTCATCTTGACTTTTGATACCGCTGATCAAAAATTAAGAACCACTCGCAACAAGTTTTTAAACGAAATCAAATGAATCAGATGCACTATTGACACACAATGGAGTATTAAATTACACGAACTAAAGAGCTAAAAGATTTAAATCGCTGTTCAATTCGGTGCAATATTTTGCGCATCACTAGTTTTGAGCCAAGAGAAAAACTTAAAGTTATGTTCTTACGTAGGGCTGGGCGATCTTCATCGGCACCTGAAAAACAATTAACACTGTGATTATTTTTAGTACATACATACATTATCACGCCTGTTTCCCTGAGGGGTAGGCAGCGACCACTTTTTCCACTTGCTCCGATCTTGACAAATTTCTTTCGCTTCTTCCACATTCATACATCGAGTCATGCACGCACGTCGGTTTCGGGTACTTGAGATTCGGCCCCTTTCCAGTATTTCTCCGATTTGATTCGAAAGTACGCCTAGGGCGGCCCCTTTCGACCCTTTCACTCACTTTTGATCTGTATATCTCTTTCGTAAATTTTCTTTCATCCATCCTTTCCAAATGACCGAACAATCGAAGCATGCCCTTTTCAATCTTAGTCACTAGATCTTCTTTTAGTCCGCATTTCTCTCTGACTTTTTCATTCCTAACTCTATCAATCAGTTTTACACCACACATACTACGCAAAGAGCGCATTTCAACTGCATTTACACGACTTTCATGTTTGTCCTGCCAAACCCAACATTCACTGCCATACATCAGGGTAGGGGCCAGCACTCCATTGTGAACAGCCAGTCGGGCTTTTTGTGAAACGCCCTGTCTACTCACAAAGGAGTACAGGGCCCCATTAATTTGATTCCCCGCATTCACCCTCCTCTCGATATCCTGCTCACAATTACCATCTCTTGTAAACATACTTCCCAGGTACACAAATTCGCTCACTTGTTCTACTAATTCACCATTTATATTTATCACGCACTCAGTCATCTCTTTGTCCATCTCTATCACCATTTTTCTATTATTAGTAACTTTATTAATTCCTACTTTAAGGAAACAGTACAATGATTCGTTTTAATTTATTCGCCTCCATTGTTTGTAAACTAGCATTTTTATTCGTTTCGTTTTTAAACCAATCGTGTCACCGGTAGACCACGTGACTCTTCTTATCACGTCATTGGTTTAAAAACGACACGAATAGAAACGCTAGTAAGCGTAATGCATCTTGGCAAGGGCCTCTGCTTTTTCTTAAAAGCAATCGCTTGAGAATAGCTTACGTGCGAGTACTCTCAAAAGTTAAGAATGGTAATATTTTTTACAAGTATTTAAGTACACAGTTGAAATAAGTTAAATATGGAATACTTACGTTTTTCTACTTTTGTGAATCGTTCTATCCAATCATCATCTGAAATAAATATAAAAAGTAGGAATGAATGAATGAACTCGTTTATTGCTTGAATGTAAGTAATTACAGTGGTGTGGTTACAATATTAACAAAAGTGCGTCACTAATGTTACAATAGGTAATACATGTTAATTGTTATCTTCAACTTACAAAGGATTATAATTTTGAGAGTTATTAGGATTTATAAAGGATTATAATTTGAGAGTCATTCTCATATTTTGATAAAAAAAATAACATTTCCGCTGCGTCACGAAAATTAGTCGTATATAAAGTATAGGTAATTTTCGTGACACAACGGAACAGTTAAATTGTCTTAATTTTTGTCCTTAACAATGTACACTTTTTTGGAAAACTCCCAAATATTATGTGTTATTTTTACTTTTCTTGCATCGTAAAAACGGTCAAACAAATAAGCGTAAAATTTGGTACGATTATAGTGCAAACCCTAAAACAACACAAATAATGAAAAGTGGTCAAGCGTGAATTGGGCTCGCACTGATATAATTACGTACCTCTCTCGGCTCTCTCCGTGCTGTCATCCCTGTGCCGCAGCGTGAAGTTTTCTACAATAATAAAGGTTTTTACGATATAGATTATCGTGTTTACATTGTAAATACTTTTGATTAAAAGCAAGAAGTTAAGTACAAAATTGAACTAAGCCCGCTAAAATTGAATCATAACGGACTTTTAGAATGTCACTAGAAATAATCATCTCATTGTATTACTCTTCTGTTTTTTTTTATTTAGCAGCGATAGACGCTCAGAATTCTATTATTTACGGTACAACCATGTTGCCTTTGACATGTTATCGTATTGTCATTGTTACAAAAGCTCTTATTTACATGACGCTTAAAAAAGCACGAATAAGTGTTTCCACTATTTAATTTAGATGTAAATTGCTAAACCGATGTATTATTTATTATACTTACGAAAGATTTTATTTTATTTTTACAATACTTAGTACATAAATTTATTCAAATCATTTATGAAGGCATTTATTAAATATTTTACCGCTATTGGGTGTTCATAGATCTGATTTCAATAAAACATCTATCTGTCTTAAAAATATAGGTACAATAATGTATAATTATAACATTACATTTAGTTCAATAAAAGAGAAAGAGAGTTATTGGAAATTTTTGAAGGGGAAAGCCAAGGCGAACGTTCCACGATCAGATCGAGGATGTATTAGGAAGTTCCAAGTCTGGGAGAGCTCCCTAACGCAAGTGTATGGAGCGACTTATGAGTGTGAAGGAAGCGAGGAAAGTTTCTCTGGATCGTGGCAAGTGGAAGGAAGTGGTCTCTGCCTACTCCTACGGGAACGAGGTGATATATATGTATGTATGTATTTAATTAAAACGACAAAATGTTATCGTCGTCTTAGACAAGAACTATATTATGATATAATAGTTTATGAAATTGTTGCATAATGAGGGGTATTAAAACACGAGTGTGTGTTTAAGAACTGAGCCACAGGCTAGTGGCGAGCTAAGGCGGTTATACTAGCACGAGTGTTTTAATACCTAGTTATGTGCAGTTTTATACACTACTTTATCTACTCTTATACATTACAACAAAACGTATTCAACGAATGGCGACAAAACATAGCACATCACCGCGCATGCCTTAAAGCAGGCGCTGTCACAGACAAGTAAAAATTGGAATGAAAACTTTTTGTAATGCTGTAAAAATTACGCGACCGCATTGTGTGTTCCATTATAAAAAAGAATAATATGGAACCTCGTTGGTGACATTAACTTTTTGGATTAACTAAAATTATTTTGTTAGAGAAATAATGTTATAAAAGATAAAAGATAAAAGATAAAAGATGTTTATTCAGTAAGTAGGCCGCACGGGCACTTTTACACGTCAAAAATCTACCAGCGCTTCGCAAGAGACCACTGCTGAGAAGAAGCGCCGCAAGAAACTCAACAGTTAGTCGTTTTTTAAATATTACAACAAAAGTACAATTTTAAAACTTAACCTAGCATTATATAAAACAATGAATCTAACATACGATAAGAAATAAATGTATTCACGCGTAGTTGAGCAGGAAAATTTGTCAAAACTCTGAGTTTTCTCCAGAACTAATTGGTAGTAATTAATAGAAAATAATTATGAAAAATTATACTTAATTATGATGGTGTAATACAACTACATAAAAAGTTTCGATACATTCTCCTACAGAAACCGTGTCCCCTAGACAATATACAATGTTTACATATTTCTTACGATGAAGTTATTATTAAGTTATTTGGGTGTTTAGTTTAGGCCAAGCACTTTTATCTGATAGATAGTCCTCGACCCTATAGTAAGCTTTAGACATCAGCGACTTTTTCAAGTAAGTTTTAAGTACTGGAAATGGTAACTTTAAAACTTCGTCAGGTAATTTATTATAGAAATGGATGCATTGACCTACAAATGATTTAAAAACCTTACGAACACGAAATTTTTTAGTAGCTATTTTATTTTTATTTCTTGTATTAAAATGATGTATATCACAATTCTTAATAAAAGAGACCTGATTTTTAATGACATAAATAATATTCTCATAAATAAATTGTGACGCTACTGTCAAAGTACTAATTTCTTTAAATAGTAATCTTAAAGAATCACGGGAGTTTAGGTTATATATAGAACGGATGGCTCTTTTTTGTAACACGAATATAGTCTGTATGTCAGCAGCTTTTCCCCAAACCAGAATACCGTATGACATAACACTATGAAAATAACTATAATAAACTAAGCGAGCTGTCTCAACATTCGTAAGTTGCCTGATTTTCCTAACAGTATAAGCTGCAGAACTTAATTTACCTGCTAGTACTGCTATGTGGGGACTCCATTGCAAGTTTTTGTCTATAGTTATCCCTAAGAAAAGCGCCTTATCTACCATTTCCAAACACTCGCCATTTAGAAATATACTAGATTCTACCGGTCTAACATTAGGCAAAGCGAACCTAACACATTTAGTTTTCCTAGCATTGAGTAGCAAATTGTTACTAGTAAACCAATTATGTACTTTACCTAGCGTGGCGTTTATCCTAGTGTAATTGACGGATTTTCGGTCTACCTTGATAATCAATGATGTATCATCAGCAAATAGCACAATATCACAAATATTCTCTATCATGGGTGGTAAGTCATTAATGTAAACCAAAAATAAGAAAGGACCTAATATGGAGCCCTGAGGCACACCTAATTTAACAGCTGCTCCAATGGACTGTGTTCTGTTTACAACAACCGTTTGTGTCCTATCACTAAAATATGAGGACATGAGACTTAGAGAATTATTAGTCAGACCATAATGTTCTAATTTTAATATGAGAGTCGCATGATCTACGCAATCGAAAGCTTTGGAAAGGTCACAAAAAAATCCTATTGCATCACAAGATTTCTCCCAAATATTGTATATATATTTAATGAGTACAGATGCTGCATCAGTTGTGGATCGTCCTCTGGTGAAGCCGAACTATACTTAAAGTGTTTTTTATTTTATTTCGGTATTTTGTTTATAAAGTATGCCAATATAAATTCGTTTTGAAGTTTATAATTCGAGAGTAGATAAAATTACTTATAATTATAATTATTATGTACTTACCATCAAGCCACCAAGCGTTGGTCAAGGAAATAATTAAACTCAGAAAAAAAGAAGCAATTGTGAAGACCCTCATGCTTCATAGCCAAATATCCTTATGGCCAAAAATTTAAGCAAATAGTAATTGGTGAAAACGAATCAAATCGATTCTTGTCTCGGCCAACCGAAACACATTATCTTTTAATTAGCCAAAGTTTAATTAAAGATTTAGTCGTCAGTACTAGAATTTTCCGAATTTTTACTACGGAGCTAATTTAGTACAATACCGTGTGGTTGCCGATTAGAATATCCACCATATCCCTGCTTAAAAACAATAGCGCCACAAAACGAAAACAGACATAGTTTGATTTAAAACTTAAAGTATATACCATTCCGAATTTAAATGCAACACAAACACATTTTGATTTGTGGCCCATTAGTATATAAGCAACGAATATCGGTGGTATATTGCTACTACAATGTCTTCCCGTGGATGTCGTAAGAGACGACTAAGAGAATAAATACTTGTAGTACTGTTAGGCAATGGGTTTGCAACCTGTCACTCATACGCTGGTAAACATAGCCTAATTGTGCAAAATGTGGTTACAGAATTATCAACAAGTTTTTAGAGCTGTAGGTAATTCTGTAGGTCTGCCTACCCCTCTCTGGGAACGAAGGCGTGAGCTTATGTATGTATGTATGTAAAATACCGTGAGTAGTGATGGGCGGGTTGTAAGTTTCAAAAGTGAAACTTTCACATAAATTTCTGCAATGCTCTGAAAGATTCAAAAATGAAAGTTTCACCCAAAATTCTGAAAGTTACCAGAGTGAAATCGTTGAATTTCTGAAAATTACTAGTTTTAAATGAAATGATAAATGATGAATGATAATAAATAATAATTTATTGGTAACATAATGTTACAAGTCAAATGATACAGATTGGGTTTCACGTAGGTACATTAATAGGGACATTAAATAAGTAGGTAACGGAAACTCCCTATGGAATTGAAATGTCATTTCCTTGTGTCGGAATCATTTCCATCTAATTATGTAACTTTCAGAAGCTGTTACTTTCGCCCGTACGAAGTCACGGGCGTTCTCTAGAATTATACAGAAAACGTAGAGTTTCCGCGCCTAAAATTAAAATTCTATTTATCGTTTTAGCTAATTACTTAGCCCAAATGTTTAAGCAAAATGACTTGATGAATGCAAAATGCATTCGACACGTCATTTGTTTGCATAATTATGATTATTTCGTTCTGATTTACTTATTTGTTATGCAGCATATTTTTTACTGATGAAGTAATTGGGATAGCCCATAAAAAAATTACTCATGGTTTTTACATTTACATTCTGATTCTGGCGACAGCGGCGCACGGGGCTAGCGAGCGCACTGTGATGCGTGAGCGCACAAAAAACCCCGACGCCGGTGCACGTTCGCCCCCCCCCCCGGGCAGTGGGAGCTAGCCTACTAATTTATATACCGTTAAATATTTGGCACGCCGCCGCGACGTTCCCTTTGTCGCTTAGGTGATATCCTTGAACATCAAACGTTACTAAGCCAATATTTATCCACATCTCGTTTATTCAAATTCAAATTCAAATCATTTATTCTGTAAGTAGGCCCTGTAGGCATTTTTACAAGTCTGAGTCTACCAGCGCTTCCAAAGAGACCACTGTTGAGAAGAAGCGCCGCAAGAAACTCAACAGTAAGCCACATATTAAAATACAAAGTCAAATCATTTAAATCATTTTATTCTAATGTAACATAACTCGATTCACTTCATTATCTTCAATTTAATTGGAAAGCTTAATAATCGATCTATGTAATTAATCTGAATAATTGATTCGTTCCCGTTTTATTAATCAGCTAACGTTCACGCAAGGGCCAACAGTGTGCTTGCAGTTTCGTTGCATTACAATGCGATACTTAAGAACAACATTATGTATATTTATTGCATTACTTACTCTGATTCAAGCTAGCCGTAAGTATTAAATTTATTTCAAAGTTATAAATCAGAATCATGGGGAATATTCAAGACTATTTCACGGGTCTCTATTGACTGCCATAATTATTTTTAGTCATAATGTGTTTCAAGTCATAATTTTCGCAAGTCATAATGTATTTTTCTCAGGACACGATTATTTTTTCAGGTTTTTTATAAAACTAACCTAACGTAACCTAAATAATCTACACGATAGCGTTTATCAAAAACTGTAACTTCAGCCTGAAAGAAGTTATGACACAAAAAAATATGACTAACAATACATTATGACCAACGATATGTATGGCAGTCAAGGGGATCCCCTATTTCACACCCTCAACAAAAACTAATTCATCTAACAAATTAAAAAAAAAAAACAAGACAGCAAAGATTTCATACTTTATCTTTTGAGCAAAACAGGATTTAACATGGAGTTTATATGCCGACCTGTTACATGACCTCACAGTGCGTATCGGATCTCTCCGTCTAATCGCTGTCTAATTAGCAGTTTAAAATGGTTGTACAGTCAACAGCATAAATAAGTGATCATTTATGTACCTTGTCACTTAAACGTCGTGTTTGAAATGTCATACAAAATTGTGAAACGATTGAAAGCGACAAGGTACAGAAATGATCACTTATTTATGCTGTTGACTGTACTCGTATCGTTTGTATTTTCTTGGCCTGTCTGATTGTTACGCTTTCACGTTTAAAAATTGAACCGTTTTTGATGAAATTTGATATGGAGATAGCTGAAGCTGCTGGTTAAAACAAGGATTATTTTATATCACACAATGACAAAGAGTCCTTTTTGTGATTCAAAGAAAACAGGGTCACTTTTGCATTTTTTTTATTAGTATAGATGAATACATTCAGAGTCTGTTTGTAACGCATTTTTTTTATTTTGACCTCTTGTCATTAACTAAAACATGTTTTTTTTCTTTTTAAGTTCGCTCTGACCTTGAATTCCATTTAGGCCAAGCCAATTTGCAGATGATCAATCTTAAAGATCGTATATCAGACCTGAAGCAATTACTAACATTTCAACAAAGGATAGACCAAAGATTGGACCAGTGCAATAAACAATAAAATACATTTTAAACACCTACTTTTAAAGCCAAATAAAATGAAAACCTGGAACTATTCTAGCTTCAAATTAACCTACAGACCACGAACGTTATTTAAGAAATTAAAACTGACTGCAATTGGGATATTAGAGGTATAAGACGTTGTACGGTCGGCCTCATAAGCAGCTGCACAATTTAGTACTTTATAATCAAAGGCGTTATAGTGACAAGGAACTAAAGTATGCAGCTTTAAGGACTGTACAAACCTGTGGCTGGAAGAAAATTACACGAGGCTCCAAAATTAGAAGTTTTCTTTTGGGGCCTTAACATAATTATACTAAGAAGAGGGTAAAGGTGAGTTTTAGAGTGAAACGAACGGCTTCGTCTAAGGTAAAGGCTCGAACAGACTGCCACCAGGACGGAAGCAGGGCGTGATGATGAGTGCGTCATGCGGGCGGACGCCCGGTAACACAGAACGCGCGCGCATCGTGCTGGCCTCGCGGCATCAAACCTTCATTCATATTTATAAAATACGATTTTGCTGCGTACGCACCGTGCGTTGTGTGACGTGGTTACACTGACTGGTCGCGCAGCGCACGCGTCGCATGCGCGGGACCGGCGCGCGACGGGCTGCGCTGGCGGGACGCGGCTGAAGCGGGGCGTGATGCTGACGTAGCGCAGCCAGTTGGACCACGCTAGTGCTGTCTGGCAGAGCCTTAGGGTGCGGCTCCACTGAGGCGAAGATGAGCGGAGCGGAGCGGAGCTGTGCCAATATTAACCAATAGAATCTAAACTAACGTGCGCAAGGCGCGCTCGACGTGACTGCGTGCGCCTTCTATTGGTTAATATTCGCACAGCTTGCTCCGCTCCGCTCCGCTCATCTCCGCCTCAGTGGAGCCGCACCCTCAACTTGTCAAGCATTATGTTTTTTATGATTGCACCCTAGTATTATTAAAAAATGTAATATCAATTTATCAGTGCAATAAAATGACTTATACCAGTTGTATTGTGTGTTTTATTTTATTTTTTAACTGTCTTCATATAAATTAGGAGTGAGAACTTCAGAACCTACGACTGCGTGAACCGATTTTAATGATTCTTTTTTATTTGATAACTGGTTCTTCCCGTTTGGTCCCATTCTTAACAAACTGAAGATCTGATGATGAAATTCATGAGGGATCGACGGAACTCTTCAAAGTTTATGATAGCGATTTTGGTATAACAAGAGCCAGCAGGTTAAAGTTCCGGGACATTTATCGAAAGTGTCGAGTAAAGTCGACTGATTTCAAATTTAAGAACATAATATGTTATGTAATCTCAATACTTAAATACTTACTGGACATCTAATTGATTCCAAATTCGAAATTACTCTACTTGCGATAGTTATCCAGGAACTTTAATTATCTTATTTTTGAATTTGGTTCTATCTGACTGACGAATTTTGAAGGTTGTCACCTTTAAAAAGGCTAAAGAGGCAACCAACGTAAGGTCCGGTGAATCAAAATTTATTTATATTAAAATGTACACTGTTTTTGCAAAAAGCACCATTATTAGATAAACCATAATTTTAATCGCTTTATAAATATATAATACTCACTATACTACATGAAAAATTGAACATTAACCTCTACAGAGGTTGGCAGTTTGACACTACAACGTGGTCGTTTTAATAAAAAAAAACACTGTCACAAACAAGGTCTGTGTTGCAAGCATGTATGCTGTAAAAAATGCGGGAAAAAGGTTTTTTGTACAATTGTAGGTAAATGATTTTTTTATACAATCTATGCTTTGACCATTATGAGCATTTACGTTTTATAAATCTACTAGTTACAATTTTACAGGTCTAAACTGGCAACACTACTCAAATGCTTCCTCTGTCTTTGCGGCCAGTGAGGACGTGTCTTCCTCCTGAAAATATTTACATACTCATATCATGACTTTACATATATTGTTTTTTTTTAACGAATACTAGTGTACTCCGTATTGGACAGTAGGCCAAACCAAGATGCCAACGCTGCTATCGTTTCAATTTTCTATCGATTCGAAATGTATCGAGTTGAAATAAGTGATCACTGATCTGTCATCAGAGGCCATTTCGTTTTTAAACCAATCGCGTCACTGTTAGATGATACCAGTGAAGCGATTGGTTTAAAAACGAAACGAAAAGAAACGCTAGTTAGCGTAATGCATCTTGGCAAGTGCCTCAGCTTTTAGGTAAAGAGGATAATAGAGAGATCTCTCTCCAGTCGGGTATTAAGTATGCCAGAGGACTGAAGTCCATTGGGATGAAATTGGAAGCTCTATAATAGTTTAACTGACTAGAAAAACTTCCTTAGCTCGATGTAGCGCACTGTCAGATTTAGTTACGCTTTCTGACGCTGGTGCGCTGGCGAGTTGGTTGATACAAGTTGTCGCTAGATGTCACTAGGTCGCCACAAGCTTACGTCTATCCTACACACAATATTGTAGATTTTGAAAAACCACTAACTTTGCGTTATGCATATTGACTAGGCTCTAGATAACTAAGGCTTTGCAGAGCACGTAGATAGAGGCGATATTAAACATTGAAAAATATTATATTAGTCATACCTATTATCACTTGTTCTTAGAAAATTGATTTCACGCGACTTGCTGACGTAGTTTGTTTTAAAAAATCCTTTAAACCATTTATTAAAACGGAACGACGCCGTTGTTTTTATTTTTCTTTTAATATAAAATAATAATATTTTAAGGTATTTAAAAAAACGTAAAATGTAGCATGTTGTGAATAAAGTGTGTAAAATGACATGTAAATATCGGTGATGCCAGCATGCAGCAAATGATGATACCAGCGTTAAATATAATAAAGTGGTAGCACCTTTTATTCTATCCAAACCCGAAGGTGTGAAGCCCAATTAAATTAGTTAATTACTGCCATCTAGCGTCATAGTCCATAACATAATCTGTAACTTGTTCGGAGTAAAAACACTCGACACTTAAAACTTCTTGATACTTTACTTTAATATTTGTATTCTTCAAGTAACGTATCTTCCTTAAACCAGGCAAAAAACTTTGATAAAACATAAAAATAACAAGTCAATTTGATGTAACATATCACAATTATCTTAAATTTAATTGAAAAGCTTAATAACCGATCTTCGTAATTAATCTGAATAATTGATTCGTTCCCGTTTTCTTAGTCCGTTATCGTTTAAGCAAAGGCCACAGTATACTTGCAGTTTTATTGCATTACGATGCAATACTTAAAAATTACAATATTTATACTTATTGGTACATTCACTCTGATTCACGCTAAAAGAGATAGAAGTAAGTATTAAAAATATATCCAAATTTAAAAACCGGAAAAAATACGGTTATAATGATTAAAACTGGTCAAGTGGGAGTCGGACTCGAGCATCGAGCGTATTTAAGTTAGTAATAAATAATATGCTTGATAACCACAACAAAGAATACTCATTTTGTTATATAATTAATTTCCTTTGCAATAAGGTCTATTTCAAGTTAAAACAGATTTTTAAAGGTTTTTTGTTATATCTCAAAAACTGTAAATCATTAACACTTCATTTTATTTTTCCCATAAAATATGAATAATTATACGCCAGGTTTTTTCAGATTTTTTGATTAATAAGTTATGGAGATAAGGCGGAACGGTATTTTTTTTTTAATTTTTGGCTATAAAACAAAAAGTACATCACAGAAAATAAAAAAGTAGTTATGAAATGAATTGATTAAGCCCTTTCGTATGACACCGCATTTGATATAATTAAACCACTTTAATTTTTCAACCCCCCATTCTAGACCCCTTTTCAATTATTCATTAAAATAATTCCTTTTTTTTTACTAAAAACCGATGCGGACTAGCAAGTTTTACAACTATGCGAAATTTCAAGTTGATAGCATTTGTAGTTGCTGAGAAAACTGTCTGTGACGTACAGACAGACAACGAAGTCTCACCAAAAGGGTTCCTTTTTACCATTTCGGTACGGAACCCTAAAAGGGTGATTGGTACATGTAAATCGACAGAGCCCTTGTAGAGAGTAGCTTGCATTCAGTAAATTCCAAAAAGAAAGACGTTAACAATCGAATCAAGCTTCTTTTAAAATAATCACAAAGATTTTCCGATGGACCTTGTCTTTTTCAAAATCTAAGTATACATAATATATATTAAATCACGGCTGGATCCCAGAAACCACTTTTTTTTACGATCCTGACAAATCTTTTTCGCTTCTTCCACATTCATACATCGAGTCATGGACGCACGTTGGTTTCGGGTACTTAAGATTCGGCCCTTTTCCAGTACTCCGATTTGATTCGAAAAAGTACGCCTTTTTCAAAATCTATAAATACTTTATGAGTATCTAAATCTATTCTTCTAACAATTACCGCAAAACGGGATGAGTAGAGGCACAACCTAAAATAAGTCACATTGTTACAAATAAGAACAAGTATTAAATGGACAACGTTATGTCTATTGGAAATAATTTCAGTCTTATAATTATTAACTTATGTTTCATGTGTTCATATGTTATTTTTATGATAACAAGAAAGCAGAATCACTTTTGCATTTATTCTATTAGCATTGATACATGAATGAATACGTTAAGAGTACGTTTGTTGAGCACTTATTATTTCATTTCTACCTCCTGTCGTTGACATATTTAATTTAAAATTATTTTCAAATCTTGAAATTAAAATGATTATTGTTTTGCTTTTTAAAGAGTACTCGAACTTTGAGACCTGTTTATCTGACGCCAAAAACGAGATCCAAAAACTCAAAACGGGTTTGCAAGACCTGAAGAGAATTCTCAAATTACAACACAGAGTAGAACTAAGACTGGACAAATGCAATGTCTCTTAAAAAATATTTTTGACGCCAAATAAAATAAAAACGTGGAACTATTCAATGAAATTATTTAAGGAATTACAACTGACTGCAATCTGGATATTAGAGGTAAAAGACGTTGTACGGTCGGCCTTATAAGAACCTCAGCTGCACACTTTAGTGATTTGTCAAGATATTATTATTATGAATTATAAAATTATAAAACACTAGCAGCTCTTCAAGCCGATGCATGTATACGAGTAAATGCACTTGTGTTCATAAAGTTTTTAAAAACTTATCAAGTCTAATTTTAAAGCAGTTCACTGAAGGTGCACAATAACAGTTTCAGGTAGTGTTTCACATAATTCACCACGTGATTTGACAAGAAGTCTGCCGTCTTAAACAAAAACGCAGTAACTAAGATACACACCTCCTATAGTAATATCAACCTTATTATTATTGTTATAGAATTCAATCTGCTTTGGTGATTGGATTTAAGATACTGCTTATTGGCTTCGGAGGGCAGAAGTATCTCCTAGAGTTGCTAGCACAGAGATTTGATTAGTTTCATGGAGTGCCTTCTTAACATTGTGTCCTAGCTTAATGTGTACATGTTTTTCAGATATAATAGTAGAGAGCCGTATAATTAGTGTCTGTTCAATATCTTTTATTTCTCGATAAAATACCCTCGTTTTCTCTCCTCCAATGTTGTCAAATTTAGTTCCAATATGGGGTTATCATGTTTGAACTGCATCACTAATCAAAGGTGTTAAGCGACAAGGAACTTACAAGGTTGACTGTACAAAACCGTGAATGGAAGGAATTTCCTCTAGACTTCAAAATTAGAACAGTTTTCTGTCGGAGCCTTCAGACAAACTATGAAGCAGGGAAACGTGAATCAGAGTGCAACTGCAATTCTTTGTCTAAGAAGAAACAAATGAAAAAATACTTATAATTTGTAACAAGAAAAACTTGTCAAAGTGTTAAAAAAAAGGAATTTCAAGTTTTTATTGCAATAAAATTACTTATTCCAATTGTATTGTGTTTTCATTGTATTTAAATTACCGACGATGTTTCGAGCCTCTTGCCGAATTTATCTTCACTGACAGTGAGATTAGTCCAGAAACTAAAGGTTGCTATGGAAATTAAGCAAGGTAAAATATTGTTTATTCCACCGGCAACCACACGGGGTACCATCAAATAATAAATAAAAAGTAACGTTAGCGAAACGTCATGACGTTGACGCGTCAGCAAGAAAATGTGCATGGCTTTTCGGGAACGTTTGTGTTAACGGCAAACAGTATGCAAGAAAACAGAAGGTTCAGTAACAAGAATCATCTCGTCTTAGACACTAGGGAATGCAAATATCCGGTTTTGACCCGTTTTAACCGGTTATTTTCATACAAAAACGGTTAATGACCGGTTAAATTGCATTCCTTTTAAGACACAAAGAAGTCGTATTTATCAGGTGACAAAAACGTGACCAGTTCCGGCAGTGAAAGAGACAGCGGTATATGACTCATATAGCTCTTTCCCTTTATTTAATTGGAACTTGGTAGGTTTTAACAGCTTATAGCTATAGTTATTGTATTTTCAGTTTTTTTGAAGTTCGATGAAAGCAACAGCGATGTCCAAATAAGAAGATCTTTTCTGAACAAGTTCACGTCTTTGGTCAATTGGAATCGTGAAAAGAAAATTTACCGCCGTAAATTTCTAGGAATGAAAAAAGTTAAGGCTATGGGGAAACCTTTGCACCAATGGCTTGAAATTGACAATGATCAAGAAAATGCATAAAATTGAGTTATTTTGTTTCATTTGTTGATTTTTATTTAATACCTTCATAAAGAACATGGAATATAATCGTTTACATCATGCAAGCACAAATACAAGGTAAATAACAGAAGCACCACATTCTTATAGGATATTAGTTTAATAAAAAAATTGGGCAGCAACGGGCCGATAATTCTTCTTGAGTTTGCTGGTGTATATGAGCGGTGATAATTACATCCCATCAGGTAAGCCGCTATCTCGCCGCTAAGTAGGTAGCTGGTAAAACAATTAGATTACTTAAGCATTATAATTTTATTTTTATAACTGTTATTTTAATTTTATAACTGAATATTCAATATGTTGTCATGTATAGATAAGATAATAGAGCGGTTCCTTGGTAACACGATCAATGACTTTTTATCAAAAAACAAAATTATACACGATAAACAGTTTGGTTTCCAATAGAACAAAAGTACTTCTATGTTATTGGCATCTTTCACAGACGAAATCAACAACTACCTAGACAATAGAATGCACGTAATCACTGTAATGATAGACTTCAGCAAGGCATTTGACACCTTGGACTATGACACATTGTTTAAGAAGATGGGGCAGAATGGTATACAGGGTCCTGTTCTAGAACTTCTAAAAAATTATCATACCAACAGATTTAATGCAGTAAGTATAGCGGGGGAACAAAGTGCCATGATCCCCACTCAATCTGGGACAGCACAGGGGTCAATTATTGGACCCACTGAATACTTAATTTATGTTAACGACATGTGCAATATATTCACGCAGGGTTCTGTATATCAATTTGCCGATGTCACTTGTCTTATCATAGCTCATAAGAACATTGAAACAGCACAAGTCTTAATGCAACAGAACTTCAACTTGTTGTGCAAATGGGCTCATGACTTAGGCCTGGCTATCAATTACAAGAAAACCAAGCTGATGCATATACATTCACCTTATTTAAAAAACATCGTCACTCCTAGGATCGTGGCCCACGAGCACTCCTGCCTGCATGTGTGCAACGTTTCCTGCAGCTGTGCTTGCCTCGATATTGTATCGGACCACACTTATCTCGGATTGGTAATTGAGAATAGATTTAATTGGGGTCCGCATATAGATCATGTGTGTAACAAACTAAGATCTGTCTTGTCTAAATTGTCTATACTAAAGCATAAGGTACCTTATAGCACATTGAGGCTATTATACTTGTCACTAGCGGATTATATTATTGGTTATGGCTTGTCTAGTTACGGTAGGATATATACACACACTACATATATATATATATATGGATATAGACTACATATACAACTTGCAACTGAGATTACTAAAAACTATTGTACCATTTAAAGTGTTATTCCAACATAAAAATAACTATGAAGGTCTGTTCGGGTACTGCAGGGTGCTGCCAGTCCAAAATAAATTAAATTAAAGCGAATTAGCCATAGTCACCCAATACAGTGATCAAATCTCTAAATAAGCTAAGAGACACAGACCTAAAAACTTACGTAATCTTACATACCTCCCAACATTTGTGGTGCCAACTAGTACTAACGAGTATGGCAGGAGAGTATGGACGCGAGCACTATACCTTGTATTTTGAACAGACTTCCATATGACTCAGTAGATAAAAAGACGGACAAACCGGTGGCTAGATCATATAAGCGAATGTTAATTAATAGCCTCCCCAATACCTCAATTAATAAGTAAATTTTATAAGGACCCAAGTAAGTTTATATAAGCATGAAATAGAGATTTAAAAAATATTTAGATATTAAATTATGACTTGACTCGCCTAAAAATCTTTCTAATTAAGATTTAGAGTTTAAGTATGTAAAATTTGGACATTACTGAAATAAACAGTTTAAACTTTAAACTTTTTATGTCTATCACATCGCCAATCAATTGGACTGGGCCTCTATTTAACTTGGTAAAACCATAATTCGTTTGGCGAACCATCCGTCACTCTCCTACTTATTTACGTGCCAGAAGGTGACGGATGTCTTATCTAAACCTTGCTACGCGATAAACGCACCCATATTAGGGCCCCTGATTAGATATTTAAAATTGTTAACACACATTTGTAATCTCAAGACTGCAATCTTAACATTCCAAATGCTTAGCCCGAGGTTTAAGATGGAATGCTTCAATGCTTTTTTTTTGTTGCTTGACGGTATTTTCACATAATCCGATAAATTGCTACACACTTTGATTTAATTAAACGATGTCATTTAATTGGCGTTAATTGCCTACATGCAGACAAAGAAAGCAATCAAAGCGTAGACAATTTTTAACACCTACGAGTACATCTGACTAATTTTAGGCAGGAAGGTATGAAAATAAACTTGAAAACAATATTATGTGTATGATCAATCTATTCATAACAATAATAAAACTGTATATAGAAAAAAACTGTAAGTACCTATAAAAAATTCTTCAGGAGGCTTAAAAGTCACACATAGAACAAGTATGGATTATTTTGGAATTTATGTGTGTCTGTTTGTCTTTCTGAAAAACCGAACCGAATTAGATGAAGACCCATTTCGTTATTTTTAGTTTGAAACGATTCCTGCATGTCTTCTGAGCTAGTAGTCAAGAGCACAGTCACAGTGCTATCAACGTATCTGAGATTCGACACTCTTTTGCCACCTACTAATTTCTCTTTTCCCAGGCTTCCTGCGGGTAATATACTCCCGGTATATGTTGAAGCGCGCTGGGGGCAGAATACAACCCTGAGGCACTCCTTCTTTATTATGAACACATCAGAGCAGTCTTGGTGTCAATTCTTACGAAAGAGCGGTTATTGGTGTAAAGGTGTTGAATCAAGCAGAGTAAATGTTCTGGAACCTCCATCACCACACGTGTCTAGCACGTTCCACGAGCTTATCTTATTATACGCAGTCAAATGCCTTCGTGTAGTCAATGTTGTTCAGGATTACCGGACAATGAACTCACTTTTCTTATATCGGGTTCCTATATCCAGACTGCGGACAGATAAGGCTTACTTCGGGTTAAAATTTGACGTTTAACAGTACAAAATGTGTCAAATATTAATCTGAAGTAAGCTTTATTTATCCGCAGTTTGAATATAGGAACAGGACTTTAATGACCTGTCGAATATTTAGTACCTGCTCCCTTGTGCCTTACCCTTTACGAATCCTACCCGAGGCCCTTGCCAGGATACACTACGCTAACTAGCGTTTCTATTCGTTTAGTTCTTAAACCAATCGCGTCACTGGTAGATGAAGTGATACGAAAAGTCACGTGCGTAGTCACGCGATTGGTTTAAAAACGAAACGAATAGAAACGCTAGTTAGCGTAGTGCATCTTGGCAAGTGCCTCTGTTCTTCGGGAATCTGACAACGTTATTACGTTATATAAGAACAATGAATTTTTCTTCAAGCTTTAATGGAGGCTAAACATATGCTACCTCTTGTGAATAATTTCTTTGATTTTTTGCTTACAAGCTCGACGTAACGACGAGACTCAGACTCGTCGAAATATGGTTGAGAATTTCCATCTGTCTTTCCGCCCGACTCCGCGACCGTCTTTTATTAAGTTGGTTGGAAGGGATTTTTTCAAAGTCATTTCGATTTTAAATATACAAATGAAAACATGTAAAAATTGGGCAAGTGCGTGTCGGACTCGCGGACCCAGGGTTCCGTACTGCCGCACAGTGGTATCATATTCCAATTTGAATTCGATTTTGAATAGAATCAGCGCAAACCCAGCTTGTTTGTTTCTCGTTTTTACGACTAATCAAAAATAAAAATACTTTAAAATAAATAGACACCTTTATTATTACCCTTAGAAAATAAAATGCTCGAAAGTCTGCCGTAGTAATGTAACACATAATCTTGAAAACAAAACAACCCGTTATCTGTTACGGTTCAACAACTGCGGCCATGAGTTGCTGGTGCTATGGGCTTTGGTGATTTCTTTCCATCAGGTAAACCGCATACGCATTTGCCTCCCTCTCTAATAAAAAAAGATACAGCTCTTTAAATTTATGGCGGACGGACGGACGGATGAATAGCATAGGCTAGGCATATTAATAGGGTCACGTGGAGCTCCTTTTGAATACGGGACCCTAATAACGCAAAGGAAAAAAATGAGGCAGTTAACGTCATCATAATATCAAAGAAAGAAAAAAACGTAATTTTTTCTTCTACAAGCTTAACTTAAGACTGCACCGACCAAAGTCGAGCATTCAGTGGCCACTGTACATCCGGCGTACGCTCGGCGCAGTTTAATATAAAAGGCAAAGGCAATTTTTTTAAACATTTCTTGTCAGTACCATGATAAAATTAAGTCATCCGTTGTCTATCTGAGAAATTGTTTGGCCAGTGTGGCTTTAACTTCGCCCTATCGTACGTAGCACATATATAACCTGAATTATTGTTTATACCACAGTCTTTTTTGCACAGTCGTCATCTACTTGACAAGACGATTTTAACAAGCCAAACACGACGGGTTTATCATGTGTAATTTTTGGAGTTTCTATGGCCACCCTGAATCTTCATCGGACCAGCTCGATAGTGCTGTATTATATTGTATTTTCATCAGAACTAAAGGCGTATGCACATTTTCAGCTTTATCAAAAACCGGGAAGTAGGTTAAATTAAATTAAAATTAATATCTTATTAAGCTAGTGTTTTTGTTGATTATGATGATAGATTTTTGATTTGATGTTGGTCTCGAAGAAAGTTTTGCAAATTTTGGCGACGTGGCCTTTTTAGAATAGAATAGAATAGAATATAAATATAATTATTGACAAAATTAGACACAATGCTTGTAACACAAAAAGAAAAGAAAACAAAATATACATCATAATAAAAAGAAAAATCTTAATGATGATACGAGTATGATAATGATGGATTGAGGTGGTAAAGTAGGCTTTCCTGTGGTAGGTATATTTAGCGATTTCAGTCCATGGGTTGGTTCCAGTATATGGTGCGGTTTCAGTCCATAGGTCAGTTCCAGTATACAGTTTGGTTAAACTATTTCATTTTGTAACTTTACTAGCATATCTTTTATTTTTAGTAATTTTTCTGGTTCGTTATGTTTTATAATTTCTGTAAAACTTGTTTTGGCTTTATGTTTTATATTCTTTGCAGTAGTATTTTTACCTTTTGGTGCTGTTTCTGTCTTTTTGTTATTTTCAGTGTATGGAGTGATTTCAGTCCAATTATCGGTTCCGGTGTATCGGGTGGATTTAGTCCATAGAGCGGCTGTAGTATACGGGTCGGTTTAAGTCCAAAGATCAGTTTCATTACATGAGGCGGTTTTAGTTCATAGGTTGGTTCCAACATATAGGGCGGTTTGAGTCTATAGTTTGGTTTCAGTATATGCCTCGATTTCAGACCAATATTTTTAATATTTTTATTTTGGGGTATTTGTTTTATGCTGTTTGTGTTTATAAATTGTACTCTCAACAATTTCTTTGTAGGAACATGCACTATTGACAAAGTGAGTCCGTACTTTTGGCGTATTTTTTTTTCCCACTTATCACGCAAATTCAAATTCTTATGTTCAAATTCTTCTTCCATTTGTTCAAGAATCTTTTCTATAGTATATCCACTCCAATGCGATTTCCATGATCCGAACCGTAGTAACCTTTTTTCGTCTAAAAATTTTAAAACTTGTGAGATGGCAATATTAGTAAATAGTTATTATGTCTTACATATTAACACTTTTTTTTCTAAGTTTATAAATTTTATTTAAACTGGCGAATTGTTTTAAAAAGCTTCTATGGCAAAAAAGGAAACATAGGGACATGACAGTGCCAGAAATATAGTCTCTTAAGACTACGCCGAGCGTACGCCGGATGTACGGAGGCGCCCTCATTACTTTTATTGTGTTTTCTAATGATCTAAAGTATTTTCTTGAAATCGGACGAAATATTTTTGTACTACAAATGAAAACACAACTTATAGGGTATAAAATACAGTTTAATAACAATTCACCTATGAGTTGACCGACTTAACGGAAAAAAGTGGCCACCTTTTCCCGTTAAGCTGACTACTCAAAGGGTAATTGTTACTAAAGTTTTTTACGTATACCATAAATTGTGTTTTTATTTGCACTACAAAAACATTTCGTCTGATTCCAAGAAAATTCTTTAGTTAATTAGAAAACACAATAATAGTAATGAGGGCGCCACTGGACGCTCGAAGTTTGCTCGGTGCAGTCTTACCCCCTTACTTATAAACGTGGAATAAGCTTGGAATAGTTTATGCTATGCCTTGTCACTTTCTGTCAGATGCAAATGTCACAATTACAGATAAGGACAAAGCATGGCATAAACTATTCCAAGTTTATTCCATATTTATAAGTAAGGGGGTTAAAGTAAAAACAATTGCCGGTGCGCGTTCTCGCAACGTCTACAGAAAAATTTATCGTATATTAAACACGGTTCAAAGCTCACTTTTCAATATACCACGATGCTGAGGCGTTGCTAATCTGGTGCCTGGCATTTGGTGCAAAATAAGGATTTGTCATGTATCTGTGTTTCCTACAATCGTAGAAAAACCTCCGCGTTTGATTAATTGCCTGCTTCCCTTTACTTCCTACCTCCAACCTTTTCAACCTGGTCTGTATGGGGCATTTCAATTTTTGAGACCACCTACTTAGAAGTACCTAAATGTTTTAAAGCTAGGAGATACAACAGATACAGAAAAATTGTCTTAGGCTAGGTCTTACGTAGTATTTTGTGGTGGCCGGGACCTAAAACAAAAGAAGGCATTGTATCCCAAGTACGGTCTGTAAGCACCTAGAAGGTTCTTCAGCTAGTGAATGTCGCAGCGGCGAGTTTAAGTAGTCTCGTCAGAGCGAGCAAAACACATTTTAGCGTGTGCATTCTCAATTAGGCAGCCTTACACGTTCGATCTCATCGACGGAAGCCATACTGCCAAATTGAAAATGCAAGCACCCAAAAGTGTTTTGTTCACTCTGACGGGACTACTTAAACTCGCCGCTGCGACATTCACTCGTTCGTTCGTCGGACCGCAGCTTAAGAGAATCAAACCCCTGGCCGCATTTGATTGCGTGCGTGTTGAGTATCGATATATAGCGGCAATAGGTAACATAAACTCCCAAGGGGCCGGAGACGAACTGCGTTTCTATTTATACCATGGTTAGCCCAATGCGAAAATATTATCGGTACAATATCTTGAAAACCTTACGTTTATGCATTTTCTTCACACGTTGTACCCAATCATTTACTAAAAAAAAAGACATAACTTTAAAAATGACATTATGAAACATCTACTCCCTTTCACTGTTGTATGTTTGGTTATACCACATGCACACATACATAATATATATAAACTCACACCTTTATTCCCAAAGTGGGATAGGCGGAGCTAAAGAATTACCACTGGCTCTAAAGACTTGTTGATAATTCTGTAATCACATTTTGCACAATTAGGGTTAGGTGTTTTCCAGTGTATTTGTGACAGGTACCATACATACCTTCTTATGTTTTTATTTACAGTGTCACTTTGACACAGTCTAAGGTGGTCTAGGAATCAATTTCCCCGACTGTACACTTACCATAACTTACAATTACCGTACTCGCTAGCGAGTCGAATGCTCTGTCCCTCACATTATTTAGTCACCTTATACAGTGCGAGGGACAGAGCATTCAACTCGCTGGCCAAATTGCAATTAATACTTGTAATTACCCAAGTGCAATCGTAAAATTTAGTTAATGCCCACCAATATTAGCGATCAAATTAACGCACCGTTGTTATCGGTAAATGTGTTTTTGTGATTAGTATTGCATTCCACAATGTGTTGGCAGTTGACAGGCTAATTACTGCTTAGGACGCGGTTTTTTTCAATATTCACAATTCTGCCGTCCTGAGCAAAAACGCAGCAACTAAGATAAACCTCCCGTGTAATATCAACCTTATTATTAATGACTTCGAATTCAATCTGCTTTGGTGTTTGAATTTAAGGTACAGCTTAGGAGTGCAGAATTGTTTTGGGACATCTAATTAAGTCACCATAGAGCCCAATAACTCAAGACGAGGTGTCTGCCGCGTCTTTGGATTGAGTTGTTGCGCTCTGAATATTGAAGAAATGGCCAGAGCAATTAGGAGAAACCTGGAAAAAGTGGAAGGAGGCCTTTGCCCCGCAGTGGGACAAAACAGACCTGGATAATTAAATAGTTCATTTTAAAAAGGGCTTGATACGCAACGTCTTAAAACACTTACTACTTATCCACCACGGGTCAGCACACCCCGACATTATACATATCAGGAGAGCAGCAACTGTAGAGACCCTCATGTTTCATCGCAGAATTTTTCTATGTACACAGAACATTAAGCAAATTGTGACTGTTCAAAACGAATCAAATCGATTCTTCGTCGGACGGACCGAAGCCTTTCAATTAACTGAACATTAAAAACTTAGTCAGCTACCAGTGTAATCTGAGAGTTTGTTGACTTAAAATATTGACTATAGATTTGTAATCAAGTCGAAAGTGACTAGGAATCTAACATAATAAATTCCTGGGGACCTGTCAAAATCTGCACAAAACATCCGTCACTTTCTGACAATTCTGACACTTAAGTACGAGAGTGACGGATGCTTTATCCATATTTTGACACGCGATGAACGCCAACCATACTAGGCTTGCAGATGTATTAGCACACGGAAGGCTAGTTGTCTATTTCATCATCCTTACAGTGAAGGGTGACAGGTAACAGAAAGTGTAGGTACATGGCGAAGTTTATACGAATCCCAGAGATGTGAAAACTTGTTAACATGGTGAATTCTCACCAGTTACCTATCATTGTCAGGATTGTAAAATAGGGCGCTGGTCAAAATCTATTCGGTCAAAGTTATCGTTCCCAAAAATGTGAGTATAGGACTGCGTTTGAGTACTGTTCCTCTGTTTTTTTCAACCGAATTTAAATTTACTGTAGAAATGCATTTTTTTTAAAACCAGGGTTTTCAAAACCTACCTCACGTAACTTATTATAGGTTCTGTACGTAGTCTCAACTTTAAACTTAATGATTTCAGTACCCTTACCATGAGTTATAATTACTGTACGACTCGCAAGCGAACCGAATGCTGTGCCCTATGTACTGTACAGTACTGTGGGGGACGAGGCATTCGCATCGCTAGCGATTACAGTAATTGTAACTCATGGTAAGCGTACAGTACCTCGAGTGTAAGTTGCTGTTCACGCGGGAAACCGTCCGATCGCGAGAGCGACCAATGTTATTCAGATGAAACGCAAACGCCATCGAGACGTTTTTGTATAGGTATAAATACAAAAGAGATTCAGAAAAAAAAATTGACATACGAAAATTTAGGACCAATGAAACAGCTGGGTTGAGAAACAAAACTTCAGAAATATAATTAGATAACGGATTTAAATTAAAATTTCAGAGCTAAGTATTGCAAGAAATATGTTTGTAGATCTGAAAAAATCTTTAATCTTGTTAAGATTACATGTATAATAAATTTAAAAGAAAAACTATCACAGAACTATTGAGTTACAGTCGACTAAAATATTTATACGTAAAGTAATGTAAATGAAATCAACTAAAGTAACTCTTTTTTCTTTTGAACGATATTTGCTTTATATTTATTAAGATGATTTCAGATCTAAATAAAGAGTTAGTTGATTTCATTTACATTACTTTAGAGACCGGAAAGCACGCGATTGCAGAACAAGTATGCGTTAGTGCAACAGAGGCCCAATGAGTCCAACAAATACCCTTGTATAATTATTTTCCAAAAATGCGAGAAAATAAAACAAAATTTTAAATTAAAATCCCACAGTTCCATATGAAAAACTTTACTAAACATTTCATTATTTTTGTTAAAAGCACGACATTATGCATTAGGTATAAAATGCCATTTTAATAGGTATGACATAATAAATACTGAATAAATACCATTAAACCAAATTACATATTTAGCATGATTATGAAGTTAATATGCTTTGTACAATAATACAATTTTAATCAATTAGTTCCAGTATATACCAATTATATTAATATTCCTGATGAATGTCAGTTGAATAGCCATGAGCATGCGCGGCTTGAAAGACGCATTTTTTTTGATATTATTAATTTTTACAGGTGCCTCGGGGATATGGGATATTGGTAAGTAAAATTTGGAACTTTTGCAGTCTTTATCAATAAATAATTTCAAATAAATAATTTCACGAACATATTATTTTTCAAAACGGTTAAATTTCCGAAACTGTAAATATATTAGGATTTTTATCAAACTAACCTTACCTAAAAGGTTGTACAAGATGGTCCTGAAATAAATCCAGATGGAAATACAGTTTCGGAAAAAAAACCTTGTGCAAAATTATACTTATGTTTGTGAAATGTTGTTTATGGCAAGTGATTGGATACCATAAATAAACTAGACGTGTTGGTCTGTGATTTCAAAATATTTAAGTGGCAAAATAATAAGTGATCATAGTTATTCATACGATGCCTTATCATAAATCGCCTTTTAAGGTGGTTTTTGTCTGGAATCTTGTCTCGAATAGGCTCCGTTTCAACATTTATTTTAATGTTTTTTTTTATAACTGAAGATTTGTTATTTTAAAGCATTGAAAATCTTATTAAAATATCATAGAATCGACAATCAATTGAAATTTCAAGGAATTTCATAGCCCTTTTTCTACGAAGGTCGCCATGTCCATGATCGTCATGAAATAAAAAATGTTAAATATGCAATTTTCCTCTTGGTAAATTTTAAACCAACTAACTAAGCCGATAGGGTTGATAATTCAATATTCTTTCAATGTAGTTGTAACTAATGTTGTAATGTTGTTGTTGTGCCGTGTGGTTGCCGGCAGAATAGAATAGTACCACTCCATACCTTCCTGTGGAAGTCGTAAGAGACGACTAAGGGATTAAAGGCTTGTAGTATTTTTAGGCGATGGGCTTGCAACCTGTCACTAATATACACATGATAAACATCTTAGCCTGTTTGTGCAAAATGTGGTTACAGAATTGACAACTGGCTGTTAAAGTTGTTGGTAATTCTGTAGCTCTGCCTACCCCACTCTGGGATGAAGGCGTGACGGTATGTATGTATGTATGTATGTAGTTGTAACTTTTTTGTATGCGGTTACGAAAACAAAATAATATAGAGACATTGGTATTGTAGAGACAATGGCTTTGTGTAGTGGATAAGCTCAGTTGAAATATGTGAATAAAAGTATTTTCTTTCCTTTCTTTCCTATTAATCAGTTTTTACTAGCGAATCGTTGTATGAAATACGAGTGACAAATTAATATACAGTCAGTTTCGAGTCTAAGTGTGATAGACATCTGAACGCTATTAAGAAGCTGCAGGTACGGTTGGCCTTATAAGTACCTGGGGTGTGATTCTCTCAAGAAGCAAAGGTGAACGAATGGACGAGTGATCTCCAAGCGGCGAGATTAAGTAGTCCGGTCAGTGCGAACAAAACACATTTTAGCGCGTGCATTTTCAATTTAGCAGCATGGTTCCTGCCGATGGATCGAACGTATAAGGCTGCTAAATTGAAAATGCACGCGCTAAAATGTGTTTTGTTCGCACTGACCGGACTACTTAATCTCGCCGCTTGGAGATCACTCGTCCATTCGTTCACCTTTGCTTCTTGAGAGAATCACACCCCTGAACATTTAAGTGCTTTGTCACTTTAACGTCATGTTTGTTTTGCACTAATTTGTCAAAGGTGTTTATGCGACAAGGCACAAAAGAGTGCAGCTTCTTATAAAGCCGTCTGTAATTAGACTTTTTTTTAATCGGATGAGATGCCAATTTAATGACAAAAAATGTTTTTAAGCTTCAAAATTGGGTAAGTTTTTGTTTTAACTGTTAAAAATTGATTGACTTCGTTTTTTTTAACCCCTACTGAAAAGAAGGCAGTTTTTTTAAACCAGTATAATCAGGATGCTTCTTAGTCAGATGCCTTTGGGGATGCTGGCGCTGATCTAGAGTTACTACCTCATTGAGACACCTCTAGCCTAAGTCCTGGGAACCATGTCGCCGGCCAAGCCCCTGGTGGGGTTTCCTTTTTATATTGAGATTTTATAATGTAATCCGCCGCCCGGGTGTATTTTTGTTTTCATATAAATCTTATCCTGATAATTAAGAATACAAAACAAAAAAATCAAATCGGTCGTGCCATTTTCGTGTTATGGCGTGACCAAGGAAAACAGGGATTCATTTATATGTATAATTACTTATATAGAGAAATATATACTTATATACATAGAAAATATCTATGACTCAGGAACAAATATTCGCGCTCATCACACAAATATCTGCCCTTACCGGGATTCGAACCCAGGACCACTAGCTTCGTAGGCAGGGTCACTACCCACTAGGCCAGTACTAGGCACTATTGAATTCTGTAATACATTTTTCATTTTAGACAATTTCGCGTCAGTTTTTCGATCATGGCACCCTGCGGATTCGAGAAAAGGTAAAACAAACTAAGATCTTAAGAAAAAAATACTATTGTTATCACATTCATTGATAATTCTATCGATCCAATTCTTTTGATCTAATTCTTAACGTATATTTTAGGTCATTGGATTGTACCAGTAAAGGCAAACACGAGGACAAGTATGACATTTTTCTACCGTATTCATTCATTTGAAAAACCTTTATTCGCTTAGATGCTTCTGTACCCTATGGGTACTAACGGAACCCTATTACTAAGCCTCCGCTGTCCTTCCGTCTGTATATCTGTCTATTTATCTTCAGGCTGTATCTCATACACCGCAATAGCTTAACACTTTTAATTTTCTCAGTGTGTCTATTGCTATTCTACCCTCGGACGGAGAAAAGGCACAAGTGCAATAAATTCAGTGAAGCATATTAAACTCTCGAAAGTTAAAAACGAAGGTTGGAAGTGCACTACAATTCATATAGTAGATGTGGCTTTTTCCGTAGGACGGCAGTATTATGGCGACGCAAAATCGCCGATGCGGTCAGGAGCTAGTTTATAAAAGAAAATAGTAGAAATATTTAATGAAAATTAAAAATAAAACTTAAATAAGACGAGAGATTATAAAAATAAACTAAAACATTAAATCTAACAATGGCCTCTGCTGCATTGAACCAAAGATGCTGACAGCATTTTTCTCGTTGAATGGTTAGCCATTTAATTTGCTGACCTTCGGGCCTATCATGGTCGTGTTTATCGACGTGGATAGGCGTGGATAAAACATCAGATATATCACTTTTTTATCAGTATGTTAGTGCGAGAGTGAAGTGTGCTTTATCTACCACGATAAAGGCAACCATTATTATGGGCTCTGTATTATGACGGCGACGAAAAAGGTTTCCTCGTTGAATGGCTAAACTTCGTTGAGCGAGACAACTGCCAGCTTTTCGGTCTCCAGTGACGTCAATTAGACCCTTTGACAATTCCTTAAGAAGGCTTAGAGCGCTAGGACCCCACAGACTTAGGGTCTCAGGTATGGCCAGTTTTTTTAAATACTACGTGTTTATGGCATGCAGTACCGGACGATTGCAGTATCGGAATTGAAAATCGGTATTGCACCTCAATATCGGATTCTTTGAATTACGCATTCCATACAATATTGAACTATTTCCAACAGCGGAATTGAAATTCAGTATTGTGTCTCAATATCGGAATTCTGATATTAGTATCGGAATTGGGGATCTAGTAGAAAAACACACTTTGTATTAAATATTCAATACCAACTTTCAATTTCGATACTGGAAATCGTTTGATACTGCATGCCCTACATGTAATAGTAGGTGATGACATGTATGTGTTGGAACTTGAAACTATACCAGGCAACTCTACAGATAACTTCAAAATACTACGTTTGTTTCGATAAGTATTAAAATATCGGAATTAAAAGATAATGAATGTCGGATTTACAATATTCATATACGAAATAACGAAATTCAATATCGATATTTTATTTATTTATTTTATTTTATTTATTTGGGGCATCAACAGCAATACATTTTATTAAAACAAGTTCAACATGATACAAAACAGTAAGCCAATAAAAGATGTCCACAAAAATACAGGTAGGTGAAACAAGCAACAATTTTAACAACTTGCATAATATGAGGTGAGAAAAATTCAAAAACAACAAAACTTAGCCATATGTGGTGTGTGTGTGTGTGTGTGTGTGTGTGTGTGTGTGTGTGTGTGTGTGTGTGTGTGTGTGTGTGTGTGTGTGTGTGTGAGTGTGTGTGTGTGTGTATGTGTGTGATATGCATGTGTGAGTGTGAGTGCGTGTGTGTCTATACACCTATTGATTCCCCATAAGGAGAGTGACACGTTTCTTAAGCACAAACTTACTACAGTCAAATATGTCTACGTTGTGAAATCGTTTATTATAATCTCTAAGAATACGAATAAGCGGCGAATTTTGCGCATATTTTGTTTGCGTTAAAGAGAGGCTAAAAGTGGTTCGTTCAGAATGCCGAGTTCGGTGTGCAGGAACGTAAAACTTTATTTCTGAGAGTAATGATGGGCTGTCAATCCGTCCAGACAAGATGTCGTGTAAGACTGATACGTCCATCAAGCGACGGCGATATTGAAAGTGTTCCGGTACTGCTCCGTCTAATCTCGGAATTGTAATAATTGGAATTGTGTATCCGAGATCTCGGAATTATGTGTAGTAGTAAACTGTAAACATGATTTAATCTTAATTAAACTATTTTTTTATTTTCTAGGTGACGGAGTACGTTTAGGCGTGACAGAAAGAGGTAAGTTTTCCTAGTTCCCGGTTCCTACTTCTCAGAAATTATTTTAAACCAGTGGAATTTTATGGTCATAGCCATCGTGATCCGGATCGTGTCCGGCAGCATGTCGACGCATACGATCGGGCGGTAACAGCCGTTCGCGATCGGCACTGTACGGTTACTTGCGAACGTATCCGCACCCAGTCAAATAAGCACTTAAAAATCTATGCAGCAATGAGGTATGACTGAATGGGCTCGTCCGGTCGCGGCCGAAAGGTTCCGATCGCACACGACGACAAGCGAACAGGGGTGATCGCAAGCGAACGGAGCCGATCGCGTGTCGCAGCATACTTTAGGTTACAATCACATGTCGCGGAAGACGCCCGCGGTCAAGCTGTTGTGCGCAGCTTGGTAATGTACACTTAAAAACAGTACATAATTAGTACATTGTGCATCAAGGGTAGTAAGAAGGGGATTACTAACGAGACTGTTAGAAGCCCGACGCCGAAGGCGGAGGGTTTTTAATGACTCGAGTTAGTAATCTCCTTACTGCCTGTACACACAATAGTTTTCAACACATTTACGAGGAAAAAAAACAAAGAAAAATTTAAGTTATTTTTTTTCTATTTGGCTGGTAACAAATCGTCATGAAGTCAAGGTAATTGAGCCGCATTTCTTAATTCCGGCGATGTAGCTGTAATAACGAATCCTAATTCCAATTCATCGGATGAAGAAGCCATTTCTAATTAGTTTCTATTGTCTCTTAAACTTTAAAAACACTTTATAATTCGGCAAATTATAAAATAATAACTTCTCGCTAATCTAGATAACATTTTTTTTTGTGACGTCTACCACAGATAATGCTTAGAACTGTATTTAGTTTTGAACTGGAATCCAGCCAGTTTTTGCCACTACTAAAATTAATGAAAAATATTGATATCAACTTGAAGTATAAAAAAATGAAGTTTCATGAAGCGTAGTAGATTGTTTGTAATGCTAGGCTAGTCTATAGCTAAGTTATAAAGATGAAATTAGAAATAGTTTGAAGTTTCGGCTGAACATGAAACCTCCTTAGTCAGAAATTATGTACAAAATAGTTGCAAATTTTAAAACGAAAGTCATTACTCCCTAGGGACTACAAAGTCGCCATAACTCCCACGGGAACAATTACGGCCATTGTCCTTCAGCTGTATACAAGCATGGAATAACACCATTTACGAGCATGTGTGATGTAAAAATCTTTCCATTCCGATCCATTGCGGGCCGTTTGGTGGAAATCGTGATTTAATCAAAATATTGCCAAAATCAGAAAAACGACATAGTATTTCTAAAAGAATTTTGCGATTCGATGGGGACATAGGTAGTACAGCTCAAGCCTTAAACACAAAATTTATTTATTTATTTATGTTACGAAAATAATGTTTTTCAAATTAAATTTCAGAGCTGGCGGCATTACTAGCAGAGAAAAGACAAAAGCTATACAAACTGAGACAAAAAACAAAGGAACTCACACAATTCGTACAGTTACTAAACGATTTCGAGTACAAGTTAGATATGTGTAAAAGAAGAAAAGTTCCTGGTGACGGTGGTGGCCATGGTGGCGGTGGTGGAAATTGGAACGGAGGTGGTCAGGGCGGTGGTCAAGGTGGTGGTCAGGGTGGTGGTCAAGGTGGAAATTGGAATGGTGGACAAGGTGGTGGTCAAGGTGGTGGTCAGGGTGGTGGTCAAGGTGGAAATTGGAATGGTGGACAAGGTGGTGGTCAAGGTGGTGGTCTGGGTGGTGGTCAGGGTGGAAATTGGGATGGTGGACAGGGACAAGGTGATCGGGGTGGTGACATGTATAAACTGAAACTTCCCCGCGGATCCTCCTACAAAAAGATGTATTTTTTTGACGTCCTACGAAACAAACATGAAAATGACGAAAAAGAGATATCAAAAAAACCAACACAAGATTTTAATGTGTTTACATGAAATGAGTTCTGGGATAATTTTAATGAAACTTTCCTATTTGATAAAGGAGAGATTATCATTATTATAACTCATAATGAATGTTTGACAATAAACTGATACCTCTCAAATGTTATTTTCTGTTTCATTTTTACACACGTATGCCAATTCGGATCAGCGTTTTCTAATTTACAAACTTGAAACTCTATTCGTATTTATTATACTAGAATCGATTTTGAACAATTTATTCTGTTCAGTTTGATTTCAAATTTCCACCAATCTCCAAGGGACAGGTACCCTTACAATGAGTTACAATTACCGTACTCGCTAGCGAGTCGAATGCTCTGTCCCTCGCATTCTATATGAATACTGCGAAGTCTACGAAGGACACGTAATTGTAACCCATAGTAAGGGTAAGGATCAATACATGTCATGGTTTGCCAGTGACACTTCTTCTTACGGTAGAAAACAAGGTCTCTATTCCTTAATTTTACCCCTATTGTTATTGTAATGTAAAGTAAATAACCCAGTGTACCCGGCCTGGCAATGTCGTGGCCGGCTAAGCTTGAATGTGGAATCAGGCAGGGCTATATCAGGATTAACATCTCCAGCCCTGGTGTATAATAAACAAGGTGACACTCGCGATAAGCAGCCAGCACTACGCTGCTGCAGAACACGAGTTGATTGCAGAAAGTTGGGGCTTGAGGTGAAGGGTGCCACGCCTCTCTTCTCCCGCCTGCAGCTTGCACCACACTGTATAAGTCAAGTGCCGTCCCTTACTATCACACTTCTAAGCTCGGTTCAACTCGCCCGCGGGCTGAAGATGATGTTTTATAGTATTTTGAGTTACGTAGATGACATAGTGTTGTCGGGCGCATATCGTTACTCCTCGCAGTGCGCTGTGCAATTAAAATATTTTTGACGATCTCACGGGCTTGAAATCGGCGCGAGATTGAGACGTCATCAGAGGGCCCAGACAAGATGGATTACGCTAACTATCGTTTCTATACGTTTAGTTTTTAAACCAATCGCGTCACTGGCACATCACGTGACTTTTCGTATCACGTCATCTACCAGTGACGCGATTGGTTTAAAAACGAAATGAAGAGAAACGCTAGCTAGCGTAGTGCATCTTTGACGACGCGTTGGCCTAGTGGGTACTGACCCTGCCTACGAAGCTAGTGGTCTTGGGTTCGAATCCCGGTAAGGGCAGATATTTATGTGATGAGCTCGAATATTTATTCCTGAGTCATGGATGTTTTCTATGTATTTAAGTATTTATTTCTCTATATAAATATTTATATCGTTGTCTAGTACCCATAGTACAAGCCTAGAGCTTAGTTTGGGACTAGGTCAATTGGTGTGAGATTGTCCCTGTATATTTATTTATTTATTTATCTTGTCTGGGACCTCACTGTTCCCTTACCATAAGTTACAATTAACGTATTACTCGTTAGCGAGTGGAAGCTCTATCCCTCGCAGACTTCGCAAGTATAGTTATAGAGTGCTAGAGAGAGTATTCGACTCGCTAGCGAGTACGGTAATTGTAACTCATCGTAAGGGTACTGTAACGTCATGGAGTCACGGCTATAAGGTTGCTTTTCTCAAAGTACTATTTTGTCAAATAGCAATATGACTAGTAAAATGAATGTTGTAACAGTCGTGTTTGTCAAGATACAAGAGCGGGTGCGGTTAGTTTAATAATTGTGTTTATTCATTTCCTGCACGGTTTTACCACCAAACTACATTATCCAAACCACTGGACGTTAATTTATTAATGCGTTGTTTTCTACCATATTTCATTTTAAGCCGTTTATTTTTATCTTGCAGCCTTATCTTTCTACTCCCTGTAAACCTCGAAAACGTCGTTCTCTTTTTCTTTGCTTTTGTCGTTTTTGTTACATCCTCTGTATAAATCGGAAAATGGGTAGTTGGGGTAAATGTAATTTTAGAACTTGTAACACTGAAGGGGAACGAAGGGGTATCGTCCGCGTAATAGTCCGGTGGAGCTTTCGTTGTGTGTATGGTTGGTGACGCGGTTAATTCTAGGTCTTCCGTCATGTCACCCCACAAGGACATCGATGACGTCGGTATGTTGTTACCCATAGTCGTTACATCCATCGGTATGATATTTACCTCTATAAAGACATTCTCTGCTGAAGGATTCTGTTTGTAATATTCCGGAGGGTACATTCTAATAGTTGTAGTAGTCTTTGGTGACGTAGCTGCTGTTCTGGTAGTCTCAGTTGTAGTGGTCTCAGTTGTCGTAGGTTTTGTAGTGGTAGTCTCAGTTGTGGTAGGTTGGGTTGTGGTAGTTGTTGTGGTAGTCTTTCTTCTTTCTTCTCTCATTTTAATACATTGGTCTAATTTATGTTCAAATTCTTCTTGTAGTTTAATATACTTAGACATTTCGTCTGTATCGTATTCCATTTCTCGTGCTGTTCGCTGGCTATGACGAAGAAGTCTCTCCGCCTCTTCAAAAGTAAACAAAATACAAAAGTTAGTATTGTCCTTTTTTCTTCTGACAAGGGTAAGCAGCGGTTGATACATTCTTATTCTTAATCCTGAGGGCCAAAAACGTGCAAGTTTTTACAATCGATATGATCGAGTGTATCAGAAAAAAACTTTGTAAAATGCTTTGCTACGTTGAATGGCAATGCTTAACATTTGTGTCGACAAGGCGCTTAGAAATATCTTTAAAATACGGCGAGCTCCTATTAGTAGGGTTGCCCAAGACACTGGACCTAGTTCGATAAGACAACGGATGATATTATGAAACCGCAATTAGTTTGGGATTGGTATGGCTGTCAATTCATATGCACTTTGACCTAAGTATATATGGTAAAACTGTCACGTCGAATCCCTTTCTAATCGCGGCTAGATAATATATATATAATTAGTCACGTCATTAACGGCGGAACACAAAATAAAAATGCAGCAATAGAAAAAAAAAGTTTTATTTTTTAGTTATAAGTCCCATGCCTAGTGTGATTATAAGACTCGCAAGTTTCGTTTATTCTTTGGAACAGGGGTAGGATTTTACGACAATGCAGTGCTGCAAGTCCCCCTGATTGGCTTAATCGGTGGCACCATCGTGATAAGCGACCCTTCGTTTTAAGTATCTATGTAGTATGATCGTTCTCCTCAAAAAATCCAATGCTCATCTGACAGATCATCGATTTCTCTGTAAGAAAAACCACTGCTGCATTTATACAGGGTGGAAAGATAAGTCGGGCCCTGGAGGGAAACTACCTTAAATCCTTAAGTTGGCTCATTTTACTTAAAGGAGACATTCCTATATTTTTTAAAAGAAACAAAACTGCTTTCAAATATTTCTTTAAATAATCTTCTCTCTCCCGGGAATCGAACCAGGTAAAAATGTAAAAAGTAAACACTCGATATGATTAATGTTAAATTTCACGTTTTTTTATTTCTAATACTAAGTGTTACTTAGAGACATTTAATCCCGAACAATAATCCTATCGATTAGAAGAATAAAATAGCTACTTTTAATTTATTACATTTTTAGCTAGTTCGATTCCCGGTTGAGGCAAGAAAATTTAAGAAAATCTTTGAATGCAGTTTTGTTTCTTTTTAAAAATAAAGGAATGTCTCCTTTAAGTAAAATGAGCCTACTTAAGGATTTAAGGTAGTTTCCCTCCAGGGCCCGACTTATCTTTCCACCCTGTATATAGGACTTATAACTTAAAAAAAATGCAGTTTTCCACATTGCCGCATTTCCATTTCGTGTTGACCCATTAATAACGTTACTAAATATATATAATTATATAATGTTAGCTGCGCGGCGCTAACGCCGGTGTCGCTCCTTGTAGCCGCTCGCAGTCCCAGTAATACGGTGGGCAATACGTCTAGCCATTTATCGTGTTTATTAATTATACTGGCTGTGATTGCTGATTTTAATGACCTGTGCCATCGCTCGACGATGCCGTTGGACTGAGGGTGATATGGTGTGGTTCTGGTTTTTTCGACACCGAGTAGCTTGGTAAGGGCTGCGAAAAGCTGGCTCTCGAACTGACGTCCTTGATCGGTTGTGAGAGTAGAATGGCAACCGAATCTTGTAATCCAACACTCATATAATTTTTTTGCTACTGTGTCAGCTGTTATACTGTGTAGTGGTATAGCTTCTGGCCATCGAGTTCTTCGGTCAATCATAGTGAGTAGATATTTATGACCTAGGTGTGACGGCGGTAGCGGTCCCACGATGTCGACGTGTACGTGTTGAAAACGGTCGGCGGGTTGAAATGAGCCGTAGTCGCTACTTGTATGGCGGTGTACTTTTGATTGTTGACACGGTATACATGATCGTGTCCAGGTCGAAACATCTGCGTTCATGGATGGCCAAAAGTATCTTTCTGTCACAAGCTTCCGAGTAGTTCGCACACCTGGGTGGCTGAGATTATGCACGGCGTTGAATGCTATGCGTCGAAAACTTGCAGGCAAATATGGTCGAATGTGCGGCGTAGAGGTCTCGCAGTATATTTTGCAATCAGTGTATGGTAGTGAGACTTTTCTTAAATGCACGTTGTTTTGTTGCATTACTTGCTGAATATCGCTATCCTTCTCTTGCGCGGCCGCCAACTGAGCGTAATCTATAGTGGTGGGGCAGTTGATAGCTTCGATGCGCGAGAGTGAGTCAGCGACGACGTTATCTCTGCCGCTGATATGACGTATGTCGTCGGTGAACTCGCTAATGAATAAAAGTTGGCGGGCTCTTCTCGGCGTCTCATTATTCGATGCAATTTTCTTTAGTGCGAATGTAAGTGGTTGGTGGTCCGTAAAGATTACTAACGATCGTCCTTCAAACATTTTTCTAAAATGTTTTACTGCCATGTAGATCGATAGTAACTCCCGGTCGTAGGTGCTGTAGTTTTGTTGAGCGCTGGAGAATCTCTTTGAGAAGTAGCCTAGTGGAACCCACTTATTATCGATGTACTGTTGCATGACAGCGCCCGCAGAGAAATTCGAGGCGTCACACATAAGTGCTATTGGTGCGTTGTGTGACGGGTGGGCTAACAAAGCTGCATTCTGTAGGCTAACTTTGCATTTAACGAAAGCGTCGTTTGCTTCGTCTGTCCATACAATCGGAGTTTTGTCCTTTTTCTTGGTGTCGTGAAGATAAGCGTTTAATGGCATTTGTATGGCTGCTGCGTGAGGAATTGCATCTCTGTAGAAGTTTAATATTCCGAGGAATCTGCGAAGTGCTTCAATCGTGTTTGGCTTAGGGTAGTTAGTAATAGCTTCAACCTTTTCTTCGGGTGGTTTTATGCCGTGCTGTGTCACCGTGTAGCCTAAGAACTTTACTTCTTCAGCGCCGAGCACACATTTCGAAGGATTTATGGTTATTCCATAGTCATTGAATCTTCTTAAAATTGTGCGTAGATGCTCTGTATGTTCTTCTTCACCTCGCGAACTGATAATGACGTCATCTATAAATGGGTAGCAGAAATCGAGACCTTGTAGTACTTGGTGGATAAATCGTTGGAAAGTTTGTCCTGCGTTTTTCAGCCCTGGACACATTCTGGGAAATTCGAAGAGTCCGAATGGTGTGATAATGGCCGTCTTCTCAATGTGTTCTTCGAGTACAGGTAACTGTTGATAAGCTCTATTTAGGTCGAGCGTGGAGAAAATCTTGCAGCCGTTCAATTGGAAGGTGAAGTCTTTGAGACGCGGGACTGGGTAACGGTCAGGCTTCGTAATTGCGTTTAATCTCCGATAATCTCCGCATACCCGAATATCGCCGTTTTTCTTCGGAACGATGTGCAGTGGACTGGCCCATGGGCTTTTGCTTGGGCGGCACAGGCCCTGCTCGATCATAATGTCGAATTCTTTTTTCACCGTTGCGTAACGATGTGGCGGAATGGGTCGGGCTTTGCAGTGCAGTGGGGGCCCATTCGTCTCAATGTAGTGCTCCACGCAGTGCTTGGGCGTCGCCTTCATTGAGGAAAGTCGAGTGACGTCAGGAAAATCCGCTAGTATGTTATGGTACTTCTGCTGGATATCAATGCTTCTCACAGTTGGCTCTGGATAACTACAGACAGGGGCTTGAACTGCTAGTTTAGTTCGTTTGTCGATCAAGCTTCGACCGGCAACATCTACTAGTAACTTGTGGAAATTTAAAAAATCTGCGCCTATGATGGGTTTCGTAACTGCAGCGATGATGAACTTCCAGCGAAAAGGCCGACGTAGATTTAAGTCCAGTTCCATAACCTTCTCTCCATATGTAGGTATGATGGTGTTGTTCGCTGCGTACAATTTAAACGTTGTCGGTTGTGATTGTACGATTTTCCTTTTTGGAATGACGGAAATGTTCGCCCCGGTGTCAATAAGAAATGAAAATTTAGACTTCTTGTCGGTGATAAAAAGACGGTGTGACTCTCCTGTCACGCTGGATCCCGCCTCGTCCAACGCTGGTTCTAGTTTTCCTTCGATGGAGTAGCGTTTTGTTGAATAAATGTACACGGTTGTGCACATTTAAATGCTTCATGTCCAAATTTCTGATGATAATAACAGTACGACAAATTGCTTGGAGTTACGCTACGGTGTGAGCGGAAACCGCGTTTTTGTGACTGCGACCGGGATCGAATCCACGACCCGCGCCCTCGGCGCCCGGGCTGGCAGTCGCGCTGCGGCGAGCGTCCGCGGCGGGTGTGCGCCTGCGCAGTGACGAGTTGCGTAATTGCTTCCGTCAGCTTGTCAATTTTATCTTCTAATATGCTCTGTCTTGTAGGTACCCTCGGAAGCAGGTAAGGCTCGGAAACGGCGTGAACTTCGTGCTTCGATGAAGATGCAATATCTGGACAGCGCTTTGAGTGGACAGTAGCGATTTCGTGTTGCGCCTGTTGGTCCATCATTTTGTCAGCCATCAGTGCTATTTCGTTTAAACTTGCCGTTTCACTGAGTGCTAATACCGAGCTTATGTTGCTAGGTAGTTGTGACAACCACTTGCTGCGTAGCGTTGCTTCTGATAAATGGTCTCCTGCTAAGTTTTGCATCCTTCTTAGGAGCTGTGATGCTTTAAGATCACCGAGTTCTAGGCCGGCTAAAACCCGTTGGACATTTTTCTGCTCGGATTCTTCGTAAGCGTCGAGTAGCCGCTGCTTGATAGCTTGGTACTTGTTACCATCTGGAGGACGAAGCAACAAATCGTAGATTTCGTCGATGTCTTGCCGTTCTAGCTGGCTCAATACGAGTTCGTATTTAGCTTGATCTCCTTTCTTCTGTGATGCCATGATTGCTTCAAAGTGCGCGAACCAGGCTCGAAGTTTGTCACGCCATATCGGTGGAATGCGTAATGCAACCGACACTCCAGATAACTCCGCGCTGCCGTGCACGGGGATCACAGTAGGTGGCACGTTTGCGGCAGGGTCCTGAGGTTGGTTTTGGCTCATCTTGGTCGTCGGGGTCACCAGTGTTGAGGAGGAGCTCTGTAGGGTTCGTAATAAGACCAGGTAGCCAGTAGTAATGAATGTCTATTCAAGATTTGCACTTCCTTTATATACAATTTACACACATGAGACAGATATACTTAAACTATAGCTATTTCACAGAACTCGCATAAAATACATATCAGAAGGTAGATCTAAACGGAGAGATGAAAAAGTACCCTACGCAAACTCATAACATTTATTTGTTTACATTACGTATGCTGCTACAAAGTCCATTGTTGAGAGGTACATCAGATTTATTATGTTCTAAAACGATAAGCAAATGGCCTATTTTTTTTTTTTTTTTTTTTTTTTTTTTTTTTATTAAAATAAATCAAACAAACAATTACAAATTATTAAAAACTGCACCGTTAAACCACAATTTGGTTTGTCTCGATGCAACATTAACCTGTACCTATCTATATTTGGTGGTATTTTAATGGTATCGTTAAAATATTGCTTGTCATTAATAAAGTACCTATTCATTCGGTTCCATCTTTATGTTTGAATTAAAGTATCAGAGACCAATACAATAGATACACATACATTAAGATACAGGGCAAACACAGATACAATTTGTCACATATTGTACAAAAGTTATGATCGGTGTATGCATGTAGATAAAGTTGCGACTGTATACATAATCAAGTATTAAAATACTCGTGTGATCATATTATAAAACTCGCTTTCCGGCTCGTTTCATAAAACCACACTCGTGTTTTAATGCCTCTCATTATACCACAGTCATTCGTTAGTTATAATAAATGTATTTCGTAGGTACGTTCTTCGTTTAAGGGTGGCTTCGCAATGCATTCGAAAAATACGGTCCATTAAACCAGCCGCAAAATTTAGTATCGTTGAGTTTTTTTTTTATGATAGATGACTTTCGACTTAGTATACAAACTATACATACATACATACATACCGTCACGCCTTCATCCCAGAGTGGGGTAGGCAGAGCTACAGAATTACCAACAACTTTAACAGCCAGTTGTTAATTCTGTAACCACATAAACAATATAAATACAAACTATATCCGCTCAAATCTGCGATATCTGTAGTGTGCACTATCTGACACTGAGACACTGTGCGGGTGACAACAAGACGCAGGTAAAGGCCACTTGCACGAAAAGTTTAACCCTGGTTAAGACACTAACGCCCACTTGCGTGGACCAGAGTTAGCGTCTTAACCCGAGGTTAGGCGGCAAACCACGTACAAAAGTAGACGCTTCACTCTGGGTTAAGGGCTAACTCTGGTCCGCGCAAGTCCGCCTAACCTGAGTTAAAATGAGAGTTCTCGTATGAATCTGACGTCTACTAACTCGAGTTAGGCAGACTTGCGCGGACCAGAGTTGGCCCTTAACCCAGAGTTAAGCGTCTACTTTTGTACGTGGTTTGCCACCTAACCTGGGGTTAAGACGCTAACTCTGGTCCACGCAAGTGGGCGTTAGGGTCTTAACCCAGGGTTAAACTTTATGTGCAAGTGGCCCTAAGACGTTCAAAAAACGTTTTTGACGTTGCGTCGACGCTGCGTCCGCGCTGGTGAGACGCCGACGCTCGATAGACGTCTATTTCATCAAATCCAAGAATCCAGAAAAATCAAAAATATGAATGTAATGAATTGGGACAACCGGATTTGATCAAAACCACTAATCCAGTTCAGGGATTTGATCAAATTCACTTAATTTTAGTAGTTAAATGACCATAATTATGTATTACCTTTAAACAAGCAATTCTTGTATAAATATAGTATGCAGAGGGAGCGGCAATGAATCGATCTAGCTAGGTAGGATTTTTTTTGGTAGGTTTAGAAAACTTACCAAAAAAATTTTTTGTGTCGCTACTCACCCCTTGACCCCTACTTAGAAGTAGAAATTAGAAAAATTAGACAGCTAACTAATGTTGAGACAGCTCGCATAGTTTATTATAGTTATTTCCATAGTGTCATATCGTACGGTATTCTGGTTTGGGGTAAGGCAGCTGAAATACAAAGTATATTTATTTTACAACAATGGGCTATTCGTTCTATTTAAAACTTAAATTCCCGTGACTCCTTAAGAGAACATTTTAAAGAAATTTACATTTTAACTGAAGCGTCTCAATTTATTTATGAGAATATTATTTATATTATTAAAAATTAAAAAACTCTGTGTACATAATTTAAATACAAGAAATAAAAATAAAATTCTTATCCGAAAATTCCGCGTCCTTAAATTAAATAAATAATTTCTTGGTCAATGTATTCATTTCCATAATAAATTACCTGACGAAGTTTTAACATTACCCTTTCCCGCACTTAAAAATTACTTAAAAAAGTCGTTAATATCTGAAGCGTAGGTACTATAGGGTCGAGGACTATCTAAAAGACAAAAATGCTTGGCCTAAACCCGAAACTTAATCATTAATAATTTGTAAAATTGCAATGCTGTTTGTCTAGGGGACACCGTTGATGTAGGAAAACATAATCAAACTTTTTTTGGTTGTGTTGTTTTTTTTTTATCTTTTTCCTTTTTTTCTCCCTTTATCTCTCTCGTAATATTTTTGAGATGTTTTCCTGCTGAACTACGCATGATATTTGTTATTATGTATAATTTAATATTTATAGCTTTATATAATGCTAGACTAAGAAGTATCATTCTAGTATTACATATGGTTAAAAAACGTCTGACTGCTGAGTTTCTTGCGGCGTTTCTTCTCGGCAGTGTTCTCCTCTTGGTAACGCTGCTGGTAGATTCTTGACGTGTAAGGGCAGGTACGCACTAAGCGGCTAGCCGCATGCGGTGGCGGCTAACCGCTTAGTGCGTATAGCGCCGCGGTGGAGTTTTTTCATATATTTTGATCGACCGCGCGGCTAGCCGCCCCCGCGGTTAACCGCTAGTGCGTAAGCGGCTGGTGATTTACTGTTATATGATGAGTTACGCACTGGGTCATCACCGTCCAAGGACACCAGCTTGTCCCTGTACGGTACATTCATGAGGAATCGCAGGTGGTCTGCCGACCTTGCGAGAAAAGAATAGGCTCGATGTTTAAGGCTCCCAAGTCGTGTTGGTTTGGAAATACAGACGCTGAGAGCTGATTCAACAAAGATAAGGTGCGAGGCAAAAACGCTCTCGAATCACATACATACACATACATAAACTCACGCCTTTATTCCCAGAGTGGGGTAGGCAGAGCTAAAGAATTTCCAACAACTATAAAAACTTTTTGATAATTCTGTAACCACATTTTGCACACTTAGGCGAAGATGTTTACCAGTGTATTAGTGACAGGTCAGTCAGTTATTTTTATACAACAAGTGACACAGGTAAAAGCACCTATTATGGACAAGGCTCCAGTGATGAACATTATCATTTTTTTAAATGAAAACATATCAATACTAAACATTTTATTCTAATAGTAGTAATCCCGAATAATTTAATATAATCTAATTGTAGCACTATAAGCATTATCAATCTCAGAGACTTATTTTTATGGAATTGTTCATAACTGGAGCACTGTCCATAATAGGAGCTTTTACCTTAGTGCCACAACATTTTTAATTATTATCGTATTCTCAGAATTTTTGCCATACAGATTTGAATAATATGTAAACGAGTAACATGCGTTTAATTTTCTTTCTGCCACTCCGGGGGTAAAGGGAACTTTTGGGGCAGGTGTAGTATGGCAATTAACCACTTCAAGATTTGGCAAAAACGTAATAGTGCATATTGCTGGTATCAGCGACAACCCTTATGTATATAAGCTAAGGCAGAACTGTAATAAATGTCTTCTAAATGTACAGCTACTATTGGTGTTTACTTGCATCTCAATACCCTTACGCCGCCCGACTACCAAACCCTCACTTTCTAGAGTATACTGCATTATTAGCTGTTATAATTATTATTGTAATCTTCTGCGTTACCTTTGTTTCTGCCTGTGAGATATTGGAAAACTCGTACTTTAGTTTATTGAAATTGAAGAAGATTACTTCGTTAAACAGAAACTCACATTTTATTATACTTATTGACATGTCCCCAGAAAATCCACTTGATGGTTTAACCTCTGCAAATGAAGAGTCTTTATTTACTACTCGTACCAATATGTAATAAAACCGGTTTATCATCAAATACCGCTTCATACGTGTAATTTAGAGAGTACATTTCCGCCTGGGTAAAAGTTATATTTGTTTGTCAGATGAGGTTGTATTTATTTTGCTTTTTCTACTGATTAATTAATAGTAATCATGCCCATTTGCAGGAAGGAGGGATGCACTGAATATTTCGGGAATCAAATACATTGATAACATTCAATATTTTCCACTTATTTTCCGTTATGATGTTAAACATGTCGAAAAAATTGTTTTGGTTGTATATGTTTTTAAAGTTTTCATATCGTTGTGGAAAATGCTCTTGTTCTGTGTTTTTTTTACTGCCCATTCTTGGTTTCGCTCTTACCTCTCCGGTAGGTCTCAGCGCTTGCGGGTTGATGACCTTTACTTTGAGAGGACAGAGCTCTCTGCTGGCGTTCCCCTCAGGGAGATGTGGTTTCTCCTCTTCTAGTCTCCACCTTTATCAACAGTATCACTAATTCTATAAATTCTTCTTATCACCTTTATGCTGACGACTTACGCTGCGGTTAGACTTGATATTTCCCTTCTTTGTTAAGTCGAATCAATACTGATCTGATGGACGGAAAATTTTGGTATTTTGGTTAATGCTAAGAAGTCAGAGCCCATTGTCATTGGAAGCCCTCACTTCGTGGCCCGTCTGTCAGAAATGGTAGTACTTGAGGTTATCTTTTATGGGACACCAATCCGTTTCTCCTCTAGAGTTAGGAACCTGGGTATCACCATGGATAAAACTCTCCCGTAGTCGGTTCATGTAGCTGAGATCAGTAAAAGGCCCATTGTGTTATTCCTTCCTTTAAACACTAAACTTTCTCTTGCTCGTTCTCTCCTTCTCCCCCTTCTGGACTGTGGTGATGTCGCCTTCTTGGATCTTCGTGAGGAGCTGCTTGACACGCTGGAGAGTAGCAAAAGTTTTTTTTTTTTTTTTTTTTTTATGGCATTGAGATGACAAACGAGCACACAGGCCACCTGATGGTAAGTGGAAACTGTGACCCATAGACATTCGCATTCACAAGACTGCAGAGCAATCCTAAGACTGCAAATGCGTTGCCAACCCTGAGGACTAAGATGGAATGCCTCTATGCTAGTCATTTCACCGGCTGTCTTATCCCCAAACCGGAACACAACAATGCGAACACTGCTGTTTGGCGGTAGGTTAATGGATAAGACGGTGGTAGCGACCCGGACGGACCCTGCACAAGGTCCTACCACCCGCAACCACCATGGCCATGTAACCCAATTCCGCTCACAACTTCAATTGTTACATATACTTCGCCACATGGCACATAGTAGCGGACACCGTTTGAGGTCTAGCACCAACTTTTCTCTTGCTTTTCCTATATGTACGAATTCGGAAACATATATTTAATATAAAAGGGGCTTTCTTATGCGTTAAAACCTATTCTAAAGGGTAGGAACCACCACGCAATTCAACCCAGATCAAGTTGTTCCTGATATATTCTTAATACACATTACATGACTTTACAGGAATGGAATACTTCATAACATTTTAAGTATATATTTTTATTTATAGATAGTTAGGTTGCTGTATTCATTGTTGCGTCGTCCTTTTTGGTGTCGATCCTTTGCAACCGTTATAAATGCAAAAGGATTTAAGGTTCCTTTTGATATTGTTCGTTTCGTTGGGTGATGAGTGATGAACGGGTCTTCTTGAGTGAATGTCACTACAGGTGTAGGAAGACGTTTGTGTGTTGTATGGTATTCGTAAGGTTCTTCAGTTGTGTGATGCCTATGTGTAGGGTGATGTTCGTGAGGAACCTCAGTCGGGTGATGATATTGATGAGTTGTAGAATAGGTATGAGGATCTTCGGTTGTGTGATGGTAATGAGTTGTAGTATAGGTGTAAGGATCTTCAGTAAATGTATCTTCAGTTGTGTAATGATAACGAGTTGTATCATAAGTATAAGGATTTTCGGTATATGGATCTTCAGCTGTCTGATAATGATACTGAGTTGCGTCGTACGGATCTTCTAGAAATAGATCTTCAGTTATTTGGTGATGATAATGATGGGTTGTAGGATAAGTGTAAGCATCTTCAGTATATGAATCTTTAGTTGTGTGATGACGATGATGATGATGAGTTGTAGGACGACGTTCATTAGAATCGTGATAGGAGCGGGAATCGTCAGTTGAGAAATCGAAAATAGCTTTAGTCGTACGAGATGGTTTTGATTTTATCTTACGACAGCAAATTCCTACTAGTTTACTAAATTTTGAGTAAACCAGACGCGCTGCATGTAATGACTTCATGAGTCGCTGCATCGCTCGAATTTCATTTATAATCTTCTCAAACAACACGGTCTCACTTTCTGTTATTTTTTTAGTTACCGCTTTAGGATGTCTGCGACCTGAAAAATATTTTTAATAGTCAGTTAACAAACAACAGTCTTATGTACAGTCACCAGCAATAATATATTATCCAACATTGGGTGCTAAAATGTAATGACACCATCGAAATATAATAAGTATGGAAAAGTAATCGACGCTCAAAATCTGCCCCACTGACTTAGTGCCGGCGGGGGTGGAGCTATTAATGAGTGCTGAACTGTCTATCAGTCGACTTTGTGACGTAGTGTCAAACAGTTGTTTACTATCACAAAAGAAAAAAATCGATATTAATGATTACCGGATTTAAATGAAGCTGCAACCATGCCAAGTTGCATTTTGTAAATAGGTGCAGGACCCACACAGATGCAAAACAAAGCGATATTTATTTTCATTATTAAGTTATTGAATTTTTAATATTCCCATACCAAAATGTCATGGCCGATGTTATGCAATATATCTTTGAAAAATGTGAATTACAAGCAACTACTTCGAATGAATAGGAAATTAAATTTTATGTCATCTTTAATATCGTTAGTTTATGTACATAATAAAAAAAACGAAATATGACCTTTTTAACACGTTCACGGACACAACACCAACCTCGAAATTGCGTGATACGGCACAAATAAATTCCATACAACATTTTCTACGGCCATGGACGAACTGTCACATTTAACGTTGTTTCAAACATTGTGCCACTTTATGACGGAATAAATATGTATGTAATGTCGAACAAAAAAATCTTACCTATTGTGGCAGCTCGTCCACAGCCGTTACGTCCACAGCCGTGATGTGCCATAACACGTGTCGTTCCCCTTTTAGGGTAGTGCATGAGGTTGAGGTTGCCCTAGAGCTTTTTTGCTGTGACACTAGCGGCGTAATTAAAAACACCGGCCACAGCCGCAGTGCCATTTCACGAGGGTCTCAGTTTCCGTCTCTCGACGTACTGTCCGTGAACGTGTTAAGTTTTACAAAAAATGAAGAACGCCTTGGTTGGATGCAGTTCGTCGCGAATTGCGAAACGAGAATTGGATGCCTAGCAAACATTGCAGGATTTGCAGTATCCATTTTGATGAATCGGATTTTGTCATCTCAAAAACTGGAAAACATTTTTTAAAAGTCACAGCGGTCCCAAATTGTACAGTACGTTGTCAACATTTATTTACCTACAATAATTTAATTAATATTTAAATGAATATCAGACGTCGAGGAGTTTATCACAGGTCTATTAGATATGTTTAGATGCTAAAGATTATTTGACGCTGACTACTCTTACCACATAATATCTTCTGATATACTATTTTACAACGTTATAATAGTGTAACATAAGTATATTAAATGATTCAAATGAAAAAAATATTAATAAAATTCATTATTCAATTACTGTGTTGTTTTTGTATTAAACCATCCACGTCAAATGTTGAAAGACATGGCCGCGTTCAAATAACCCTTATGAAAAAAAAAAAATACAAATGGAAATTTTGTGTCAGAGAGCTTGTGACCAATTGCAGATTTTTGTCTTTCAGACGGTATAAAACCTTACTGAAATTACTGTCTACTCAAACGTTATACCAGCATCTGACATAAATGACTTCATACCTTAACTCAATTAATATTTAGTTGATTATTGAAACCACTCGATACATAAGATCTTTTCATTTCAAAAAGTGGGCGTTTTGGAGCGGATTTGTCAGTCGTTTTTGTTAGACGTTACTCTTCCATACTTATTATATTTCGATGAATGACACGCTCTTATACCTTTAGGAATAAAGACCTGTTGGTTATTTTTTCGCCCAATGTTGAATAATACGAGGGTCATGCCAAAAGAAATTAGATACTCCATGCTCATTTGTTTGATACTGGCCAGTTATACACCATAGTGAAGGCTGATTATATAGCTATAAATTTAAAAATGGAATACTCCGGAAATCTGCGTAATTATTTTTTGAATATTTTTTTTCTGATTGAATCTGACGGGAATTTGCGGTTACAATGGAACTTAGTCGACGAGATTTTCGTGTTATGATTTACTATGACTTTAAAAAAGGTTTAAAGCCCCAAGAATGTTTTGAACTTTTAACCGCGACTTTTGGTGAGTCTGCTTGTTCTCGTGCAACTGTTTTTAACTGGTTTGCTGAATTCAAAAGAGGGCGGGAGAGCTTTGAAGATGAGGCGAAGTCGGGGCGACCGCCAACCGCAGTTATTCAAGAAAATGTGCAAGCCGTGGAAAAAAATATCCGTGAGAACCGACGAATTACATACGTAGAGCTTGAACGAGATCTAGGCATTGGATCAGCAGCACTGCAAACCATAATTCATGGACAACTGTCCCTCCATAAGCGTTGTTCGAGATGGGTGCCTCATAAACTCAACGATTTGCAGAAAGAACGCCGCGTGGATTGGTGTAAATTTATGATAAATAAATTCGACGCTGGCGAGAAGAAAACTGTGTATGATATACTGACAGGTGACGAAACATGGCTGTATAACTACGATCCTGAAACAAAGCGGCAGTCAACGGTATGGTGCTTCGAAGATGAACCGACTCCAACAAAATGTCGCCGAGCACGAAGCACACGGAAACAAATGGTTGCCTCATTTTTCTGCAAGACAGGGCATATTGCGACTGTGGTGCTAGAGGATCAAAGAACTGTCAACTCAGAGTGGTATGTGACAGTTTGTGCTCCACAAGTGTTGTCAGCTTGGTGTGACAAGCGGCCAAAGTCAGGAACCCAGCACCTGCTCTGGCACCACGACAACGCCGCCCCGCACACTTCTGCCCGAACACTCGACTATTTTAGTTCGAAAAATATCACTATACTCCCTCACCCACCATATTCTCCTGACCTGGCACCCTGTGACTTTTACCTGTTTCCGAAAATTAAAGAAAAATTAAAAGGAAGGCGATTTGAAACCAAAGAAGATGCCCTGGCTGCCTATAATTATGAAGTTTCTGAGGTACCCAAAGAAGAATGGTCATTGACATTTTCCAAGTGGTTTAGCCGAATGAAAAAGTGTATACGTGCTCACGGTGAATACTTCGAGAAAATAGATAACAATAATAAAGAATAAACTTTGTAGTTTTTGAATATCTAATTTCTTTTGGCATGACCCTCCTATATTATTGTCCATTTGAGTTGTTAAACTTTCCTGTTTCATAATGAACTCTATTACAGAATACTAGTCTACACCTTTTCTCTTAAGTTTACCACTTGTTACTGAGCGAAGGTACTTTTTGTGGTTGTACATACGTGGCATTCAAATAAGAGTTTTTGTGTATTAATTTTAAATTTATTTATTTCAAATTAAAGTTCAAGTTACAATTTAAAGTTCACAAACACCGAGTAAAAACCAGCTTCGGTTTATCTGCCACTGTAGTGATTGGTTCACAAGCACATATGTTGTTATTTCTAATTAAATATAAGTTTGGGAAAAATGGGTTGTTTGTGAAACGCCTAAATGACTGCTATAGTAACCACATAAACTTATGTTTTATCGAATAAGAGTACATAGATCAAATGTTTTAAGCATCAGAGGCGTTCTGCAAAACACTATCTTACTGCTTCGAACTGATAAGTAACCGTGCATTTTAGTACCAAATCACTGTAATATATCAAATAAAAAGTACTTTGAATTTGGCATATGACTGTGATAAGGTACTAGTTAATTTTTTAAATATATACACGTTCACAAAATGCCAAATATTTCTACACGGTTCTATACCTATTATTAACAATGAGGCCTGTTATATACCTATACGACATACATTTAACGTGACGGTTTTGTAAATATTATTGCTGTCGACTCTACATACTAATAAATTATGTGACATATTTACCATTTGTCAGGGATGATAATACAATAAGCAGTATTAGAAACCGGTACATGGCCATCGAGAGAGTTCTTAATGTATCTGCCGTACAAGAAACCGGTACATGGTCATAGAGTGAGAACTCTTAGTTTGATAACTTACGGCATTTTATACCTATGTCGAAATATTATTTACTAACCAAACAAGAATAAATGTGTAATACGCTGTGCATGACGAATTTTAACGTTACACGAAGTGATTAAGCCAAGTTTGCAAAAATTACGTACTCGGTTACAAGTGTAACAAACTATGCATCCACCGAAAACCAGCCAACACCGCGTATCGCAACTAGGCATGAAGTTCGCCATCTGTACTTTTTTTTCGATAAGTAATATAGTTAAAATAAATTAATCACTATGTGCAACATTCCCAGAAGTTCAGAAATCTTCTAAAGACATTACGGAATACACTATAGGAAATATTTGTGAACGTTACTAAAAATTTTTTTTTCAGGGAAGTTACCGAGAATTTCTTGTAAGAAATTCACATTTTGAATAGTTTTTCATTTTGCTTTGCTTTACATAACACTCCAATTACATAATAATCGGGAATATGAAGCCTATAGAATATGCAAACATTAGGCACATTATTAGTACCGCCTTACCTGTTTGTACCTTCCTACCCAATAGTTATGATGGGGAAAAAAAGTCAACCTAACGTTTGCATATTTTACAGGCTTCATACTTTCGATTGATATGTAATTTATCTATTTTATTAATAATAAGTATACCTACTGGATTGAAATTTTTCAGTCTACCTATTCGCCATAACATAACATACATACATACATACATTAAATCACGCCTGTTTCCCAGAGGGGTAGGCAGAGACCACTTCTTTCCACTTGCTACGATCTTGACAAATTTCTTTCGCTTCTTCCACATAACATAACCTAACATATTAAAGATATAAAATACTTTTTATCGAAAAAACAGCCTGGTGAAGGTCGTCTGCTATTCGGATCCTCTACTATTATAGTTGTTTTATCTCACGAACACGGTTAAGTAGGTAAAGCGTAGGTACACATTTTCGATGCTTAGCGCTGACAGCTACGCACTTAAAGACAACGTGCATGTGTACACACACAAGTAACCCTCCTGCTTACGTTAGATAAAACAAATGTACAATCAAGATGAAGTAAAGTAAGATCAAGTTGAAGTATTGGAACATCTTCTCCAAAACGCTGGATAATTGGGAGCTAAAATTACCTAACGTTTGGGTCATTTCCAAAAACAGAGACGGATTAATGTTGCGCATGGCGTTGTTGAATGCTTCGTCATCTTCTTCGCTTTTAAACTCGACGGAAAAATTATGAACAGGTCAAATTTCCTGACAGAGCAAACAAAAAGCTGTTCAAGGCGTGCATACTCAACCTATCATTTTTTTTCTGAGTTTAAGAGAACCTCTGGCGATGGACATTATTTTAAGTGACAGCGGTCTACATCGACACGTTAATATTCTTGGTTAAATCTCAATTTTAGGAATATGTTGAAAGAACTTGGCATTTTTCTACCGCGTTTCCGCACATTTATTGATTCGTTGTGTAAATTCGATTAGCAAAATGTCGCGGGACCAATTTCAAAATAACTTATTTAATGTCCATTGAACATAACAATTTATATAATAGGTACGTTTTGTAATCAAAATTAACATTAGTTTGTGTAAGTGTGCAATCCGTGCTAAGCGACACCAATCAATGAACTTATCGTTTGAAAAAATACTAAAGCTACTATGAAATCTGTACACACTCAGTAGTTATACTTAGCGGTAGTTTTTGTAATAAGCGATTCAATTACGAGTATACTGTATCTTAGTAGTTAAGTAAATCACTCTTAGATGCATTCGTGCATCATGTATTGGTAAACACCAACAATAATACATATATCAGACGCGTTGGCCTAGTTCGTAGTGACGACCCTGCCTATGAAGCTAGCGGTCCTGGGTTCAAATCCCGATAACGACAGAAATTTGTATGATGAGCGCGAATATGTGTTAGTGGATCATAGCTATAACAATCTTCTTTGTTTAAGTATTTTATACACTCGGCGTAAAAAAAATCGCAACTTTCCTAAAATTTGTTTCAAGCGATTATTACTCCTAAGATACAGTAAGTATTACTCCTAAGATACAGTAAGTATCTTAGGAGTAACAATCGCTTATCTAGACACGCGGCAGCGTGTCCAGACAAGTTCAAGAAAAAGGAACTGGCGAGCGCAGCCGTGTGTTATTTACACGAACCGTTTGGAGCCACTTTTGACCTCTCAATAACTCCAAATCTACTTAACATAAAAACATGAAATTTGGTATATGTATTAAAACCCTTTAGATCAACTAGAACCCTAAATTTCATAAATAAAAGTGAAACGGTTATTGAGATATAAACGTCTAAAAATCGGCTTTTTTACCACTGACTGACTGACTGACTGACTAATCATCAAAAACCTAACCCACTTCCAGGTGACCTAGAAGGTTGAAATTTGGCATACAGATGGGTAATTATGCGTATACAAATAAAAAAATCTGAAGACAGTGATTTTATAAGTTATATTATTATTATTATTATTTTATTTTATTATTTATGCTAGTTACCTCAGAACTCCGTCATTTATTAACCGATTTGAAAAATTCTTTTTTTGTTTGAAAGGGCACACTGTCTGATTGGTCCCAATGTCACCAGGTCAGAATCTGATGATGGGGTCCTGGAGAAATTGAGGGAACTCTTCAAATAATTTGGGTATAGGTAGCTATATCGATTTGGGTATTTTGTATATATATACGAGTATATATAGCATACATATATTAACTCGTGCATATCTGCTTTTGAAAAGCACTATTTGGTGAAATAAAACTGATGATGATAAATGAAGATCACAGATTCACCGGAACTACTCAGTAATTAATGTTTGTTTATTGAAACGCATGCCAACTTATTTGACAAAAATAAATGATATCCCATCAAAAACATACATGTGAAAATGCAAGCCAAATTCAATGTTAAGAATATGCAATGCGTGTTTATCGACTTAACTGACAAAAAAAATGAGATCTAGATGGGTGCCAAGTTCCGTAGATAATCCTGATATTTATTACCTACAACATTCTAAAATAATTTAAAAACACAATTTCTTATTTTTTCTGCTACAACAATATTTGCTATTAAGTATAACTTCTTATATTTCAACACCCAAATTATTTACACAAAGCAAATAACTTAGGATAAACTGAAGCTTAAAATCTGACTTGGCTAGTTTTCATATTTGTTATACGCAAGTTACTGTATTTTTATATTGTATGGTCATATTTTACTCTTCGAAATAATTGACTTGCTGGTAAAAAACTTAGCTTAGTTTGGGACTAGGTCAATTGGTGTGACATTGTCCCCTGATATTTATTTATTTATTTATATATTTCTCTATATAAGTATTTATATCGTTGTCTGGTACCCATAGTACCCATAGTAGCTTAGTTTGGGACTAGGTCAATTGGAGTGATATATATTATTTGATAGGAGGCTGTGCCAAATTAAAAGAGCACGTATTTGACCATCTGTACCAGAAGCTTCTAAGGGAAGCTTTGTCGCTTATGTTATGAATGTCCTGACTGCTGTAAGTTGCTCTCATGATGGATGTTAATCTACCTTAATTAATTAGTATTCTTTTCTTAAACAGCAAAGGGGTTAATTAGAATCAGAATTAGTTTTTTTTAATGTTTTATTTATGCTTTATTGGCACAAGTCTAATCGGCGCTCAACTCTGTTCTGGAAGCTTAGTATCTTCTTCAGTTCGCCAACCTCCGTTTTCATTTGGTTCATCTGCATCATGGCGTTGTTAACTTTTCGCTTAAATTCTTAAATAAAAAAAAACAAAACATAGTACGCAACTATACAATATGTCCTCAGCCTATAGACGAACATTACAAATTTATTAGGATGCTAGCGACCCGCCCTCGCTTCGCTTTGGTTTATGTGAGTATGATAAATAATTTACAGCCTTCCTCAATAAATGGGCTATCTAACACTGAAAGAATTTTCCAAATCGAACCAGTAGTTCCTGAGATTAGCGCATTCAAGCAAACAAACAAACTCTTCAGCTTTATATTAAGTATAGATTTGTGACGAATATGCAAAGTATTAAAACTAGTAATAAAAGTATTAAAAAAGTCTACTATTTACCGAGAATATAATGGTTTTAAAATTTTAGGCTTTTACGCACCATCTTTTTACTCTATCAGACATTCACCGATTCCGATCGTAGACACGAACAATAGGGATTAAGTACCGCCTTTGACTTTCAAATCAAATCAAATCAAATCAAATTCATGTCAATAATGCTATTTTTTTCTATGTTTCTGTGGTTTATTTAATATTAAATTTGTTACAAAAAAACTTGTTGATTTTACTTTTTCTTTTTTTTATGGCATAGAGAAGACAAACGAGCACACAGGCCACGTGATGGTAAGTGGAAACTGTGACCCATAGACATTCGCATTCACAAGACTGCAATGCAATCCTAAGACTGCAAATGCGTTGCCAACCCTGAGGACTAAGATGGAATGCCTCTATGCTAGTCATTTCACCGGCTGTCTTATCCCCAAACCGGAACACAACAATGCGAACACCGCTGTTTGATGGTAGGTACCTCTAATTAAACCAAAAACAGCATTTGCAGTGCCAGGTCATAATAGTTCCGCTATTATTAACTGAGCCTCTGCTGTCCGTCCGTTCGTTTGTCCGTTTATTCGTCTGTCAGCGGGATGTATATGTATATCATAAACCGTCATAGCTAAACACTTGAAACTTTCACTGAAAAGTATAGCCGCTATAGCAACAAATAATATTACAGTAAGTAAATTAGGTGTACTTCAGAAGCCCTAACACATCGTGTGTCCGAATTTTCATTTGCCCTAAAATGATTTTCAGATTTAATGAAAGCCGTTTAGGCCGTTAAGGAGTTATGATCTCTGAAAGAAGGGGATGCCATTACATCGGAGGAATTTACCTACTTTTTACGGTTCCGTACCTAAAGGGTAAAAACGGGATCGTATTACTAAGACTTCAAGACGTCCGTCTGTCTGTCTGTCACCAGGCTGTATCTCATGAACCATGATAGCCAGACAGTTGAAATTTTCACAGATTATGCATTTCAGTTGCCACTATAACAACAAATACTAAAAACATAATGAAAAATATATTTAAGTGGGGCTCCCATACAACAAACGTGTTTTTTTACCGTGTTTTACTCGATAATAATAACGGTAATAGGTGTAGGTACGTTATGTACGGAACCCTTCGTCCCGTGGCCGGTTTTTAATGAAGATCCAAATTTCAATTACTGTATCGCAGAGTTTCAAATAAAGAGACCACAAAAGCCACAGAGGCTTGAGTCAGTGAGTTCGTAAATAATACTTTGAAGGTGGGTCTTATAAAGATCCGCTAGATCGTATTTGGATCACGAGCTTCAAAAGTTATATGAAACTACTACAATTTGAGCTGACATGTTTACCAACGGGTCCTTCCAAAACCGGATGGCCTATTGCCTAACGCACACGAAACCGGAATCGACTTCAAAGTGAAACAATTGTTGTCACTTTGAAAGCAGACTCGCCTTCGGACTAAAGAATGCAATCTAACCGGTTATTAACCGTATTTGTATGAAAATAACCGGTTAAAACCGGTTAAAACCGATTATTTGCCTACTCGGACTGTCAAAATGAAAACGATTCCTATTGCGAGTGCGTTAGGCATTAGGCCTGCTGGTCTATCTCTTAATTTCGACTTAAGTGGAATTATTTACGATATTGACAATTAATTAATTAACTTCTTATTTTAGGTTCACTTGTATAGTTACCTCTTATGCTTGAATGTGTTAATGTTAGTGTTGCAATGAAAATTATTACTATTATTTTTAAATACCGCATGTTTTTTAATGCAGTAAAATGTCCACCTGCTGCTGCCTAAGTGTAAACAGTAATTGACTACGAAATAAACTTTTATATAATGAATAACAACAAGGAAACTAATTGATTATTCGGATGAACAAACTTGGCTGATTAAAAAATAACTAATAATAATAATTGGAAATAAAGAATGAGCCAAGTAATGTCATGAACAGGGTGATTGTACCGTGGAGCATATTTTGAAAGAAAAAAAACAGTAAGAATATGACTTGAAAAAATTGGGTTTAATCAATAAGTATGAAATTTTACTACACCAATTAGATTAATTTGTAAACTCTTGACTTTTTATAATGTTTTATAGCTCTTTAAAGAACATTAAATATAAGTAGCCTTTAAGTTAGAGATATTGTAGTTTCCTACAAGTAAAATATTATGCCTAATCGGTTCAATAGTTCTAAATATTACTCATACCTTTAACATACAAACAAATAAATACACAATATAAATTTACAATATTAGTAAAGATTTAACTGTTAGTACCAAAACTAAGAAAGTGTTTTAAGCAATTCTTACCATTCAATGTCAAAAATACATTTTTTGAAAATCACATATCTAATAACCAGTCACTCTATACACATAACACTGTATTTGTAGTTATTTCTTAAAGTAAACGTTCGTAACTAAAAGTATATCTTATTTGTAATTTAAATAGATAGGTTCAAGAAATACAACTAAAATTATTATTGCCATTGTCATTTTTATTCCATTGCCCCATTGTGTCACATATTATTAGGAACCTACTACATAACTTTTTTACACGTCTTTTCTATTATTAGTATGAAAGAGACTATTATGTAGCGACAAGAACGCCTGTTGTTTGCCATGTACAATTTAATTCATATTATTTGTCCCAATTATAAATTTCGGTGGTTTGCTTGAGTATTGTACTTATTACCTAATATAATATTATATTGCATTGTACCTACGCTTGACCGCAGGCAGCGTTACGTTTTTAGCAGATTTATCTAAATATTATTATAATGGATACCTAAATCCAAATAAAATAATTAATCCCAATAAAGTACTATACTTTGACTACAATATTCTGTAAAATATTCTTACTTCCATAATTGTCACTATAAGATTAAAGTCTTCAAAATAAATGAGCTAGAGGGACAATGTCACACAAATTGACCTAGTCTCAAACTCTCTATGCTTGTACAACGGGTACTAGGCAATTATAAACATGATGTATTACCTACATCTATGTATAATGTATGCTCCAAAACACGTATAGCTGACCGGACCGGACCGGACCGGTGACGTCTGCCGCGTGTACCTTGCATCGAAGCGCCAAGATCTTATATGTCACTATTGAAAACCACACGAGAGTTCAGTAGCGCCATTAAGATGGAGTTCGGTGTATATAAGTGTGTATGCATGTTCAACGAGCGAAATTTGTAAATTCATTGACACATAATCTCTCTCAACAAAGTTGAAACCTACAAATATCGTGGTATGCCGCAGTCTTTGGGTATTGTGGACGGCAATGTCAAGCAGTCTGTGAAGGAACGTTTCACCTACCGCTAGAAAAAAGGACTTAACAGCCTTTTGTCGGTTGGCAATAAGGTATTCTTCAATGGCTGGGTGATGCCCCTGCTCACATACTCCTTTGCGATGCTAAGGTGGTCTCAGACTGAGCTAGAAGCCCTGGATAGGAAGGTCTAACTACTATTTAAACATGTCACATGTTACACCTACGCTTATCTGTTATGCGATTGTACATCCCGTGGAAATGTGAAGGTCGAGGCATTAGATGCTAAGAATCTGCAGAACCCCAAGGTGTTCAATCTCAGGGATTATTTCCTTAACATGCATCGTGATGTGATTGCAGGAGCCTTACGCCTCTCTCCTTGGCATACGAGAACTGGTGCAAACTAATAGTGGAACGGTCGTGCTATATATGCTCTATTGAGATCGATTTGTCATCCATCACGCACAGGACTTTTGTCGCCAATAAGCCTAAGTAATATCATGTTAACAAATCGATCTCAACGCAGTTCTCGAAACGTCACCATCCCGCATGATGTGAACCTCGTGAAGGCTGAGATGCACAAGCTCAACAAGTACCAGTTAGAAAGATCTTGTTCAGTTCGGATTTGCAATTGATGTACCTGTAGAGCGCTTTTGGTCTCGCTTTTTCACTTTATAGAGAAAAAGAATAATGATTTCCGTGCCAAGTTGCCGGCTTAGAGCAGTTCCACTCCATGTCTTCCTGTGGAAGTCGTAAGAGACGACTAATAGTATTGTTAGGCGATGGGCTTGCAACTTGTCAAATAATACACTGATAAACATCTCAGCCTGTTGTGCAAAATGTGGTTATAGGATTAACAAAAAGTTGTTAGAGTTGTTGGTAATTCTGTAACTCTGCCTACCCCACTCTGGGAAGAAGACGTGACGGTATGTTTGTATGTAAGAATAATGATTTCAAAGGGAATTAATTATAGGAATGAAGCTCGCAATTAAAAATGCCATATTTTTCAATATTTATTTACTCTAAAGCGAGACTCTTGTATAACCTTGTTATGTGTTTCGGATCGGTTTCCGACTTCTTCCAGGACTTGGCTCTGTCTTCCACTTGTTTTAGTTGGTAGGGATTATCCATGTATATACAGTTGTCGAAGTCTATTGCCATCCTTGATACCTTATCCCTGATGGGTGAGAAGGTCTTCAAGCTAGCGTGGAGTGCTTTTGTAATAGCCTTGAGTTGGATGAGTTTCTGATTTACAAATTTTACTTTTTTCGCTAAAAATAAAAATAAACGAATAATTAAACATCCTAAGGGCGCCTGTATGTAAATAAAGGGCCTCTGTTTCACTTTATGTTCGAAGATAACGCTATCGTGTTATTAAGTTAACGTTATGGTTGCTCTTCGCTCGCTTCACTCGCTTCGCTCTCTAATGCGATGCTGCTGAACAAACTATCGTGCAAATGGAATAAAATTCCACCGAGCAAGTCCATCACGGTAAGTAATAATAATAATTATTGACGTCCAGCAAGCCTACGCACTATCGTTTTGTGTCGTGCATCGTACCTGGACGTACGTCACGGAAAGATAGTGCGTAAACTGCTATAGCGTTATTGTCGTCCCGTAACTTTCTCGACCTCGTATCTCATAGAATAGTTAGATAAGAAATTAGTGTTTATTCTTTAGGGAATAATATGTGTTTTTCCTACCTTACTATTTAATCAGATATGACGTTGAGAAAGTTAAGGGTCGATATGTAATCCATCTACCATTACTTTATCTCTTCTAGTGTCTGCCCATCTCCATTTACTGAATACTTTTAAAGTTAATTAAAAAATAATGAAACATGATTACAACTGAACAATATCAACATACATACCTATCCATCTAATAAAAACCAGTCACCTAAGTTACAAAAATATCATACCTAAATCAGCGTCTATAGTACTTGCAATCAATAAAAGAGCAAGTACACTTAAAATTTTCATCTTTGCCATAAGTTGTCATTGAATGCTAGCTTGTTCACCGTAGAGAATTTTACCAATATTGAGTTCTTGGGAACTAAACTATTCGCCACCACGCCAATACTTATAAGCTCTGTGCAATGTAAAAAGTAATAAGATATCAATTCAATTACACTCAATAAAATAATGTTACCTTGGTAATGTATTTACTGAGATAAGACATTTAGTTACCTACTTGAATAACCAGCTCTACCTAACGCGTGTAAGAAAACTAACTGAGAAGGAATGAATCATTCTTCTATTATGTTTATTGGATGTAATCATGTGCTCAAGCTCAACCTTGAGCTCTATTCTTCGCATAAAACCACATTGCTTTTGACGGGTCTCTATTGACTGCCAAAATTATTTTTAGTCATAATCTGTTTCAAGTCATAATTTTCGCAAGTCATAATGTATTTTTCTCAGGACACGGTTATTTTTACTGGACATTTATAAAACTAACCTAACCTAACCTAACGAATCTACATACGTTTATTAAAAACTGTAACTTCAGCCTGAAAGAAGTAATGACAAAAAAATATATGACTAACAATACATTGTGACCAACGATATGTATGGCAGTCAAAGGGATCCGGCTTTTGACATGTTATGATGTTGTTTTAACTCGGCCTCCAATTTACTGTCTAGTATAGAGCTATCGTAACATTGACAATACGATAACACGTCACAAGCAATGTGGTTTTACCGAGTAGAATCACTCGTCACGGTTTCGAATCACCTTCACCTTTACTATTTACTTGATTTCGTACATTATTTTTAGTATACTTTAAGTACCTCTTGTTTGCACTCGTTCTGTTTACGAATCGGTCGCCTTTACGTCTAAGATAGAGCATACCAGTAACCCTAGCATAAGTAACAATTACCGCACTCGCTAGCGAATCGAATGCTCTGTCCCTCACACTTTACAAGAATACTGCGAGGTCTGCGAGCGATAGAGCATTCGACTCGCTAGCGGGTACGGTAATTGCAACTCATGGTAAGGGTACATACATACATACATTAAATCACGGCTGTTTTCCAGAGGGATAGGCAGAGACCACTTCTTTCCACTTGCTACGATCTTGAAAAATTTCTTTCGCTTCTTCCACATTCATACATCGAGTCATACACGCACGTCGGTTTCGGGTACTTAAGATTCGGCCCTTTTCCAGTATTTCTCCGATTTGACTCGAAAAAGTACGCCTAGGGCCCCTTCCGACCCGTCCACTCACTTTCGATCTGTATATCTCTGTCGTCAATCTTCTTTCATCCATCCTTTCCAAATGACAGTGACAGTGCTCAAAATAAGGTACCGCACCCTAAACGCAATGACGCCAATGCTTATACTTTTTGAAATCGTATCGAGCTAATTTAACATTCTTCTTCTTCTTCTTCAAGTGCCTCTCCAACTAGTGAAGGTCGGCTATTAACTTCTGGAATTGTTGTCTGTCCTTAGCGAGTCGAAACAATTCAATTTAACATTAACAACATGAAATCAAATCCAAAAAGAAATTTTAACTTTCCATTGCACTATTTCCGGAAAAAATTAAGTCTTTTTTTGTTTTTCCAAAAATAGCACTTCAAACTCCGCGGGTTAGGACAGGTTAAACGAAATGCCCGCCGGGCCCTCTATTCTACGTGGAACAATATTGTATTTGAAGTGTTATCGAATTATTTTTTATTCGGCCGCCATTACTGACAAGTAAGTAAAGAATAATCATGAGCAATCAAAACATTGACAATACGATTGCACGTCAAAGGTATATTGTATAATACTGTGTAGAATCTCAGCCCTGCGGCTTTAATATGTGGATATAGCATCCGTCGCTCTCGTACCTACATACGTGTCAAAAAGTGACAGATTTTACCCACATTTTGTCACGCAATAAACGCAGCCATATTAGACCCCCCTGGAGGTATTTTCTTTACACTACATTGCTCGAATATATCACCAAAGAGGGGATGCTAGAGTCGTGATCATCTGATCATACTATAAAAACTGCCCATCATCGCCTACTATATTATGTATGTTATCGCATCGTCCTTAAGTCGTCCGCCTTTACTGCCAAGTAAATAAGAGCTATCGTAACGATAGCAATACGAAACGATATCTATGATTTTTTCGTAATACCTTTCAATGAATGTACCATTTAATTAGGTACGCATAATTTTCATTTCATCAAAAGGCATTTTTCGGCGCTAAAATTTTTTTTTCTGAGAGTCTAACCTAACCTAACCTTCGTAATTAATATTTATGATAAGCTAAAAACATCACGGCTTCACCAGAAAATAGCGTCTGGTGAAATTTTCTATAAAATGATGGGTTTACGTGCGATAACATTTCAAAAGCAGTTACGGTTTAATCGATTAGAGCCTTTGTACCGCAAAACGGGGTGACCAGGAATTAAGGGGTGAGTAGGTAGTAGGGACACCACCTAAAATAAGTCATAACCTTGTAACAAATTAGAACTTTTAGTTGTTAGAATGGACAATTACGTAACGTCTATTGGAAATAATTAAAGTCTTATAATTAGTAGCACACGCTTTATTTTAGGTTGCGTCCCTACTCACCCCTTAATCCCTTTACCCCCGTTTTTCGGTTCTGTTACAATTGAAAGAAAAGGAAACGTAGGTATCAAAACAAAAACACTACACCGCACATAGGGGCAATTGGGAGATTTAGGGGGACGAAATTATTTTATTAGGTTTTTGTCTTTTAAGTGGAGGTTTCTATTGAGTCGTGATATCTAGAGCTGTTTTGCATATAAATATATGCATATTGTGGGTTAACCATACAAAATACGTAAAATAATAATATTTTATATAAATTATTTATTTGAAAGTTAACCTAAACACTAATTTACATCACGAAGATGATGAAAACCAGGATTCTCCATCAGAACCTCCTTCTTCAGCTTCTCCAGCAGATTCTTCTGATGACTCAGATTCATTATTGTCAACACTTGGCTCGGCAAAAATTAATAACTCTAAAGCTGTTCAGTAAAGAACACAAGGGATCTTTTTTTTGGTTTCGGTCTTATACATGTTATTAATGGGTCTGAGTTCAGTAATAGACGATTGATTATGTCTAAGTTACAGTTTAGGGAAAATTTTCGAGCAAAATTTTGTCTGTATTGACGAAACTTTTTTTTACGAGCTTCCGCAGCTTCTTCTGAATATTCGTATTGACGGTGGTACGAATATCTTCTGTCTTTCTACGTTTAACTATTTCGCTCGAATTTTCAAAAGACTTCGCTGGCCGGCCACTCAAAAAATTACGAGAAAGCCTCGGTATTGCCAATGTCCCTTGTAGCCATTCTTCATAAGAACTCAAGAATCGTGGTAATTCTTGGTGACCCTGTGTCCATCTTCGTTTAAACTGCGACTTTAGATAAGAAAAGTTTGTTTCAGTATTTTTATTTGTTCTTCAGAATACTTTTCGCATGATAAAATGTAATTTTGAAGAAATTCCAATTTATCTGCAAACCTAGACAAGTCCTGTTGCTGCATTTTATCAAAAAAATGTTTTCGTGTAACAACTCGATACTCCGACGGACCACCTGCCCCTAAAATAGAAAAAAAATGCGTTTTAAAACAATAAAAAAAAACAATTAAAATTATTACATTTCTACCCTGGCCGACTGTATGTCTTCATTTGATTGCATTTATGAGTATGGGCGGCAAGTTTTAGTGTTAATCGTTAGTTAAAAGTGCTTTCGTTATTTTCCAGTAATCAAAATCACGGGGACGCACCCTGAAGTATAACAAAAACCTTTTTGAATGCAAAAATCCGTTTTATTTTTGCAATTACGACACAATACGAATCAACTGATCATAATATAACGAAATATTTGTTATTTTCACTGAAATCATAACTAAATGAAAACGTTATTACCTCTACTGTCGCGATCCATGGCGGTTTCCTTCACTGTATGCAGCACACACACAATACACACTTATGTAGTTAATGCTTCCAAACGAATGCCGAGAAATTAAACGTACACTTAAAGAGACGATCAAGTTCCGACTGACGTTATGCAGCCACCCGCTACCTGAAGTCAGTGGTAGGGGTCGTCTGTTGTTCTATATGTATTCAGCTATCACATTCAGTTTTTTTTTATGCCTGGGTTAAGATTTGCAAATTCGACTTACGACCGGCTAAATCGCTAAAATACCCCTATGTGCACCGTCAAGGTAATTAATATAATATTTTATTTTGTAGGGTTCGTAAGCTTTTGGACATATTTAAAATTTAATTGCAAAAAAAAAGACGGGCGCAGGGTATTTCTATTTACTTTCATGGACAGCTACGACTATGCATAGAATTTATTTAACAAAGCACGTGGTTGAAGTTATATCTGAGTAGACATATCAGATAGACCAAAATTAAAATCTAACTGCAACTACACTAGCACTGCTATATTATTTTCATAATTATTTTTCTATTACTTACTACTAATAAGTTCTGGAGAAAATTCAGAGTTTTGACACATTTTCCTGCTCAACTACGCGTGAATACATTTATTTCTTATCGTATGTTAGATTCATTGTTTTATATAATGCTAGGTTAAGTTTTATACGAGGGCTGCTACTTAGGTAACCGGAATCCAGGATTCCAACATTTTTAAACGCTATATCTGACCTCCATGGTAAAATTTGAACTTTTTTTAATACTGGCCGCTATATATTTTTTTTCTTATGTACGCTAGTCTTTTGTTTTTGGCGGGTTTAAATTTTAATCTCGCTGCAAGAATGGAACTCACTCGTGAAAATATTCGTGCTATGATTTATTACGATTTTCGGCGTGGTTTAACGCAACAACAGTGCATAGATCAACTAACTTCGACTTTTGGTGATGAAGCTCCATCCAAAACTACTGTGTATCACTGGTTTAGTGAGTTCAATCGTGGACGTAGTATGCTCAGGGACGAAGTTAAGGATGGTCGCCCGAAATCGGTCGTTGTACCACAAAATATTGAAGCTGTGCGAAAACTTATAATGCATGACCGTCATGTTACGTATCGCGAGATAGAGGCGACTATAGGCATATGTATGACGAGCATTAATAAGATATTACATGAACACTTAGCTGTGAAAAAAATTTGTTCGCGTTGGATCCCGCACAACTTAACTAAGGATCAAAAAGAGGCTCGCGTCGAATGGTGCAAGGAAATGTTGAAAAAATATAACCGTGGTGACTCAAAAGCTGTTTATAATATCTACACAGGTGACGAATCCTGGATCTATGCGTATGATCCCGAAACTAAACAACAATCAACGATGTGGGTGTTTCAAAATGAGCCGAACCCTACGAAAGTAACTCGTGCAAAAAGCACCTTGAAGCAAATGGTGGCCTGCTTTTTTGGTATTAATGGCCATGTGGCTACAGTGCCCCTAGAGAATCGTAAAACGGTTAATTCGGAGTGGTACACGACCATTTGTTTGCCGGAAGTATTTGAAAAAATACGGAAAAACAACCAGCGACGGAGAATCATTCTGCACCATGATAACGCCAGCTGTCATACATCACGTGAAACGACTCGATTTTTGGAAGGTCAAAATATAGAATTAACGGGTCATCCACCTTACAGCCCTGATTTGGCACCCAATGATTTCTATTTATTTCCAAATGTAAAGAATAAATTACGTGGTCAACGATTTTCGACCCGTGAAGATGCCGTCGACGCGTTCAGACAGCACGTTTTGGAGATACCTCAGTCAGAGTGGAAAAAGTGCTTTATAAATTGGTTTCAACGTATGCAAAAGTGCATCGATTATCACGGAGAATACTTCGAAAAACAATAAAACCATATTTAGCCATGTACGTTTGTTTATTTTTTCTATTCCGGTTACATAAGTAGCAGCCCTCGTAATTGTATATTTAAAAAACGACTAACTGTTGAGTTTCTTGCGGCGTTTTTTCTCAGCAGTAGTCTCTTGCGAAGCGCTGGTAGATTTTTGACGTGAAAAGTGCCCGTGCGGGGTAGGTAATTACTGAATAAACATCTTTTATCTTTTTTTTATAGTATGTTACTGTAGCTAATCGCGAATAACTTCGGAACGCTGATATTCTACCAGGACCTCATGAGCACACAAGTAATTTACCTAAAGGATCCGTGAAGCGGGGTGAAGAAACCACGATAACGGGCGTATGTATGGGTCAAGCTTAAGGGATATGTTATTATCAAAAATCAAAAAATCAAAAAATCAAAATATTTTTATTGTATGGTTATGGGTTCTACAGAGGATCTTATAAATAATAGGTAACAGTTCTCCATACCTACCTCACAGAGGCGTACAATATTATCAGTCTTAGGTCTAATAAAATTCTTAATAAATCTGCAATTAGTTAATATTTATTAGTTGATTGTATTATTACTAGTCAGTTACTTCAGAATTACCTTTAATATTATTAATATTCAGATACAGAAATTTATTATTATTTAGGAGCTTTAACTTTGCAGAAACTCATTTATGCTGTAAAAACATTTTTTAACAAGCCAATCGAACAACTTTCTTTTAAAAGGTATAGGTGGTAACTGTTTGAGTTCCACAGGTAGTTTATTATATAATTTAATGCTCATACATATTACGCTTTTTGTAAGAAGCGCAGATTTAGAAGGGACACACACTATGTCATGCTCGTATTTCGAGCGTAGTCTTTGTGTAGGGTTTCTTAAAGTAAACATATGCATATTATTTTTTATACCAAACTCTTCCTAGTATCTTCCAGCACGAAGACAACTTAACCACGCTGTTTAATAATTGGCAAACGAGTTCTTACAGCGAATTGGAATTAACTTCTAAAATAACATTAATAACATATTCCAATTTCTGGAGGCGACTAAAGTAATTTTTCTCTCTCGTTCGACCCAGTTTCGGTTGATTTCAGCGTCGTGTGCCCACGATTTTTTTTATTTTTTTGTTTCACATTTAGACATCTACCGTTATGTATGGTGTACAGTCGACGCCATAAATATGTTTACACTTTAGTACCTTGTCTATTTAGCGTCATGTTTAAACTGTCAATTTAAATTGTCATAGCGGGTAAAGTGACGAGGTACTAAAGTGTAAACATATTTATGGCGTCGACTGCACAAGGGGCTTAGTACAGACGCAACGATAAGTTAGCGTTTTTCAAATCGACAAAATGTGAATTGATGTGAGCTGATGACAGATCACACCAACTGCTTATGTCAACTTCATAAATCAAAAGAAAATCGAAACGGAAGTAGCGTTTGCATCTTGGATAGGCACTGCCAGATTCAGCGACCGTTAATCTACGTTTTTCAAACACGAGGGGTAATGGGTTTTAAAATGTTTATGTAAAAGAGATCACTAAAAGCGAAATTGAAATACGGATGATTTAAGCATTTTTAAAAACTGTTAATTAGACAGAGATTCCTTATAAATTCGGTTTTGCTAAAAAAAAATACAAATGCCGAAATGCGAAATGAAATGGTTGCGTGGCAAATGTGGTTGCCGGGTTAGAATAGTGCCACTCCATGTCTTCCCGTGGATGTTGTAAGAGACGGCTAAGGGAGTAAAGGCGTATAGTACTGTTAGGCGATGGGCTTGCAACCTGTCACTAATACACTGGTAAACATCTTAGCCTTAGTGTGCAAAATGTGGTTACAGAATTATCATATTTTTTTTAGAGTTGTTTGTGATTCTGTAGCTCTGCCTACCCCACTCTGGGAATAAAGGCGTGAGTTTATGTATGTGTATGTATGTATGTATATCAATTTATTAATGTAGCCTCACTGATTAGTTTGATGCGAGTTTTATTTAAGTTTCTTTCTTCTTAATCTTTTATTATACAATAGATAACTTTAATGACGTGTGTTGCACGAATCCAATTTGACTTCTACTTTGTGCTGGATTTTCGCTATGTACGGTCGAGGAAATTGATTCCTAGACCATTTTGGACTATGTCAAAGTGACGCAATCAATCAAAACGTAAGTGACTTCTGATGATTTTATTTACAGTGTCACTTTGACATAGTCCGAAATGGTCTACGAATCAATTTCCTTGACTGTACCTCAGGTCATCTAAATCCTCTTTCAGTTTATCCAACTCCTGCCTGGCGTACTTCAAATGTTCCTCCAAATCTAAAACAAAATCAATTTTTGTAAAAATTAGTGACGTACCTACTTGTTGCTAGTCAAAAATTAAAAAAAAATGGTCGTTCCCTACCCTTAACTCCGAAGTTAATGAACCAAAAAACATGAAAAATTCCTGACTTAAAGATAATTATTTATTATGCCTGCTTTGATCTGTATGTCAGAGTCAGTAAGTATGTAGGTATGTTATTTTTACCCCGTAAGATCTGAAGGAATAGCTCGATTTCTAGAGTTCAACAAACAGTATCTTCAGCATCTTCTTAGCGTTCGGGTACAATAGTATATTATTGCCTAGGCACGGAAGTAGGCCATTGCGAGACGAGTATTAGGTTTAAACAGACAAGCTTACGAGTCCGGTTGAATACAAAGCCCGCCGTCATTGTCAACTCAACAATCGGACTTTTTCAAATAAATCTTTTTATTATAATAATATAATTTAAGGTAGGTGGAAGCCGTTGAAGGTGCTTGAGGAAAGCGTCGGCGTCTTTCGGTTGATATGGTGATGCTGAAGATGATAATGAACTTACATTAACTGGTAATACCCACCATCACTCCCGTGTACTCCGGTATTCATCAAAGTAAGTGAAGTTATAAAAAATATCACTACTACTATAAAGTATTGCATGGTCCTTAATGCAATGAAATTCCGGCTTACACTGATGGCATCTTGTAAACTGTAATTGATAAACTAATAGCCTTTATATAAAGATATACTGAAATGTGGAAACGAATCGATTATTGGGACAATCAAAAAATATAGATTTTTATTACTTATAATATAATTGAATAAACAATAAAACGAGGTAAGTTTTACTTAGTCTATTATGTTATATGTATAGCTTATATATGTTGTATGTATAGCTTGTCTTGTTGTTGTATTTACTTCTCCTAACCGATATTTTCGCATAACTAGACTTTTTCTGAAAACTGCTAAGTTAAATCATTATTCATTCATCATTTCATAAAATCATCATCATTTCATCATTCAGTCATTTGGGAAGATTGACGAAAGAGATATACTGATCGAAAGTGAGTGGAAGGGTCGGAAAGGGCCGAATCTTAAGTACCTACCCGAAACCGACATGCGTGCATGACTCGATGTATGAACGTGGAAGAAGCGAAAGAAATTGTCAGAGATTGTCAGGATCGTAGCAAGTGGCAAGAAGTGGTATCTGCCTACCCCTCTGGGAAACAGGTGTGATTTAATGTATGTACTCGTATGTGTACGAGTATGTGCTAAGCTAAATGTCAAATTTGCTAGAGTCATATTAATTAACCCTAAGCCAACAATAATAAAAAAAGCCAAATACATAAGGATTTAACTTCGGTCAGGGAAGGTGAAGATTGCCAATTAGCCACTAGTCACTAACAGCCGTATCCAGAGACATTTAAGACACAGTTAAGTCAAAGTCAAAGCCATTTATTGTTAATTATAGATATGTACAAGGATTTATCGTTTTTTTTTTAGGAACAGCTATAATTTGCCATTTCGGCTTACAATAATTCGGCTTACAATCTTATGAACTAAAATTTAAACAATGACATAGTCTTATAATTATAAAATTCACTATAAAAAAAATCATCTATGTCATGTGACTTAGTCATTTCACCATAAGTATCATATCAATTTAAGAATCATTTTGGTGTTTGTTTAATTTTACTGACATGACGATAGACGATTTTTCGGCACTTTTTGAGAGACGACCTCTCCTAGACATTCAACTGTGTGGAGCATCCATGAACCATCACATACATTCTACAAAATGAAAAAAATATATCTGTCTTTTAAGTACTGAGGCTTGATAATGATATTTAAAACAGATAATACAGACAGTAGAAGTTAACTCTTAACTTGGCAAAAATACAAAGGCCGTGATTTTGAATCAGAATAAAAAAAGCAACAAAAAAGTGAACAATAGTTTGTTCACTGTGATAAAGACTGTCAAAATATTAAGAGTCAGATTGCAGTTTTTTTTATTAACCTGTAGCCCTAGGAGTGCCACAGGGCTTCATTATGGGTCTGTTCTGGTTTTAAGTACACAACAACGACCTACCTGGTATTTTGCAAGACAAATGTAACAGTTCTATTTACTGATGGCACTTTGTTTATTTTTAAAGGTACTTAATAGGCATTTAGATAACTATAGTCATACTAATTATACCTTACAGGACATATAATATTGGCTCTACAAATACGAGATTTCCTTTATATGACATTAATATGTCATTGGCATAAAATTGTATTCATTTTGACATCATTATGTTTGTTGTAACTTCATCTCGACGCTTCGAGATTTGAAGCGGAGAATAAAATGTAATTCAAGAAAAGGGTGTCATTGTTTTTAGTCCAAGTTACATGACATAAGATACACCTCACATCGAATAAAAAAAATGAATGCGGATTAGTCGATGTCATGTTATAACTTATTTTTATAAGTTGTTTTATTGAGAAAAAAAGGTGCGCAATCAGCATCTTTCATATTGTGGTGATTTTGAGCGCAACTCAATCACAGATAATACTCACTTTTCTGACCCGTGGCTCTATTCTATTCGGTAAAATAATTCTGCTTTTGACATGACTGTTATGATATTGCTCTTAACTCGGTCGCATGTCAAAAGCAATGTGGTTTTACCGAAAGAATTGAGGAAGTCAAAACAATAGGGGCTCTGAGCCCAGTGTTTATGAGTTGCTATTAAAATTTGTTTATACCTGTCTACATAGCTTTTACGCGACAAAACGAAGTTTTATGTATATCCTAATATGTATACTCTTTATTAAACAAAAATATAAATAATTACAATATTAATATTAAACTAATATATCCCTGTTAATTTTTAGATAGTGCTGTTTTTCACGTGAAAAGAGCACATGTAAGAGTCTTTTTTTGCATGTGCACCTTCGGGAAGCAACGACCAATACAGTAAAACTCCTACCCTACCCAAAACTAAATGCTTTCCAGCAGATTAATTGTATACGTATTTGTAGTGAAAGTATAATTTTAATTACATGAAAAAACGCCATCCATCGAGTCATTTATTTTTCTAAATTTGTATAAAGACTTTGGCGCTTCTGCTTTGACTGGGATCCTTGGTTTAGCAACGCTTTGACCCTACTCTCCACCTCCTTCAGTTTGTAGGGGTTATCCATGTAAATACAGGTGTCTAGTTTTATGGCCATTTGTGACACCATCTGCCTTATAGGTATGAGCTTCTTCAGGCTGGCGCGGAGTTCCTTTGCGATTGATTTACCCTCCTCGAGTTTACGGTTCAAAACTTTCACTCTTTTCGCTAGAAAATGTTATTAAATTTTAAATTAATTAATTTAATTATCTATTGTATTGTATAACAACGCCTTAGGTGGCTGATTGGGCTGCCACGTCACTGTAGTGCTTCGGGGATGCTAGCGGAGGCAGGGGTGGGTAGCTTCTCCAGTATTGTCAGAGGGCGCATAGCCTCTCTTCTCCATCGAGTGCGGGGCAGCCCCAATTTCCTCATGCAGACGGTTGCGGGGATACTGGACGTGGACAGTGCTATTATGCAGCACTGGACGCGCGTCCAACTCTCGAAAGCTACGCAAGTGTCCAACGTACGTTTAATACAATTTTAATTTTTTATTTTAACTTACTAATATAATTATAAGAGCAAATAACACGATATGGGCAACGCCTGAAATAAATATTTTTTATTTATTTCATTTCATTTCTTTATTTATTGTTAGGCTTGTAATGGTTTGTAACAAATGCGACTAGAAGTCCAAGGTCATTATTGCATATTTTTCACTTATTCAAAAAGTAAGTACTTTTAAGCAAGTATCAAGATCATTAAAGGTTTTAATACTTTCAATCGCGTTAGTCGTGGAAGGTTCAAAAGTGTATATTCATACCGTAATCAGCTTTTATAGAACATGCAATCAATAAAACAATCAATGTTTTTAAGCATATCATCTTCCTAATACTCAACTTATCACCCTCCATTCGTACGTAAATGAGAATGTCTGAACACAACGCTGTTTAAAAACTGGGTGCAAAGTAGAGAATAATAGGCGATTAATTCATTTACACATTTATTAAAATAACATTAACTCAGTCATTTAGTAATTAAGATAAGCAGTTATTGTACGTACTTCAGCCATTTAAACCTTGCCCCCTGCGCGTGCGCATTTTCTTATTATGAGGCTTAATGGTAAATCGTGCTTGCCATATTAACACTTTATAGCAATTATACGGTCAAAGCAAATTTTCCGCCATTTTACGACAGTTATTAGTATAATGTGTTGCTATTAATAGCTTATAGTGGCAAAATAAAAGAAAACTATAGGATACTAATATTTTCACTGTTTTGGGTTCAGTATTAGTTTGGAATAAAAAAAAATATTTAACGTGAAAACGCGTGAAGATTTTTATACCTATACCTTGAACTACTGACAATAAAAAAACAGGTTAACCAATGTTATTGTAATATACATGCAATTAGAAACTACATGTATGTATGTATATACACATAATACAGGCAAACAATCGGTCGGTTGGATGGGTAAAACTGGCAACCTTAACCGGCAACCCAAGAGAATAGGTACTAGGTAGGTACTCGACAGCATTTTTTTTTCTTGCAGTCTTGAAATGGCATCAAATATATACACAGTAGTATGTACAGGTTTATAGTTATTTGTGTAACTGGTACATAATGAAATGAAGCTTCTTAAGGTACGAGTGCCGAAGTTCGCAAGCTCGCGCTCTAATGACAGACACGAGTACCTTAAGAACTAATTATGTACCGTTGCATACATAAGTCTACAAGCTTAAGATGATAGTGGTATAAATAAGCAATGGATAACTTTCTTGTATATTTTCCTTGAATTTTCATCTAACAAGTTACTTGTCAGCAGTCATTTTCATTATTACGATTCGTAAAAAATGGAATGCCAATTGAAACGCCATTTATTATTTTAATAATAATGTAACTTTTAAAACATTATTTGTTTAAATAAATATATGATTTTGATTAGTTTATTTCAATTGTCAGGTATAAAAACATTTTTAGCGATGTAATATACAAATTAGGATATCAAAGGTTCACTAGACACCAAGAGCGCCAAGACTGGTATCCAAATGACCGCAACCATGGTAATAACATTGCTATAATAATTATTACATACATACATTAAATCACGCCTGTTTCCCAGAGGGTTAGGCAGAGACTACTTTTCTTTCCACTTGCTACGATCTTGACAAATTTCTTTCGCTTCTTCCACATTCATACATCGAGTCATGCACGCACGTCGGTTTCGGGTACTTAAGATTCGGCCCTTTTCCAGTATTTCTCCGATTTGACTCTAAAAAACTCTCGAATTATTATAGAAACTGATATTAGCATTGTAAAGCTCATTATATATTTGTTTTCACGCTTCGGTTACGCTTTATGTGGTATTCTTATACCGCTAACTATATCAATATTATTGGTTTATATTATGCAAGTAGTTTTTTTTTAAATAAGTAGAACCAATTCGGAAACGGTTTCGCGCCTAAATAAAACCGTTTAAACTATTCCTTACTCATACTTGTAAGATGCATTTGTGAATAGATAAGGACGGTATTCAATGACAGTCGGGAGTTCGGGACACCGCCCCGCGTGGAAGTAAGTTCGTTAGAATTTCCTTAACTCCCTGTGTCAACTACGAATTGCAATTTAATCGGTTATTAACCGTTTTTATCTGAATATTACCGGTTAAAACACCGGTTATAACCAAACCGGTTATTAGCATTCCCTAGAGCCAACGCGCCGACGACCGCCGTAACATGTAATTTTTAGTGTTTTGTATTTAGGAATCATTGTTAATAAATTTGTGGTTTCTATTATTAATTGTTTTATTTCATAATCATAGTTATTAATATACGAAAGTATAAATGAAAGTGGAAAGAATGTGTTCATTTGATATTTGATCCAGATTAGTTAGCTAATTTCACATAAACGGAACGGCATTCTATATAAAGAAAAGAAAAGAAAAGAAAAATACATTTATTCACTAGACACATGACACACAGAAAAAAAATTAAAAAGAGAAAAAGCAATAAAGGAAGTAGTAGTGAGTGTGTCTTCGCGGCAGCCCATTTGATTAGATAGGCCATTTTATGCTAAATCAAACGTTTTAACATAACATATACAGGGTAACTTCTGAGTGGTGAACAAAATGATCACCTCTGTGTTCTACCCAAGAATATGAACAACTTTTACTACGGGACCAACTCTGAAATCACAAAAAAAAAACAGCTGCTTCATAAATTTTGGTCGAGTACGTATTGAACTTTTCTATGAAACAGCTGATTTTTTTTTTCGTGTTTCAAAGTCCCATAGTGAAAGTTGTTCATATTCTTGGGTAGAACACAGAGGTGATCATTTTGTTCACCACTCAGAAGTCACCCTGTATAATGTATTTTTGGGTGATGGTATTTTATATAGCATGTGCTGAATTCGCGATAACCATCCTGCCACCTGCAGGCCTAGTATGGTTGCGTTTATCGCGTGACAAAATATGGATAAGGCATCCGTCACTCTCGTACACAGACCACTTACCCTTATAGACTCCGCATACAAAGGCACCCCCGTAAGCCATGCTTATGCTCGCAGAACACTAATTGGTTGCCATGGTTCTATTGGCGCGCACCACGACGCGCACACTTGATTATTCGTTGACTTTGAACTAGCCAATCACGGTGCACTTTCGGAGTCGGAGTCGTGCGGAGTCTATAGGGTAAGTGGTCCGTACTCTCGTACTTATAAATGTGTCAGATAGTGACGGATGTTTTAACCACAATTTGTCGAGCGAACCATACTAACTAGGCCCGCCTGACGGTAATTCGCGCAAAATGGCCGCGCCACTTGACGGAAAATACCACTATGGCGGCTGTCACTTGAAGCGATAAATAATAATAAAAGAACTCCTAATGTGCGGTAAAAATAATTTATAAGAAGAAATCTACTTTTAAATCATTAACATTCTGAGCATCAACCTTTCTTAATGCGGCTTGGTATCTTTTGAGAGTTTTTTGCATAGTTAGCATGATACGATTTTGCAGTTTCTTGCTTGAAGACATGCAGTGGTCCAGTTTGTTCTCTATGCGTTGGTGATTAGGTACGATGTCCTGCAGCATGTCCACATCTGACTGCAAGGCCTTGAGATCGCCTAGAGCCGAGTTGAGGCTGCGTATATTTTCTGAAAAAAAAATGCAAAATTCATAATTCAAAATATTTATTTGTAAAAGCGGGTATTCACTATTCGGGCCTTAACTAGATTGGCAAAGGTTTAAAATACAATGAATTTGCTAGTGTTTAATTGTATTTTTTTATCGTATTATTGGGTGTCTAAGGTCTTTATTATACTTACAACAATAAAAAAAAACGATATAACGATAAAAAACATTTACAAAGGCAATTTTATCCCTTTAAGAGATTTGTTTCAGTTAACCTCTAAGTTAAGCTCAGTGTCTTTACCCATTCGTTTTAATACTAAATTATTTTTTATAATATTAACTAAAGCTATAATTGTACTAGTTTCTGTAGTTACAATTTGAATTATTTACCATTACTGCAACCTAAAAAAAAACGCTTGATTATTTTCTGTAAAAAATGTTTCCGTAAAAACAAAAAACCGCTAACATTTACGTTTTGAAACGTATCCAAATTCATTTTAATATGCTGCACTTGGCTTTACATCACACATTTAGAAACATATCGTCTGTAAATTATACAAAAATATAAGGATCTATTCTTTTTTACGTTTTTCATAGTCTAAGATCCCGTGGTCGTAAGGTCCCATTTACCAAAGAGTTCGTAACTTAAATGGTGAATAAAAAATTTGCGTACACCGAGAGTTACATTTATGATCACAGTCGCGTTTCAAATGTAATTTGGTAATTCATACTTACAATGACTTAATTTGGCATAAACGATCAAAAAACTGCATATTTCAAAAAGACGCATGGTTGCTAAAGAACAACTGATTGCCAATTAATTTTCTTCTTACACGAAGACTAATCAATTGTGTTCGAATCGGAACTAAATTGACTAACCAAACCTTAATGATTAACATTGGAAAGTTCTTCAGATCTCATTGGATTAATATGATTAAGTTAATTGCTATAAATCGTCAAACAAGTAACCAGACCAGATAAAATGCGGTCATTTTCGCCCTTATATACAAATAAACTTTGTTAAACACCACAAAACAGTTCAAAAAAGTACAATTCATAACTAAAAACCCCCGACATAATGGTAACCCCTTCTTTCAGAGCAGGGGGGTTATTATGAGCTAGCATTGCAGTTCAGTTTACGCTGAGTGAAAAGGACAGAGCTATATAACTGCTATAGCTCTGTCCTGCTGAATGAACTGCTTAGGCATGCCATAATAACTCCCCTGATCTCTGCAGAAACTTAGTTAAGAATCACCACTACAAAATTTTCTGTGATTTGAAAAAAAACCACATTCAAATCGGTTCCCCCGTTTAAGAGCTACGGTGCCACAGACAGACTAACTTATATTCTTTTTGCGACGCCAAAATAGACGCCAGTGCTTGGGTCCTAGTGAAAATGGATATAACTCTACTGAAGATCAAATGAAAAAGGGTTTAAGTATAGTATACTCCGTTCATGTATATACCCTTCTTTAGTACGAGTTACGTCGACTTATACCGGGGCCCCGGTGTTAGGGGTACAGCTTGTCTTTCAGTGAATATGTCATGGGGGGATAATTATCCCTCACTTCTGCCTAAGCTTCACGGTGTGGTAGTGCAGTAAAGGGCACAACAGACTAATATTCCGTCGTTTTTATTTGAGTTTATCAAAATTGGCCATGTCTGTTGCACCGGCCGTGTTGCACTGCTTAATGCGCTCTTGGTGTCGGCACCGGAATAGGATGGCGGTGTTTCGGGAGGGCTTAAAATTTTGCGAGAAGTTTTTTTTTATGGCATAGAGAAGACAAACGAGCACACAGGCCACCTGATGGTAAGTGGAAACTGTGACCCATAGTAATTCGCATTCACAAGACTGCAATGCAATCCTAAGACTGCAAATGCGTTGCCAACCCTGAGGACTAAGATGGAATGCCTCTATGCTAGTCATTTCACTGGCTTTCTTATCCCCAAACCGGAACATAAAATGCAAACACTGCTGTTTTGCGGTAGGTTAATGGATAAGATGGTGGTAGCGATCCGGACGGACCCTGCATAAGGTCCTACCACCCGCAAAAGATGGATGACGGACCTTCTAGTGTTCCTCTATGATGTAAAGCTCTAAGTCTGGTTTTTGTTTTATCAGAGTGCATAATAGGTAGTGTAATTCTGTAATGCTGTATATTTTGTAACTGTTAAGAATTTCCATAAAAACGAACTTGAAAATTGGGTTTTTCTAAAATTTTCCAGTTTTGTGACATCCACGTTAAGGCACGTTTTTCACGAATTAAATGAAATTTTGGCTCATAAATTAAATAACTGATGAACATGGCAAATCAAATTCATTAAAATCAATTTGTTTTATTAAAATATTCACAAGGTCCATGAAAGTTTCATATTCATCTCGTAGGGGAACCGTAGCTTCCTTCATAGTGTGGGTGCAGCAGCAACTCTAGTCTATGGTCGATACGATTGTGGTAAAAACTGATCCTCGTAAGGCCCATCGTACTATGCTTGTACTATGGGTGCGAGACAACGATATAAATACTTAAATAACCAAGACGTCGTAAATAGTAATATTTTTGTAAATGTTACATAACGAAGCTGCTTAAGGTACGAGTGCCAGCGATCTAATGACAGGTGCGAGTACCTTAAAAGCTAATTATATATACCGTTGCATACATATAATTTGTACAAGCTTAAAAACTAGACTAAAAAGTTTGTCGAAATTAGTTTAGTTTTTTCTGGCATTTTCTAAATCGACAGCGACACGGTGAAAAACTTTGGCGTCATATTTACGTCATACAGCCCAGATGATTGTTATCATACTTACCGTTTTTTTAAGCTCATTAATTTTATATTTTGTAGATTTTGAAACATTTTCTTTTTTTATCTGTCTAACAATAAGAATAAGAATTTGAATGTTAATTTTATTTACAAAATACCATTTCTGGTACCGCCATACAGCTAAACCGTGAACAAATTAATATTATTGATAGGTACTTTTCAATTATATCTAAAAAATATTTTTTTTGTACTTTTTGACAAGCGCAATATTGAGCTGTTGGTTGACCACCAAACCCTATTACTGACATTGTTCATGCGCGTAACCATGGTAATAACAATGCTACAATAATGCTATAATACTAATAAAATAGCTGTTATTACCATGGCAACGTTCATTATAGACCTATTTTCATGCTTCGCTTACATTAAAGGTAGTGTTCTGATACCGTTAACGATATCAATTATTAGCGGTTTGTACGCGAGTAGAAAAAATGCATTAGAACCAATTAATTTTATTAAAATCTTCTCTAAATAGGTATTTGCGGGTTTTTGATTTTTTCAATGAATGTTTCATAATCATCTCGTAGGGTAACTGCAACTTCAACTTCATCATACTATGGTCGCAGCAGCACTGCTCTAGTTTCTTCTCAATACGCGCGTGGTTGTCTATGACAGTCAGCATCCTACGTATAATTGAAGACATGCTCGAAATATTGTCTTTCAGGTTATAGACTACCGTTAGACACCCTTGAAACAAAAAATATATTTTGAAATAGAAAGAAAGAAGCAAAAACATGGATTCACATTATCAACACACGAACAAAAAAAATACTTTAAACTTTGTAAGGCCCAACTTTATTTGACAGACACAATTATTTTCGAACTAGCGAAATTTGACGTGGCCTTACGAGGATAGAAACAGGAATAGAGACGGCATTGTGATGTAGGTCTGATTGTTGCGAGAACGTTATGGTCCCAACTCAGCATGTACTCGCTGTGACTCTAACGCTGGTCTTCCGTTGGGACTAGGGAATCGAAACCCGCGTATGCGGGATTACCTACTCATGCGAGATCCTGCACGTTTGCGAGAATGAAAAAATGGTTGTCTGTAAAATCGGTTTTCGATCGATAATTTTACGGGATAACGTCATGATAAAACACCCAAGCCGAACGCTTAGGCCGATCGTGCCTCTCTATCGCTTGTTCCGCGCTCTCGCTTGCACTCTCGGCTCAGGCAGGGCGGAACGTGACACTTGACGTGACACACGTGATGCGTGCAGCCGGCGTTCATCGATTTATAAGACGTTATCACGTCAAAAAAGGATTAAGAAAAACCGGTCAAGTGCGATCCGGACTGGCGCACTGAGGGTTCCGTATTGCCGTGTAGTAGGTATCATTACGATTAGGTTCATTCTAGTAGTTTCTTCAAATAATTAATTAGGTAAATCTTAGTAATATCTTAGTAATTAAGTAACTCTAAGTCTGCTTGTGACGCTTTCACGTCCAAACCGCTGATCCGAATTCGTTTTTTTTTAATGAAAATATTCTTAGTCCCGGGGATGGATGTAGTATACTTTTAATCCCTGAAAAATGGAAATAGGAAACAAATAGGGGTATAAGCGGAAAACTAATTCAACGCGTTTGCCCTGTAGTTAAATGTATATTTGTTAGAAAATAATGATTGTTACCATAGTTGCAGGCTAAAAAGAAAAAAAAACATTAATGATGAACGGCTGACCTGGTCTGATTTAACCTGTTAAATCCTGCCAAATTCCATTAAGCGAAAGAGATAGAGCTATAGCAGTCATATTAAGTAAATTGAGGAACCTATGTGTGTGGGGTAAGGGTAAGCCATCGTTATCTAAAAACACGGTGAATGTAACGTCAAATATTTCAAAAAATAATATTCTAGACATTCAAAAGGATCATTACTTTCTATATTAATGATATAATACAATTTTGGAATGTCATTAATGATTGAGAATGCGTATGACGCGAGATTTAATATTAATTTCGACTCTATATCTTTCTTTAATCTTACCGTGTTATGAAACCCTAATTATCTTCGGAACTTGTCAGGATTTTACAGATACGGCCTCTGTCATAAAACCACATTTGTCATTTTGTCATATATTCTGCTTACCGTCGCTTACATTCATTAAAAATAGCATTAAGGTACAAATTACAAAATACTGCATGGTTTGCCAGAGTACTACCGGTAATGGGTTTTCATTTGTTCTCAATCTTTAACGACAAATCGAGTCGTGTTCAAATCAAAACTAAATTAATTAACAGGTAATTATAGACGTACAACTTAATTAAGAGTCGGGGTACATGCATGATGCATGGAGAGAGGAATGATATGAGCTTAAGTACCAATTTCACCAAACGATGTTAAATTTAACCAATGTTAATCGACTGTTAGTTCAACAATTTGACAGTTGTTAACGCTGTAATAGTCTGTTAAGTTGTTAACATCGTTTGGTACTTATTGTAGGTACCTCACCTCACCCCCGCACCTCATGCCTGTCCCGGCTCTCAATTAAGTTGTATATATGTATCGTAACGTATATGTAATCGTCATTATTTGTCCTAATACGTCATTGGTCCGAATTTCCGTTTATACTAAAGCCGTCAAATCGAAAAAAATCCTTGACGTTTAGAATGTGTTACAACAGCCGTGGTCACAAGAATTGGGATTGTTCATATTTTTACAATTACTACAATTCGAAAACCATTTCAAGGAAAAGGGTTTTAAAGCCGTTCTGCACTATTAAGTTCTTGAAATATTTATTTATTTTGGATATTTCGGCAAAAGTATATTTTTACCTTTGTTTGACTTTCGTTTTCTGCTTGAAGCCCTCCTAGGTGCATCTTACGGGTTAGGCGAAAACAGCTTGAAATAGTATGTTTTAATACACTATTACAATCCCTTTTTTTCATTAGATATCATTTAATTGTTGTAATTTATTAGAAAATGCCATCCCAAATTTAAAATAATCATGTCATCCATAAAACGTATGGTAAATAAGTAAATAAAGATATTTAAACAAAACTATTGGGTCAAATACAAAATCAATTAAATTGGTGTCTTAAAATATCCTATTTTTTCGAATTGGAAAGTAAAAACCGTGAGTTATTTTTTTTGGTTAATCCCAATTGTGTTGAGGGTATTCGTCTACTTGTCGTGCGAATTTTTCGACCTACCCGCACTTGGTCTTGTTTTTATTTATTCGGAATGTCATCATACCGACACAGCACTCATAACCGAGCATTTCTAAAAAAGTTTGTACATTTCATTTACGACTCCGATTTGCGAAAAAAATTGCAGGTAGGTAGGGTAAATGATACTGAGCCTAAATAACATAGTCTCCCAAAATGTCCCAATTAATTTGTATGGAAACTTCCTTTTTTGTTACCACGAACGGAAGAATTTTGGTAACAAAAAAGGAAGTTTCCATACAAATTAATTGGGACATTTTGGGAGACTATGTTATTTAGGCTCAGTATCATTTACCCTACCTAACTGCAAAATTTTTCGCAAATCGGAGTCGTAAATGAAATGTACAAACTTTTTTAGAAATGCTCAACCAATGATTTATCCGAAGACACTTTCTCGGTTAGATTTACTGGTGACTGGATTCCACGTGGTCGATAATCTATACCCATCTTAGTATGTGTTGAAAATCGTGTTAGTGTAATTTAAAGCAAGGTAACCCTAAACTAATTTCACCGGTTATTTTCATACAAAAACGGTTAATAACCCAAGTGGAGTCTATCTTGCAGTTTACCAGTTCTTACTTTCAGTGAATATAAAGAAACAAAGCTTTCTAAGCAGTATGCCGTTGTATTACAGAGTTTTTACATAAAATGACAATTTATTGAATTAGTAATATAAACACAAATAAATTAATTAGAACCCATTTGGTGAACCCCTCGGACATCAGTGGCAGTCGCTGACGCTCCAAGGATGAAAAAAATAATATTATTATACTCCACTTGTTTAAGTCTTTAACTAAATGTAAACAAACTAAACCACTTGACGTAGTTCGCCAGCAAAAAGAAGCAGAATACTGACACTGACACGTCAAATATCGACCAAACAGTTTTGATTGGTTATTTAATAGGGTCACGAAGTTTGGTTGGTTTACAAAAATTATAGAAGGCAAATAAATGATAGTGTTCGCCGATCTGGATCTCATTAACTATAGCGTCAATGTGTCTGTTCGTAAGATAGCCTATGTATGAGACTTGATATTTTTTATAGACGTAAAAACACGATTGCAAACAAAAAACCTTGATACTTTTATTTTTTATACATGACACCTATTTCGCATGTTTACGCGACAGTTTACGTAGTCTCCTACGATCATGAACGTTGATTTGTGACCCATTTCAAGGAAAATATATGCTTGAAGTCATCAATGTCATTAGAGATGTCAAGTCGTTTGTAACTTTTTGGAAACTCATCATTATTGTTATAGAATGTGAGATTGACTTTGGACATAAGGTGGGTAACTTTAAGTTCTTGCCTAAACAAATGAAGTATAGGTAAACATCCAAAATATATGTATAGGATTGACGTAAGCTGATGACAGATCGCGTCGCCACTTATGTCAACTCCATGCGTTTTGAGTCGATCGAAAACCGAAACATTAGCAGCATTTCGTCATTGCTTTCAAAAAACCTCCTATGTCATATTTCGTGACGTAGCATTTTAAACTTCAACGCGAAGAGAATTAATTTTAAACTTGTACATCTCGAAATATTACATACGATTTTTTTTCAAAGTAGTAACGATTTGCATTTTGTCTAGGCCTAATGTTGCTTCTAGTTGGTTTGTGTTTCAGCTGAAGGACTATTATTATCGTCGTCCACTGTGATGGGGCTTTTGTTAAATAATTTATGAACATTTTGACAGCAGCAAGTGTCAATCCTGCGTTCGATGCGCTTGTGATCATCTTCGAAAGAAACGACTTGCAGCTTCTTCATACTTTTCTGTACCATTCTCACGCGATCTTCAACAAAATCCACGTAGTTTCTCTTGTCTATGGACAAAAAATGGACGATCACTAACCATGTAGTAAACTCATGTAACTACCTATGTGTTGATTATGTATATAAACACTTTATTCGACAAAAAAATGCAACAGTAACAAGAACAGAAAAAATGTACAATGAGGTAAGGGTAGGGTGTCCTTTTAAGGGGTTCTTATAATATTTCTAGTTTGAAACAATAGTCAAAGCTTCATGATACATTTATTAAAAAAAAACCAGGAACGACCAGTACTTTGTTCTTACTTATGTATAAAATTAAACCAAACGATATTCACACATTTAAATAATATGGCATGTCCTTACTATGCCAATAAATATCAGTGGACAATCTATCATAACTTCACCTAATTCATAAAGCTCTAGACTTGTTCAATGGCACTAAACAATGATAAACTTACTTAAGTACATAGATAAATAAATATTGTACATAGTTAAGGACCTAATTGAGACAACGTTAACTTTCTTCTATTGTTTTTCCTTTGTGTAACGAAAGTTATCCATATGATTGTATGACTAATCTTCGTAGCACAAAGGAAAAAGTTAAACATTGTTCAGGATTTTTTAATTGAGCCAATATTTTTGCAATTCACCCAAATAGCACAAATTTACTATGAAAAGGTGTTTGAGTTAAAACAGGTAATTACCTATATATTGATTGTACTCTAAATATTATATTTATTCTTACCAAGGCGACTGCAAGCTATAAAAAAAAAGGCAATTTAAATATTTAGTACTAGTGTTAATAACGGTTTGGCCACATAATGTCCCACTCACAAAACGTCCCTCCACCAAAATTACGCCCCATTCGCAAAACGTCTTCTTTACAAAGGGCCCCTTGTTCCAAATATCCCATTTTCATTACGTCAACTTCCCAAAAGGTTCCATCCCTTTCGCAAAATGTCGTTTCTGTAAAAGCCGTTTTGTGAATGGGACGTAAATAATTTAGTAAAACTATGTTGCGTTTCACGTTTTATCGTATTATTTTTAATTCGTCAACATTATTGTCAAATAAATAAGAGCTATAGCTGTTGACAATACGATAACACGTCAGAGGCAAATATTGTATAACCGTGCAAATTGAGCCCCAGCCGTCTGTTGTTTCTGTGTCATCATAACTCACAAACGGATTAACGATTGACCGGTTTTTCATAAATTGTGTTTTAACACTTACTGCCGAGAGATTTTCATACAAAATGAACTCTCCTACCGGGCTGGTGGCAGTTAAGCTGTTAGGGGTTCCGTACTGCACTGTATGTCCGTCTGTCCCTCCTAACTAGAAAGAGCTGTGTTTTTGTAACCGTAATAGATACTGAGTTTTTTTTTACGGAATACACGTTATTATTGCGGATTTAATAACAAAAAATGTAAAATGATATACAAGAAAACTTTTTTCCAAAGTATTTTTACCGAAAATTGTCTTTTTAACCCCCGACGCAAAAAGAGGGGTGTTATAAGTTTAACTGTGTTTCTGTCTGTATGTCTATCCATGGCGCCGTAGCTCTTAAACTAGTGAACTGATGTGGAGTTAATTTTAATTTAAACCAAAGATGGTAAGTATTATAGCGGTGGTTCTTATGTAGGTTACATGAACATTGGTAGAGCCGTTAAAGATATATCAGCTCCGAAAAAAAGTGGTCGGGGGTTTAATTTTATCGTTTTTTTATTGAAGGCGTTACTGACGAACTGTTTAAAAAACCAGGTTTCTGAGCCCGTCACAAATATGTCGCGGGCTTATGTTTATTTAAAAATAATTTTACTTACCATCGCTTAAATTAGTAAAAACGAGAATAACAATGCAAATTACAAAATACTGCATGGTTGCCAAAGAACTGCCGATTTTTTGATAAATCCTAATTAATCTTCTCAAGCGGAAACTAATCGAGCCGTTGTCAAATTGGCGCCAAATTAACTTCAACGTTGAAAAATTTGATTACACATGAGCTACAGAATCTCATATTGGGGTGTTCTTTTAAATTCCCAGAGACTAACAATTTTCCTCCAGTCTCAAGCATGTCCACCTGACAGTCTAAAATCTATAACGAAAAGTATGTAACCGATTAACCGTTACACACGTTAGGAATTCCAAGGCACACCCAGGTTGTTACAAACTAATTGCACAGCATAACAGAAGAAAACCAAGGTCCTATGAAATTATAGAATACAACTACCGAAAAATGCATTAAAATACAATTATATAAAAAAAAACACATAAAACAATTGATGACACACGCACATCCATGCTCTCGCAACACCTCAAACAATCATCTAGCAGTGCAGCCCATCCGCTAGCAAACACATCGCGCTCAGGGGCAAATGCGAGGATCCCGTTTAAAACGTGCAAGGCTCGGACCAAAGAAGAATTCCTTCGAATCGCAGTGCGAGACGTCGAAAACGCCAGCAAATGGCGAACGCGATGCCGCAAATCGATTCCAGTCCGTGAAGGAACCGATAACCGAAGGGTCCGATAGATGCAGAAGTTGCACTGCCTGTTCAGTACCCCCGGGCTCCCCGCAAGATTTCGGTGGTTATAGATTTTGGACTTGAGACTGCAGGAACATTTTTAGTCTGTGGGAGTTTAAAAGGACAACACCCCAATATGAGATTCAAAGCTGTTGTCTTATCAAAAAATTCAAGAGTACATAACTCCGAAGAGTCGTAATTCCGAATAGATCAGAATCCCGAATTTTCATAATTCCGAATGCCCGAAGCCCTAATTTTTTAATATTGCTGATTAATCAAACCTAACCTAACCTACAGTTATAATATTATAAATTTTATCTTAAATAGCTCCAGCATATCATTCCTGTCGGAAAAATGAAAATTCAAACTAATGAATATTTGAAAATAATTTTTTTTGGGCGTTCCCATTGTGAAGCTGAATAAAATATAGAAACGTACAGACCTAGTTCTTTATAATAAATACAACATATTCAAAAGTTGTGGAAATTGGATTTGATTTAGGGGGTGAGAAACATTATTGCCCAGGGGGGTTATTATGACATCGCTATGCAGTTCATTTTACGGTGAGCGTAAAGGAGGGAGCTATAGCAGTTACATAACTCTGTCCTTTTCTCTCAGCGTAAAATGAATTGCAGAGATACGTCATAATAACCCCACAGAGCTATTTTTTTGACAACAAATTTTAGCGGCGCTTCACAATCCTCGAGGAAACGAGGTCTCGCAGATAAATCTTATCTTTACATAGCTTCGTAAGGCCCACCGCACTATAAACAGCCAGTTTTAAAACAGTTCAAATAAATGACTTTGATAATGTACATCCTATTGCCTACTGGGCCTTACGATGTACCTGTACAAAATCTCCGATCGGGAATCTTTATACTCAATCAATTCATCAATCAATTATACCAATCAATTATTATTATTATGCTTGCTGACGTACTTTACTCATACATGCACATTAAAGGGAGGTAAAGCCGTACAGTAATTAATCATCCTACTAACCTTACATAAATATGAGTCTTGTTGTCTTCGTACTAATATTTGCAAAATAGGTTTATTTGGTTTGATGTATTTGTCTTGTAACTTTATCTCGAGTGCATTGAGAATAAAAATACATTGTGAAAGAGATAATTAATTTTTAGTCTAATTTATATACCAAAATACACCTAATATTTTACATAACGAAATTCTATGTTTTTTACCCCTGAATCCCTAGTCACCCCGATTTACGGTATTTCCTCAAAGCAAACACTTTTTTTTGTAGAAATAATAATATAAAAGGTGCATTCTGAATAAAAATATATTGTAAAAGAGAAAATTAAAAAATTGTGACGGTATTTTAGTCTAAGGCCCTGTTGTTTGATCAGTAGTTAAACTAACTAATTGTTAAAATTTGAAAAAGGAATCTAAAATTTGAAGGAATCTCAAGGAAATGTGTCAAATTTTCAATTCCTTTTTCGAATTTTAACAATTAGTTAGTTTAACTACTGATCAAACAACATGCCCTAACTTGTACCAAAATGCACCTAATATTTTACAAAACGAAGTTCTGTTTTTTATTGGTCGCTTACTTCTTCAAAGCAAACGCTTTTTTTTTAGAAATATTTATTTAAAAGGTCAATATTTCTACAACAATCATATAACTGATAAATAATGAGGCAAATAAAATGCATTATAATATACCTATGTAGTTTAATGAAAAATTATATAAATTTGTGTGTTCTGGTGGTTTGTGCAGTATGTTTCGTGGGCAGCAGGAAGACCCTACTTAATAGCCATTTACGATGGCAGCAGCAAGCCTCCAGGTCTACCTCGACGGGCTCGTGGTCGGCGAGAGCGGTGTACAGTTTCTGTACGTCTACATTTATCTTTTTTATGTATTCTTCCACCAGTAAAATCTTACGCGTCCTTTCTATAAAAGAAAATAAATCTATTATTGCTAGAGTGGGGTAGGCAGAGTTACAGAATTACCAATATGTCTAAAAAACATTTGATAATTCTGTGACGACATTTTGCAAAATTAGGTTAAGATGTTTACCGTGGGACAGGTTGTAAGCCCAGCGCCTAACAGTACCTACTACCAGCCTTTATTCCCTTAGTGCTGTGTCCCCCAACAATTAAACAGACGGTTAGCGGTTTACCGGTTGTCAAATGTATTGACTAACAGCTGGATAAAACTTAACCATCTGTCTCGTCAAGTCAATCTATACAATAATTAAGGGCATTAGGTAAATTTGTTTGAAGAATGTTGTAATTTTTTTTTGAGCGGCCACGGATGATTTTTACATAGTTATTTAGAGGACCTCGAAAAACACATAGATATATATAATTTTTGGCGTTTAATAATATCGGAGCCGAGATATTTAAGATTTAAGTGTTCAGTTTTTGGTACTAAAAGTACGCCCAGGTAAGAATATAAAATATCTCGGCTCCAATTCACTTAAGACGTAATTACGTAACAAAACATGTTTATTTTGAATTATTCTATCATAATTTACCACTTTTACTAATGGCCGCTCACCTAGAAAATTTATGACTTTTACAAATGACAACACTTTTACCCAAACACCTTTTCTAAATACTGACATTGGGCACTTTATATAATCGCCATGAACATATTCTCGATGACGCGACAATACAATAAATACGTTAAAGTTACTTATCCGATAGAAAGTTAAACCTACTAAGGTCTCCTTATTCATATCGTCATTGGTTTGTAAAAACCTCGTATCTCATGATTCATGGCGTACGATTTTAAACTTAAACATGAAGAGAATTAAGCTCAAACTCATACATCTCGAAATATCAGTTACGAGTTTTTTCAAAAGTAGTAACGATATTTTGTGTCATACAAATACTGCCTTACTTAGCCAAATAGCAGAACTTCATTACCTACTAACAGGAGTGGATTATCTACTTTGGCAATCGAATCAGTACACTTACCATGAGTGACAATTACCGTACTCGCTAACGAGTTAAATACTTACCTACTACTACTATTCTTACTCTATAAGAATACTTGCAAGGTCTGCGAGGAACAGGGCTTCGACTCGCTAGCGATTACGGTAAGTGTACTGAGAAAGTCTTTATTATCTTAGCAAAGCAGAATAGGTAACTACAAATTATATAAATCTTTACCCTTTTTGCAAGCTAAAAGAAATAAAAAATCAAATTATAATAGGGAGTATTTCCATTATAAGAATTACCAATCACATTCGGCTTATACCTACCATCGCTTAAATTGGTGAAAATTAGTATAGAAATGTAAATTGCCAAATACTGCATGGTTGCCGGAGAACTACTGATTTTCCAATTATTCGTAATCTTCTTGTTATGCGATTAGTCGAATCGGACCCGAATTAATTAGGTACTCAAACGTTGAAACAATTGTTAGAGCCAAGTCCTTTTCAAGTTATATCGCAACTAGCATTAAAAAGTCAGTTGCGGAGAAAAGTAACCCCTCAGTCAATGATATTTTATATTTAGATACATTATGTTCACACCTTGCTACTTTACCATATTATCTACTAACAAAGACGGCAATCAGTATCGAACGTTATTGTTAGAAAGGGATAAATAGTTGTTTCAAATTGCGAATCCGAATGAAGCGGCGTGCCCGCTCATGGCTGCCATTTAGCTCTTTATCGCACTCATGCGATATCTAATTGTGTATCTCATGTTTCGCAGGTGACAGTGACGCCCAAGTGCAAAATAAAAACAAAGTATGGCGATGTAAACAAAATGTTAAAAATATTTACGATACTTACGAATGAAATGAGACACCATTTCTTCCTTTTACAGTTACTTACAGTATAATTTCAGCAGCCTCAAAAACACTGGATTGCATTTATTATGAAATATATTTGTTACATTTCGGTAATAAAACTTTATTGTCTTTGACGCGTGCGGGTCAGCGGCCGCGGCGTAACTGAAAGGTAGTAAGGTAACTTACCTTCCTTTTTGAGGAACGCTTTTGCGCGTATATGACGTATCTTAATGTAAAATATCATTGCCCTCAATAAGTAAATTTCTATGCAAGGAAAGTTACTTTTCTTTGCTCGCAACCGCACCAACAAGAAACTACTCCCATTTAGAAATTTGCTTATGAGAAATCTTCAGTTAGGTAGTTACTTCCAAAAATATTTTTACTTAGCTGGTTGTCTCCACCCGAGACCAAATAATTTGTTGCCGAGTGTAAGAGTCGTTTTTCACTAAACCTTGTAAGGCCCACGTCAAATTTCGTTGGTTCGAAAAATGATTAAATGATATCATGACGCCGTCAATAGAACTCTATTGACGGCGACTTCCGAATTTCCATAGAAAGTGGCTCGATTTTTTTGCTCCCAAGTATAACTATGTAAAGTTATTCTGTTTCGCAAATGGCTACGAAACAGCACGCGTATAGTATGAAGACTGCACCGAGCAAACGTCGAGCGTCCAGTGGCGCCCTCATTACTGATATGGATATTGTGTTTTTTAATTAACTAAATAACATCCTTTGAATAAAACTTTAACCAACCAACTTTAATAACAATCACCTTTTTGTTAGTCAGTTTATCGTGAAAAGGTGGCCATTTTAGTTAATTAGAAAACACAATAATTATAGTAATGATGGCTCCACTGTACATCCGGAGCAGGCTCGGCGCAGTCTTAACCTTTTGAACGCCACAGACGGCTGTGGCCGACATCTGAAAGTAGTGCCACTGACGCCACGACGGCTACAGCCGACACAAGTCCAAGATTAAAAACCTTGTTCCATATGAATTAAGTCGTAATTTGCATAGCATAGCGTGTGGCGTGTGAATGGCGAATTTCGTAATCGACGTAAGGCGTTCAAAAGGGTAACAGGCCAAGAGTATGTTTGCCGTGCTCTTTGTTTATTGTTCAATAGCAGTTTTTTCTCAATACTGAGACTCAATAATAATAAATGAGTGAATAAAATCTTCCACTTAAAACACACCGTGTTGTTTAGTATTTATACCAATGTTAGGTGTAGGTATATTTTTATGGATACCAAACATGGTAGCATACCAATTTAATACAGATGTTGACCAAATGTATCTTGCTATTGACTGTAACGTCTCTGCAAAGCTTAACGACCAATATTTAAATTAAATTACCAAACTACCTACACCATTCATTAGACACAACTATTAGTGTGTCTAATCGGTAAACCATGACTGAGTTAAATCCATTCAAATCTGCCACGTTGTAAAAGCCATAGAAAATGACTACTACTTTCCCTAATTGCGCATTTCACCTATAATTATGTACATAGCGAGCAAATTCCAAAATCTTTATGAGATAAGAAATATTTGGATTTTAACGGAAGACGTTTTAACTAAAATGGTCTTAGGGTACATTCACGATGCCAAGACTCAGTGACAGACTATAGGTATAGTCACGATCAGAAACTTTTGGACCTTAGAAATAACGTTGAAAAGTGACGAACCTTTTATTACCGTGACTATACCTACATAATTATTGCCATGTATAAGTTACTCTTAGTTATGCGATGGTTTCCCAGGTTCAGTATAGAACTTGATAAAATAACCAATAACCAAAAACAGGGCCGACATTCTACGACGTAAAATCCATAGTATCTTCTTTGACCTGTTATCGTGTTGTAAAGTTTTTGATCGTTTTTATTTACATACGTACATTAAATCACGCCTGTTTTCCAGAGGGGTAGGCAGAGACCACTTCTTTCCACTTGCTACGATCTTGACAAATTTCTTTCGCTTCTTCCACATTCATCGAGTCATGCACGCACGTCGGTTTCGGGTACTTAAGATTCGGCCCTTTTCCAGTATTTCTCCGATTTGACTATATCTCTTTCGTCAATCTTCTTTCATCCATCCTTTCCAAATGCTTTTATTTACTTAAATAGTGACCGATTTAAAAGCAATGCCATAAGATAACAGATCAAAGATGATATGGGTCCTTACCGCCTAGGATAGAGGCCCTGTTTGTGAATTTTGTCTCCAGACAGTTTTTGGAGTAGGTAGATTGGGAAAAAAACTACCAAGTGCGAGATGAACTCGCGTGGAGAGGGTTCCGTATTAGATTATAGAATTCTGTATTTTATTCACAATTTAAGGGTCAGAAGTCTTGAAGACAAGGGGGATTGGTCAATTTTCGTGTTCTTTTTCATGAATAAAATCAAAACTACTTATTTCATAATATTAACAAAAATATATTTGAGATCCTCATAACCAGCCCTTTCATTTGATATAAGATACAGTAAGTCCGCAAAACTTTTTTTTAAATTCCTATTTTGTCCCCCGAAAATGACCATTATTACACCTGTACCCAAGTCATAGGATTACAGTATTCTACCAAATTTCTCCGGATTTGGTCCAGTAGATTCGAAGTAATTTGTCTGTGACAGACAGATGCACGAGTGATCGTATAAGGGTTCCGTTTTTCGTTTGTACGGAACCCTAAAAAATACGAGCTTTCCTCAGGGTTGGCAACACATTTAGAGTCTTGAAATTGTCATTGTGAGGTTCAAAGATAAAGAGGGAATTGCGAGTGTATACACATTACCAGCTACTCGTATGTATGTACAGTCGACGCCATAAATATGTTTACACTTTAGTACCTCGTCACTTTACCCGCTATGACAATTTCAAATGGCAGTTTAAACATGACGCTAAATAGACATACTAAAGTGTAAACATACACTCAGGAGCAAAAATAAGGGGTCAGAGTGCGTTTTTCATACAAGCTGAGGCTGAGGCTGTTTCGAAGCCTTGGTTCCTAGCCAGGGGTTGTGTTGAGTGAGGTTTAATGGTGGATACTCCCAGGTTCAATGGAGGAGGTCAAAAGTTCTTAAGATACCTAACTGATTGCACAATCAGTTGACACCACAGCGAGAGAGTTTGGGTCAGCATTTGGATTTCCTTACATTTTATTGTCATTTTGGATGTTTTTCTGAACATGACCAATTCCGGCATCAACCGCAGATTCAATCAGTTGGGTATCCAAGGAACTGTGGAAGTCCTGTATCGATGCTCGGGGTATCCATCATCAGATTTCACTACAAGCATCCCCTGGCGAGGAACCAAGGCTTTGAAATAGCCTCGTTTGTATGAAAAACGCCTCTGACCCGTTATTTTTGCTCCTGAGTGTATTTATGGCGTCGACTGTACCTAGGTTAGCCGCGTCCTCAATTTAACACTGAAAGGTTTTTATTGGTAACTAATAAAAACAACATTTATTTGTGCAATTGTTTGTTATTTCATACACGAGTATTACGTAAAATTTCAATAAGCATAAATTCAAGCAACTGATGAATGCGTAGCAACTAGTAATGAGCGATTTCTGAAACATAGCAAAGGAAAATTGTAGCTTCTGAAAGTTACCAACATAATTCGATGGAAATTACTCTGACTGAAGTACATTTCATTAAAATTTCAGGAAAGTTAAACGATCACTTTTGTAACTTTCAGAATATTGCTAGAAATTTTAGTTGAAAGTCTTACTTCTGAAGCTTTCAGGATATTGCAGAAATTTAAGTGAAAGTGTCACTTTTCAAACTAACAAGCCACCAACCACTACTAGCAACTACAAGTATGTACATTGGTGGCTAAGTAATTAGAAATTCCTGTGTTTTTACAAGCTTTTATTTAACCTGCAATGTATGTACGTATGTATATATGTTATGTATAGGTATGCAAGGGTCAAATCTTGCAAGATTAATTTCACCCACTTCCCGGTTTCGGGTGAGACTGAAAATTTGCAAAGGTACGCCTTTAGTTCTGTTGACAATACAATAATATAGTATCATCGAGCTAGTCTGATGATGGAGACTCAGGGTGGCCATAGGAACTCCTAAATTACACATAATAAACCCACGACGTGTTGATTAGATTCAAAAGATGTCCGGTTTTTACTTTTGATTCATTCTGTTTACTGGCGAAATCACTACGGAATACTGCGGCGGACCGCCATTAATAAAAGAAGAAGAAAAAGAAAGTTAGGAATTCCACACAAATTTTGCTTCGGAAAATAACCTTTATAATATAACCCCTAAATCAAGTCTGATTTCCACGATTTTTGAATATGAAACGTTTTAAATAGGAAAGATCATCAGCAACACGCTTTGTCAATTATTTATTTTAAAGAACTAGTTGTAAGTTTCCGTTTGTATTTTTCTGATTTGTTTCTTCCCACAAAATTATATTTTTGGAAAGGAAACAGACCTAGTTTTTCATAATATCCGCTACATATTCAAAAATCGTAAAAATTGGACGAGGATAAAGGGGGAGTAACGTGACATAACTACGAAAATTTTCGGCCTCACACTCCTGATTTAAAGCCAATGTTTAAATAATTTGAGAGGGTTATAAAAAGTTCGTCCGTGCAGTCGTGGTCGGTATTTTTCTCTCTCTTTCGGAGAATGTCTATCATCCCTTAACTTCATTCGGTGACGGGACATGCAAGTGTCCAGCTTTTTGTCATAGCTGTGGTGGTTATCGATCATTTTCACCAGCTCTCTCATGTCGCTCTCTATGATTTCTATATCTCGTAGAGCTGTACGAATTTGCTCTTCCTGATCTGAAAAAAACCAATGCCTTAAAGAAGTCATTTCATAGTCGATTGTTAACCAAGGGATGAAAGTGATCAATTGCAGTCCGAGATATTAAGGCTGCACGAGCGATAGCGAGTGCGTCTATAGTTCGAGGGTGCAATTGATAGGTACTACGAGTATAATTTCACCCGAGTTATATTTACACTCTACTTTTCATTTCAATTGAGGAAAGTAAAAAAAAAGGTTACTTATAACGTTTTTGAGAAAAATTATAACGTCAACTACTAGGAGTGCATAAACATTAAAAGTACAATTGCTGTAACGTGTGGGAGACATCCGCGCTGTGTCGTGTGCGCCCGCCCGCCCGCCGGTGCGCCGCACCGCCTGCGATCTAAATAAAATTGCGCTACGCACTTCCTAATTACAGATGCGCCCCTGGTACTTTATTTAAACATGCAATTACTTTTCTTCCCTAGAGTGGACATGTGTATCTCTTTCAACCCGCTTCTAAGGTAAACAATGGCCTACTTTCAGAGTATAAGATATGAAATAATAGATTGAAAAGTGAGTTGAAAGTGCCCCATTTCAGCCGAGATGTTTCTGGTGATCGAACGAAGTGAGTGCGCCAATAGTACGTGGGGAAATGGGTAATTTCACCCAAGTTAGACACTCTACTTTTCATTTCGACTGTGAGGAAAGTAATAACGAAACGATGTCAAAGCTTCAATCATGTCAACTTGCTCTTATAGCATTATTAGCTGTCCGTGCCCGGCGCATTTTTTTTCATACAAACCTTATATAATATACTTAACGACCTATTCTCAGACCTACTGAATATACACACAAAATTTCATAAGAATCGGTCAAGCCGTTTTAGAGGAGTTTTGTTACAAACACTGTGACACGAGAATTTATTATATACGATATGGTAATGGAAAATGGTGTCATTAGAAAATAGATATTAAACTATACAGTTACAAAATTTTATATTTACATGGACTGCAAGCTGAAAGTTTAAATAAATCTTCAATTATGATCCATAAAACTAAAATATTTTTTGTTTTTTGTCATAAAAGTCACTGCAATAATATTAAACAGGAATCAGCCGAAGCAAAACACTTGACGATAATAATACTCTAGAAGCATAAAATCGTATTAATATTATGATTTCTGCTGTGTTTAATACTTATTAGCTATTTATGTGACTGGTGCATAATGGTATTAATATTTGAGTGTGGTTTTATGAAACGAGAGGAAAGGTGAGTTTCATAATGAGATCACATGTGTTTTAATGCTAAATTATGCGTACAGTCGCATACATAACTTTATCATACTTTAACATGCATAAATATCATGAGTTTTCTACAATACGTGAGAAATCTGTATCTATCGTTACCCTGTATCCGACGGTCACCGATACTTTTAAGTGAATATTAAGATGTAACTACAGCGATACCCGATACTTTAATGACATGTAATACTTTAATGTTAACATTAAAGCACAACCACAGATACAGGTTACTTAATTTATGCCATTTGCTTATCGTTTCTGAACATATTATATTGAATTTATGATATGGATGTAGAATATGTAGATACAACTGTTTATAGTATAGTATAGTAGTTGCCACTACCCAAAGCCCAAACGGATAATTTAAACCTTAAATTTGTTGTTTGAAAAGTACCTTACTTTTATTTTGGTAATGTTCTTTACTGTAAATGTAGGTACTCATTGTGCAGAAATTCATGGAAATAATTTGCGTTTCTTATTCCGTCTTACATGGGGGTCCTAGCCAAGATGCAAAGGCTATTAACGTTTTTCTTGATGTCAGTTGTCCAGGGGGGTTATTATGACATAGCTATGCAGTTCATTTTACGGCAAACGTAAGAGACAGAGCTATCGCAGTTATATAGCTCTGTCCTTTTCTCTCACCGTAAAATCAATTGCACATAATAACCCCACAGGTGCTTTATCGCTGCGCACGAGAATTTCATCCCATACATTTTGAGTGATAGGTACATAATAAAAACGTTAGTACCATTTGCATCTTGGCTAGGGCCCCTATGTAAGACGGAATAGGAATAGCCTCTGACAGCATAAAACTGGCCCAAAATAAACTCACACATTCGAAAAAAAAGCCCGCTTTAAGACAATTTCACCTCAGGACACGGAGCTAAAAATAATACGGATGTAACGTTGCACTAAAAAGGTGTGAAGCATGCAAGGTCGGCACTTTCGTCCCTTCCGTCCAAGATCTCGTTAAGAACAGACGTGCGCACACTTTTTCTCGCAAAAATTAGTACAGTGATAGTTAGAATCTCACTCTTGCTCTGATCTAATCAATGTTCATTTTCGAGTGCAAGATAAAACAATTTTAATTCAACGCGTGACCAGGGCTCGGAAACGTTATTCAAAATAACGTTTTAAAAACGTTTCGAACCGTTCTTCGTTTAACATTCTGTTCGGAACGGAAACGAAACGAGAACGTTATCAAAAACCGGTTTAATCCACGGGACGCGGCCGCGCGCGGCGTTCGGCTACAAAGCGGCGGCGACAAGCATGAACTTGTTTAGTAGGTAATCTTAGATCTGCCCTACCGACCCTACCGTATGTTTTGATTGCATTTTCATTTCATCTTTCATCCCGATGCGTGTTCACCAATTGGGCGTTTTCAGAAAAAGTTGTTGGTTGAAAAAAGTCGTGTTCCATGACTTTCATGGCTGATTATTCGAATTTAAAGAAGACATACCTATCAAATGTTTTTTTTTTACATTAAATAACTTATTAACTGCAGAAATACAGAAGAATTATGCAAATCAATCTTTGTTAAATTTAAAATAAAGCCAAAATAAGAAAAAAATAGGTCCTATTTTGACGTGTCCCATACCCTCCACGCCACATTCGGAGTTAGATAAAAAATACTAAATAAGACTGTTTAAAAGTCAGCAGTTGTGTCCTGGTCAGTTATGAACCGATCTTTAATTTTAAACCGTAAAACAAGTGCGTGTACATAGAAATTTCTTTGAAAAATACAGGTTTTAATCTGTCCCGCGAAATAGCGCATGGGGAATTTCCCGCATACGCGACCGTATTTTAATATGTTCCTGGCAATAAAACACCACAATACATGAAAATTCTGAATTATGGCAGCATTTTTAGTCTATGGCAGTCGTCATTTGGTTTCAAATGACAGCAGTTTGTCCGTGAAATGTGTTTAGAGTGGCCGTGTAGAGTTTGCACCTTAAATAGGTTTCTTCATACGACTCCAATTTTAACAAGGTAAGATAATCCTGTGTTTTTGATTTTTTATAATGTTATATTTAATAATTAATGCTGATTCGGAATCAAAGGCAATATTTAAAGAAAGTTCAATAGTTTATTTGTAATTTTATGTGAATGTTTGAATGGCATGGATACGTCACCTCCAAACCGCCACGGTCGCGTTAAAAGAACTAAAAGGTGGCGTAATAGAATTTTTAAGCTCGTTTCATAAAGAGATTTAAAGATTATTTTAATAAAATGCCAATTATTTTATTTAACCTACACAAATGATTTTTTGCAAAGTACCTATGTTTGCCTGTCCGTCTGTCTGTGGGTTTGTTTAGGTCAATTCTTGCTATTCAGTTTTGAAGCAGTCTTTTCCGCTACTGGAATGGGCTGAAATTTGGAATACGTATGTAAACCCGATGACGATTCAATATTATGGTTTCATTGAGCTGGTATAAAGATGAAGCCGGAAGGTGCCCACGGGAACTCTGTAATTAAACAATGCAACCCCATCGAGTTTGGGCTCGTTTGTTTTGTCTTGACAAGCACTTTGATCAGAGATGGAATCCGGGGTCTGATGATAAAACAGGAAGGTGCCCACGGGAACTCTGTAATTAAACAATGCAACCCCATCGTTTGTTTTGTCTTGATAAGCACTTTGATCAGAGATAGAATCCGGGGTCTGATGATAAAACAGGAAGGTGATTACTTTATTTTAAACGAATTGAGAACCTCCTTTTCTTGGTCGGTTAAAAATGATGATGATGAGTCAACGATCTCATGAGATTACTTGTTAAAATTCATTAATTTAATTAATTGTTTTAGTATAAAAATGTTGCAATATGAACGTAGCCTTATAGTTCCTAAACGCCATTTCGAGCTTCACTATACGTCACTGTCCCGTTATTAATGTGATTGAAATTCTTAAATATTTAATATTACATCAAAGATATTAAGAAGCTATTATTGTTAAACACATTCTATTTAACTAATAATTCGTTAAAAAAGAACATTTTTAAATAATATTACGCATTCGTCGCTCCAAAGACAATAATATATAGTACAAAGTACTGAAAGGTGGCGTTAAGGAAAGGTTTTGTCATAAAACTTCATAGTATTATAATAATATGATTAATAATTATTTTTTTTAGAACACTTTTTAGTTCAAGTTTTATCAATAAAGCTTCAGAACATTTTAAACCTTTCTAGTTTTCTTTAAAACCCGTTCTAAAATGAGTGGCGTAATAGAACTTCTTACGAGCAGAAACGAAATCAAATTGGATTTTTTTACTGAAATAGTCATTATTTTATTATAAATTTAGTATTTTCATGTTGCTCATTTAATATATTATCGATTTTACTACATTATAAAGTAAACTAAAATATTTTTTTAAGTGGAATTCCTCTAACGTCACCAACAACTTTTTCTGAAAACGCCCAATTATGTACTCCTCACAGAATAATGGTACTTTCTATGTGTCCAATAATAATCTAAGCTCTAAAGAAACAAGCAAAGAAAACCGCGTCGCGTGGCTGCTAAATACTAACTGACTGGATGATATTTTGTAATATTCCTATCGAACCCAGCAAATGGGAAAAAACGGTTAAAAACGTTATATGGATCAAAAAAGATTTCAATTTCGTTCTTGTTCAAAAACGTTTTCTATAACGTTATTTGCGAACGAAACCGAAACAAATCGTTCCTTAGGCATTTAAGACGAAACCGTTTCGAAAAAAATACCGTTTTCCGAGCCCTGCGCGTGACGACGGAGTCGCCCCCCGCGTTCCGAGCGGCCCACACTGCACCCCCGCGGAAAGGAGAGGTACCCCATAATTTCCCTCTTGCTCGCACCTGTCCATTGGTCTGCTGTATTCCGGTTGCGCCCGACTTATCCCGATCCTTCGCTACGTGCTACGGAACTTGCTACGCCGTAGCCATTCGACGTAGCAGATCGAAACCTACTGCGACAAATTGCTAAGTATTATTATGCCACCGAAGCGCTCTCCGCCTAGTACTCCGGTAACTGCGCCGGCCGCGACATCCACGCCCGCTACTGCGCCTGCGGTTGTATCAGCCTCGCGCGAGACAGTCGTTATGCTACGGTCGCCGCCGTCGTTGGCCCCAGTGACAAAACTACAGCACGCGGGATCGGACTCAGCTCTAGACAATATTTCAACACGAAACAAACGCAAATACGTTAGCGAGGAGGCCACTTCTATGCGTACGTTTATGGATGAGATGAAAAATATGTTCATAATGTTCACAGAAAAACAGGACATTAAATTGTCTTCTATACAAAAATCGGTTGCAGACATTCGGGAACAAAACGCTGAGATCTCTAAGTCAATAGACTTCCTGGGACACAAGTACGAGGAGATGCGGGAAGAGCTCAATATACTGAAGACTGAAAACAATGAGACCCATAAATACATTGCGTCACTCGAAGACAGAATAGAACAGCAGGAAAAAAGAGCCCGGTTGAATGAAATCGAAATACGAAATGTACCGAAGATCACCCTAAATGAAACGAAAAAAGACCTACAAATCACAGTACAAAAAATTTGTTCCGCCATCGGCGTAACTGCTGATGATTGCGAAATCAAAGATTTACACCGCACAAACTCAAAAAATGACAGTTTCAAACCAATCATGGTTGAATTTACAACAGCCTCCAAAAAAGAATGTATTCTGGCAGCCTACAAGAATTATAATAGATTACACCCAACTAATCAGTTGAATACTAAGCTAGCCACGATAAATGAACAGGATAACCGCATTTACATCTCGGAATCTCTGACTTTTAAATCCAAAAAGCTATTTCGCCTAGCACGAGACTTTGCTGCTGAAAATAAGTACCGCTTCTGCTGGACTTCGCATGGAGTAGTCTATCTGCGGCGCGAAGAAGGCACACCTCCGCTTAGAATAACTGCTGAGAGCGACTTTGCTGCTATTAAGAATGCAACCAAATGACTAGGTACAAATTGCTACTATCCATTTCTAAATAATGTAATTCATGCCGCAAGTGCTATAAGCAAATCTGTATACGTATTGGAAATGCTCATTAAGGCTTCTAACTTTAACTTCTATTTAAAATATTTATTTAAGCAGTCTAATGTTTTACACCGACTTTCACTTTCACATACCCAAAATACTCAAATTACTATCACTCTCACCCCATATAAACAATCCACAAAAAATAACTATATTTATAACCCAGTTGTGCACATACTCCCAGCCCCAGATATGGTACCTCACCCACCAGACAAGATCTCTGCTTCAGTTCTGTCTAGATATAAAATTCGATAGTCAAACTACACTGCATAATCTACAGGATGATATAGATAATCACGGTCAACCAAATTGTCACAGAATAAGTGAACCCTCTAAATATTTGAAGCTTAGCCAGTCCGATAACTTTACTGTATTAGAGGTGAATATACGCAGTCTATATTGTAATCTGGACAGATTTCTAGTCTTTGTTTCTTGTTTTGAGGTTGCAATTGACATACTGGTACTCTCTGAATGTTGGACCAGTGAAACACGTGTTCCCCCCAATATAACAGACTATAATCTCTACTACACTAAAACCCATCTTAATAAAAACGACGGCGTTGTGGTTTACGTACATAACAAACATATTGTCCAAGCGCGCGAACCAGTGGTTAATGAAGGCAACTGTCTGGTACTCGAGGTTAACAAAACATATACATTAGTATGCTCTTATCGACCGCCTTGCTATGGAAATCCAAGTACTTATTTAGACTCCATAGATTCTATACTCCGCAATATACACACCCCGAATATACTATTTGTAGGTGACATAAATATAAATATTCTACCAGGACAGATCACGAGCCAAGGAGCCAACTACCTCACACTTATGCTATACTATGGGCTCCTACAGGGTGTGAATAAACCAACAGCCGGCCCCAACTCCTGCATAGATCACTTCATGGTAAAATGTAATAAGGCGTGGACCACACATGTTTTCGACCACCTTACTGATCATTGCCCCGTTTTATTAATTATTTCCGATGCAACAGGTCCAAAATCCCCGGAATCCAATCATATAAGAAAACATAATTATATTGATATCCGAGAAACGCTAGCTTTAGAGAATTGGTCCGAGTACTATAATTTGAATGATGCTAACGTAGCCGCGGAAGTCTTAGTTAATAAAATTACGATTGCGGTTGATTCTAACACATATACCCTAACTGTACCTAAAAAGAGGAAACCTTTGAAGCCGTGGATCACCGAGGGGGTTGTAAGATCGATACGTAAAAGAAATAAACTACAACGCAAATCTACTCGAGCACCAAATGACACCCTGTTACGAAGCCAATATTGTAGTTATAGAAATATATGCAATAAACTTGTAAAAACGTTAAAAAAAAGAATATTATGAGTCCGAACTTCAAAAATATCAAGGAGATATAAAAAATACGTGGAAAGTTATAAAGGAGGTTTGTAATTTAAAGTCTAAGAGAAACAATGCTGAACATTTATTAGAAATAGGACAAAATGAAAAAGATTCCTTAAACATAGTTAATAGATACTTCACATCAATAGGGAAAACTCTTGCTGATATCACGCTTTCAAACCTCAAAACTACAGACACTATACTGGCATCTAAAAAATCAAATGTATATGGCGCAACCACTTGCTCCTTCTTTCTCTATCCCACTGATAGGGTAGAAACATTGGCTACAATATTGTCACTTAAGTCTGGCAGCGCACCAGGTGAAGATGGCATTACTTCGGATTTGCTGAAACTTTGCAGACTATCTATTGTAGATCCAATAGCATATCTTTGTAACCTTTGTTTCTCAACCGGAGTCTTCCCAGATATATTTAAACGAGCAAAAATAACACCGGTTTTTAAGAACGGGAATAAACAAGTTCCTAGTAATTACAGACCCATAGCGTTGATTTCTGCGATTTCTAAAATAATAGAAAAACTGGCGAATAAACGTCTAAAATGTTTTCTAGAGGGAAACTCGCTTTTAGGCAGCAATCAATACGGATTCAGAGCAAAAACTTCGACCGAAGAGGCAGTACTTCATCTTACTACCGCCATTACGGAACAGCTTGACGTTGGAAAGAAATGCTTAGGGGTGTTTCTTGACCTACAAAAGGCATTCGACACCGTATCTTTACCAATCCTGATAGCGCGGTTGGAGAATGTGGGAATACGGGGTATTGCGCTTGAATTCTTTACAGATTATTTGTCGGGTAGGATGCAATGTACCAGTATTAACAAAGTTAATAGTGAGTGGATTCCGATAGAGTATGGCGTCCCGCAGGGTAGTACCCTGGCCCCGACTCTTTTCCTGATCTACGTAAATGATCTCTGTAAAACCAAAATACCTGGTTGTGAAACACTAATGTTTGCTGATGACACGGTATTACTATTTTATGACAGGAGTTGGGACAGAGTTCGTATGCTGGCTGAAAACGGCCTTGGATTAGTCACCACATGGCTTGAGGACTCTTTACTTTCACTCAATGTAACCAAAACTAACTACATATGTTTTAGTGAGACAGAGGCTACCAAACCAAAAGAAGATTTCAAGGTAAAAGTTCATACATATCCGTGCAACAGATGTATAGCTAACTACTGTAACTGTGCCCTATTGACACGTGTCGATCATCTTAAATATCTGGGTGTCCAGATTGATGCTCATCTCAACTGGACTGCTCACATTACAGCTGTGTCTTCTAGAGTTCGAAAACTCCTATATGCTTTCAGGAACCTAAGAGAGGTAGCAAGTAAAACACTTCTAATGCAAACTTATAAAGCACTAGCCGAATGCATTATCAACTACTGTATCAGTTCATGGGGTGGTGCAGCCAAGACGCACATGATTGAACTAGAGAGAGCCCAGCGAGCGCTTCTAAAGGTCATACTGCGCCTACCGTTCCGCTTTGCGACTACTGAACTATACCATATGTGCTCAGTACCCACGGTTCGTAAACTGTTTATCCTGCAATGCCTGAAGAGATACCATCGCAAAGTTGTTCCAATGTTACCAGAAGCCCGCAAACGCCTTGATCGTTGTCCTCTCCCGGCGTATAAAACTAAATTTGCCCGTCGCAATACTAACTACTGTGCGCCACTGATCTACAATAAAATTAAATTAGATTATACGAACGTTAAAACATTATCTAACCATGCTTTCAAAAATACTGTGCTGGCCTGGTTGAATGATAAAAATTATGATGAGACTGAAAACCTTGTCTGTCTGGGATATTTCTTTATGGGTCGTAAGCAACTGGTTTCGAAACACAAGTCCCTACCATAGCGATACGTCCAATACTAACACGCACATATCGTTACTTGCGCACACGCTTATACACCAACACACAAACACAAACCATACAAATGAGTTAATAATTGTACAACTTCTAACGTAATTCTTTAAAATTTAATCTAACTAGTACTTAACCTAACTTAGGAATAGTAAGAAGAATCTTAACAGTCATAAGTATTAATATTACTTATTTTATTTTATTATTTTTCTTTTGTTTTCTTATCATTAAGCTATTTCATAAGTATGTTGTTCTTAACAACTCACTGTACATGATTTTGGGCAACCAATGGGGGCTGCAACACAGTGAAAACTAACGCAGTCTCCATGGCTCCAATTTAACAAATAATGTATATTTTGAACAATAAAGATTTTTTATTATTATTTATTATTATTATTATACAAGACTTGCCGCACGCACACAGACACACTATAGGTAAGACAACGCCGCGAGCCACAGCACGAGTGACAGTTTACATGTGTGCGTGTACACACAGACAGCCATTTTGCATGCTTCACTCATTATTAGACGAGGTTACGTCCAATTTTTTATTTGGTCTGTGCCTCAAGGGCTCTATTCTACAAGATAACACCATATAGCTTTTGAGAAATATGCTTTCGTATTGTTTTTAACTAAGTCGCAACTACAATAACATTATCAAAAGTAATATTGGATTAAATCGTATAAATGCAGTTGAAATGCGCTCATTGCTTAGTATGTGTGGTGTGAAACCGATTGATAGAGTAAGGAATGGAAAAGTCAGAGAGAAATGTGGAATAAAAGAAGATGTGTAGTGACTAAGAATACTAAGATTGAAAAAGGCATGCTTCGATGGTTCGGTCATTTGGAAACGATGGATGAAAGAAGATTGACGAAAGAGATATACAGATCGAAAGTGAGTGGACGGGTCGGAAGGGGCCGCCCTAGGCGTACTTTTTCGAGTCAAATCGGAGAAATACTGGAAAAGGGCCGAATCTTAAGTACCCGAAACCGACGTGCTTGCATGACTCGATGTATGAATGTGGAAGAATAGAATAGAATAGAATAGAATAGAATATATTTATTGCATAACTGTGTACATAGGTGTTAAATATTCAATAAAAGTTTCAACAGTTACCCGTTTCGGGTATGCAACATTAAAATTAAACTTAAAAACTAGACTCTACAAATCAAAAAACTCTTTAAGGCTGTAAAATACTTTCTCAATAAGCCATTTCTTAAGTTTTACCTTAAAAGCGTTTCCTTCGAGAACTTTTATGTCAGCCGGAAGTTGGTTAAACACTTTGATGGCCGATACAAACGTACTCTTACTGTATATATATTTAGCTACTGACTTTAGGCAATCGAATATTATATTTGTATTGTGTTCGGACATTACACTTGGAAGATGAGGAAAATAGTCAGATTGATTTTTTACAAATAGACATACATCTAAAATATAAATGCCGGTTAATGTAAGAAAGCGTTTTTCTCTAAAAACTTCTCGAAGAGTATCCCTGGCATGCAGACGAAAGATTGTCTTTATACATTTTTTCTGAAGTACAAAAGTTTTATTTTTAAGAAGCGAAAGAAATTTGTCAAGATCGTAGCAAGTGGAAAGAAGTGGTCTCTGCCTACCCCTCTGGGAAACAGGTGTGATTTAATGTATGTATGTATATTGGATTACTGAATAGAATAGAGCCCCCTGAACGTGTATTCAACCATGATAAAAAAACTCTTATACTTACCATTACATAATTTGCTATAAACGAGGAACAAAATGCATATTGCGAAATAATGCATAGTTGCCATAGAACTACTAATTTTCAATTAATCTTAACGTCTTATACGACACAGACTTAAGTCGTGTTCAATTGGAAACTAATTAATTACTAAATACTTGACACGATGGAAATAGCCAAGTCCTACTGATCTCATAATACAATGTAATATTTATTTAGCGGGTGGTAGGGACCTTGTGCAGGGTCCGTCCGGATCGCTACCACCATCTTATCCATTAACCTACCGCCAAACAGCAGTGTTCGCATTGTTGTGTTCCGGTTTGGGGATAAGACAGCCGGTGAAATGACTAGCATAGAGGCATTCCATCTTAGTCCTCAGGGTTGGCAACGCATTTGCAGTCTTAGGATTGCATTGCAGTCTTGTGAATGCGAATGTCTATGGGTCACAGTTTCCACTTACCATCAGGTGGCCTGTGTGCTCGTTTGTCTTCTCTATGCTATAAAAAAAAAAAAAAAAAACTTTTTGTTCGTAAAACTTTAGTATTTAGTACAAAACCCTAAAAAGATACGGATGAATTGATCATTTTCAGAAAATCCATTATGCCAGCTGCCTTTGACAGCTGTCAACTTAGTACAATGTATGTGTTTGAGGTTATAATATTTTATATACCTACTACATTGACAGCTGTCAAATTTTCGACTTTATAAAGGCACAACTATAGTATTTTTTTTAATGTAAGCTGTGAAACGACCAACTAGGTTAACCGCTACGTTAATTTTACATTGAAAGGTTTTTGTCGGTAATTATATTAAAAAACTAAATTTAATGCGTGCAATTTATTTCTAATTTCAGATGCAGGTATTTACAAAGCGAAAGGTTAAAGACTATCTGGTTCAGGTGAAGTCACCTCACACGTGAATAAAAGCGTATAGGTACAGTCAAGGACTTTAATTGTTAAGCCACCATGGAACCCTGTCATAATGACAGCGTCAAACCATATGAAAGATATAACGCTCAAATTAATGATCAACGTTATGCGACGAGGGTTCCATAGTGGCTTAACAATTAAAGTCCTTGACTGTACCTACAAAATCAAACCACAGCACAAACAGAAGTTCGTCTTCAAACAAAGGTATATCGCGACTCAACAGGACGGACGAAGCCGGCTTTATAGGGGCCCTAGCGTCCGAACGGCAATACCACCCTCATTAGAAAAAAGACGTATGTTTCATTTAATCGCGAATGTTTTGGCGACCTTAATTCTTTAGACACAGGGTTCAATTTGCTTTGACTGTGAATTGGCGCTTGCGTCCTTTTTATTTAGGAGGGCAGAATAGGTAAACTTTTAAAGGGCTACTATTCTATTTAAACTTTGTAAAAATCTTAATAAATGCTATAAAACTGCGGTAAACCCAATTTATTTTAAACGCGAGTTAGATCAAGACCTCTTGGAACCTTATGCCGTCGGGATCGGTGTTTTCGTTTCATTTTGGACGGTCTCACGTATCGTTGGTTCAATACCGTCTTATAACGGGACATGCACGTGCCCAGTTTTTTGTAATTACGGTCGTGGTTGCTTATAATTGCCTGTAGTTTCGCGACGTCCACTATGATCTCATCTAGTTCTTCTCCAGCTACGCGGATCAGTCGCCTGTGCTCTGAAAAACAGAGTATCTAGTAAGAAAGAAAAAAAGCACATATTTTTGTGACACAACTACTAAGGACAGATTACTTATACACACAAGAATGTAACAAAATGCTCTCAACTCAGCGTAAGAATGGCATTAAAGTACTATAGAGTGTGAGTACGGTAATTGTAACTCATGGTAGGGTTACTGAACTGTTCTTCCGTTGTTGGAACCATGACAGTACGCTCGTATCGTACTACAATTATTGGCCTTATAAGTAGCTTTGTAACTTGTCGCTTCAACGCCTTTGATAGATAATTGTAGCAGTTCAAACACGACGTTAAAGTGATAAAATACGAAAATGTGCAGCTACTCGTACATAATTAAGCTGACCGTACTTAGTATGGCGCGATCTACTTAGGAGCCCAAGGTTAGAAATAAATACATTTTAACTCCTGTTGTGGTACCTATCCTTAATCAAAAAATCTCAATTTAAAATAAGGTAGTAGACATGTTTAAAACTTGGTTTACGCAGGTATTTTAACTACCAGCATTATGAACAATGTATTGTAACAATAAGGTACAAAATAAAATTGGATTTTTAATAAACGTTTTGTATAAAATACAGGTAGTTATTTATTTATTAAATAATAATTAAGCATAATTATTGTTTATTAGTGCTTACATATTAATTATATTTACCTTTAGAATTGCAAGCTATAAATAAAAACAACCTACAATTAAGTACGATAGTCAATTGACTTAGAAATTAAAAATCACATTGCAAATCATGTATCATGCATGCGCTTCTGATAGGCCATTAGAGAAAATACTCTTTTACCGAACATTCGTCTTCGCGTGTAATATCCACGGACTTATTTCTCTAATAAGTCCGTGGAGTGTCTATAAATAAATAAATAGATAAATAAATCAGGGGGACAATGTCACACCAATTGACCTAGTCCCAAACTAAGCTCTAGACTTGTACTATGGGTACTTAACAACGATATAAATACAGAGAAATATATACTTAAATACATAGTAAACATCCATGACTCAGGGACAAATATTCGCGCTCATCACACAAATATCTGCCCTTACCGGGATTTGAACCCAGGACCGCTAGCTTCGTAGGCAAGGTCAAATAACTCGACATTGGCGAAATACACCTTAACAGCAGTGCAAGCCATTAATAAAAATACGAATTAGAATTAGAATATCCCACCCAAAACATAAAGGTGAAAAATGGGCAAGTTCGAATCAAAAAGGTCAGAGTTGTCAGCTTCGCCGGTAAAAGAATTAAGATCTAAAAGGGTGCCAAGATCTACCTATGATGCAAAGAAATGTCGAAGTGTTTTGTAGGTATATCATAAGGATTTTATTTTTATTTTATTCGTTTTCTTTTTACCAAGCAACTTAAGTCAAGTGGTCCTTTATACAGTTTTGAAGTTAAAGTCTAAATCAATTAATTGATGGAGTGGATGTCAGTTAGACAACCAAAATTAAATGAGGTTGCGAAGACAACTTGACCAAAATTTTAATCAGGTTGGGAAGACAACTTGACCAAAATTAAATGAGGTCGGAAAGACAACTTGACCAAAATTAAATCAGGTTGAAAAACTCTTTGTACTTACCATCAGTAAATTCAATAAAAACTACCAAAAATGTGCATATTGTGAAATAATGCATTGTGGCTACGAAACTACACTAAGCGTCTGCGAAAATTGAAGTCTTGTCCAATCAGAATCAAATTAATTACTCAATGCTTGAAACGGTAAAAACAGCCAAGTACGGTCACGAGCGTTAATTTGGGACCCATTTCAAGTAAAATATGCTTGAAGTCGTCAATGTCATTAAAGATGTCAAGTCATTAGTAACTTTTAGGAAACACAACCTTATTATTGTAGAATGTCAGATTCACTTTGGACCTAAGGTGGAAACCAAATTTAATCTCGTGACTGTACCTCCTGCAGATCTCACATCCTACATGATGTGTTCAGGGTTTGAGAGTGAAATCAAAACTAAGATAGTTTTCAAATATGTAACACGCTAGTTATGTTTCAACAGACCATTTATTTGAAATGTTTTTTACGTTATTGTATATAATTATATTTTTAACTTATTTAATTATTTAATTCTATTAAATAATTGGTACGCGTTAGCCTAGTTGGTAGTGATGGTATTTCCCGGTATGGTATGGTATTTGTGTGATAAGCACGAGTACTTTTTTCTGACTCTTCAATGTTTTCTATCAATTTAATTATTTGTCGAAACCGACCTACGTGCATGAAGAGATTGATGAATGTAGAGGAAGCGAAAATTGTGTGTTTAGATCGGTGCACCTGGCGTTCCATAATCTCTGCTTAGCCCATTGGGAGACAGGCGTGAAGGTATGTATGTATGTTATGTATATTAATTATTTATTTTTCGATATAAATATTTATATCGTTGCCTAATACCCATAGTACAAGTACACTTAGTTTGGGGGTAACCCATCATTCTATCGATTTTCACTTCATAGATTGTATCATTTCATCGAACGCAAATTTCTGCTGAAAAAAAATATGTTTTCAGTACCCTTACCATGAGTTAAAATGACTGTACTCGTTAGCGCGTCAAATCCTCTGTCCCTCGCAGTTCTCGCAGTATTCTTATAGAGTGCGAGGGACAGAGGATTCGACTCACTAGTGAGTACAGATGTAGTGCAAAATGATTTTCCTTCGGGAAAACTCGGATCTCAATCGGAATACGATGGCACCCGAACTGTCAATCAATGATTGTATTAAATGAGTGACGTTTTCATGTCCATTAAAATGGAACTTTATTGTTTAGTGTCAAATGACAAAGTGACCAATGACAGCATTTGTCATTTGACACTAAACAATAAAGTTCCATTTTAATGGACATGAAAACGTCACTCATTTAATACAATCATTGATTGACAGTTCGGGTGCCATCGTATTCCGATTGAGATCCGAGTTTTCCCGAAGGAAAATCATTTTGCACTACATCTGTACGGTAATTGTAACTCATGTTAAGGGTACAGGATATCTTAGGGATTGATGTTGAGGTTAGGTTAGATTTGTGACTACCAACAAAATAACTATGCAGCGAGAAATGCCATTCGATGATAATGTAAATTCTGGGTTTATTGAAAGGTGTTTCATAAAATTTATTTGCGTATAATGATAATGATGGTCTTATCCAGAGCGCTGGTAGATTCAATCTGTGGTGTTTGAGGTGGACTGTATTATTCTTGTTGTGATAAATGAAAACGCTGAGGCTTGGTAAGAACTTCATAGCTTTACTTGTGAAAATGAGGTGCGATCGGAACGACCTCTAGGGTGTGATTCTCTCAAAAACGCGGACGAACGAACAAGTGAATGTCGCAGCGGCGAGTTTAAAGTAGTCCCGTCAGAGCGAACAAAACACTTTTTAGCGCGTTCATGTTCAATTTGGCAGCATGGCTTCTGTCGATGAGATCGAACGTATAAGTTGCTGCCTAATTGAGAATGCACGCGCTAAAATGTGTTTTGTTCGCTCTGACGGGACTACTAAAACTCGCCGCTGCAACATTCACTCTTTCGTTCGTCCGACCGCGTTTTTGAGAGAATCGCACTCGATTGGTTTATTTCACCGATTTACTAAATTAATGGGGGGGGACTATCCGCCGTAATAACACATACTCGTATTCTGAAAAAAAAAAAGTAAGTTAGGACGGACGGACGGACGGACAGCGAGGGCATATCATTAGGGTACCGTTGGGTTTCCTTCGGCACGGAACCCTAATAAGGACGTCTCAAGGTTTCTTGTAAGTAACGAGACTAATTATATAATTTCAGACTTGCTTTAAAAAGGTTGAAGTAGAAGATTATAGCTTTTCAATATATGTTTTTCTGCCTGTTTCTGTGTCTGTTGCTTGCGTACCCGCATTTATTTTGAATACTGTACAAGTGCGATTCCAATTTGTTTGGAGCGATGGCGGGATGAATTGGACGCTTTTCTGGCTGAAGAAAATCAAGGGTGTAGGCCTTGGTCCAGCAAAATAATTCGTTTCTTTTCGGTAATTCGTTTCTTTCGCTGCTAATATAGTAACCTAATTTATAATGATTCGGCTTTATTTAGACTACTAAGGTTGAATTCGACCAAACTAGAATAAAGTCTTATACCTAGATTAAACGCCGACTTTGTAGACTAATCTCGGATTAAGTTTTATTCCAGTTTGGTCGAATCCGCCCTTTGGCTGCGTTTCCACGAGAGCTGTGTGAGGTAGCTAAGCGGTGCTGCAAGTAAAACACCACCAATAGGATTATTTTGTTTTACCAGCCTTACTATCCTATTGGTGGATGTTTCCTCGCAACACAGCTTAGCTGACTCTCACAGCTCTGGTGGAAACGCAGCCTAAATGCTACAAATGTTTGAAACTTTAGCCCATCAACTTGTAATTTCAAAGAAAAATGGTCTTGACCGACCGAGACGGACAACAAAGTCATCTTATAAGGGTTCGTTTTTCAATATTTTGTTTGGTACGGAACCCTCAAAAGATACCGATAAAATTTCCTAAAGAGTGCACGATTTTTTTTGGAAGGTTTTCATTGAAGTTTTCTGTGGGTAATTATATCAAAAACATAATTTATTTGTGCAATATATTTGTAATTTCAGACAAATTCAAGTAAAACATCGATAAATGAAATTGAAGAATTGTTAAATTCTTCGTAGTTTTTCATGCTAAAAATTGTGTTGTTTCCTTTTTCGGATTTTTTCGATTCCTTTAATCTTTGATTTAGGTAGTTTCACTACGTTCTTTAATTTCCTGTTATAGCGGGCCATGCAAGAGTCCAGTTTTTTGTCGTTGTCGTGATGGTTGGTAATTATAACCCTCAATTCTCGAAGAGTCTGTTGCATTGTCCTCAGATCACTTACAGCAGCACTCATTAGTTGCCTTCTCTCTAAAAATAAAATAAATTAAATGTACAATAGCCCTTTACAACCTCACTATAGTTGTTTTATCTTACAAAAGCGGGATTTCCATACTTGTGTGTGTGCACATGCACGATGACTGACTACAAGTAGTTACAAGTTTGCAAACCCGCTTTCGTTAGATAAAAGTAGAAAATAATTAAATGAAAAGCAGGCTTTAAAAAACCAACTTGTATATATTTGAGATGGTTACATTAAGACCATTCAAAAGATACCTATATTGTAATAATTAAACGACTTTTTTTATTGACATATATAATTGTCATTTTGCCATTGGTGTCATTTCAATTTTAAGCATCCTATATCACCCGGGATGGTGGAAGGATTCTAACGATACCACACACATTTAAATTGGCTCGGGCATTTAGAAGTTACGGTGGAATAAAGAATCGTATAGGTAGATTCACAAGAGCTGGCACGAATGGATTGAATGAATGAATGAAAGTGTACAAGTGTGTAAAATAGTAACGGGTTCTCGGTTTGAAATTCGAACATCGGTTCAAAGTGTGTGCCACAGTCATAGGTGACATTACTTTTGTTCATTCCATTCGTGCCAGCTTTAGTAAATCTACCTATAACAATGAGTGTTTTTTCGGGGTAAAATTTGGATTGATTCTCAGCTAGTATATTCTTTTAATCTTGGGAAAAACAAACAATTGACAAATTGGAATGTTCAGATCTTAGTCGCCCAGATAATACATAATGTTTCGACGGGACCACTTTGGTATATCGGTTGATAAATCTAATTAATTATATATGATAATCACATAATGCTCTGCCTACTATCTATAACATACAATAATTTGACAAAAATAAAACTAAACGCAAAACTAAGCTAAAACTAAAAAAGGCAGCGATTCCCCGAAGATTTTGGCCGCTCTGACTTATTTTGGTATGAATTTAAGTTTATAAAACATTATTTTGCTAAGCATTTAAACTAAATCCAACAAAAATCAAGTAGAATAAATAAATCTCAAGCTATACTTATTTTATGTAATACAAGTAGTTTTTTTATTTACCCCAAGTATTGCAAGCTAAAAATAAAAAACACTTTATAAAATCACATTCGAAAGATAATTAAAAATAAGTAGGTGCAGTGTTTTTATTAATACAGCAGCACACAGGCAGATTAGCAGGTAGGTCCCACAAGCTATAGTCTAATGCCTAACAGCTTCATCAACCATTGATAGTGCTTAGTTTGGTAAAAGTGACCAACAGAGGTCGCCATGGACCAAAGTGATTCAAACGGCAATTGAATTTTTGGGTAATTTTTTTGCTGCTGGCTGTACTTTTAATTGCATAGTCGTCATCTGCTTGTCAATTCAAAACTAACGAGTCACAACAAGGGGGGTCGTTAGGTATTAGGGAGATACTGTTGTAATCTACCGACTCCATCATCAGATCAGCTGTTAGATACCATGATAGTGCAATGTCATTCAATTTATATATTTTTCTCAAACATGCTATGTAATGTCGGCGTTATGTTAGTTATTTTAGGCTTCAAAGTGCCACGTTCCCGGCGGAACAACTCGAGAGAACTGTAAAGGAATTTCATACAAAATTGAAGGCCTAGGCCGGGAAGTAATTTTTTTTTTATTTTAATATGGCAACATAACGCCGACATTACATAGCATGTTTGAGAAAATTATATTTTTAAAAGTTTTGAGAAAATGTTATAACGTCAAATACTAGGAGTGCATAAACGTTTGGGAGACATCCGCGCTGTGTCGTGTGCGCCCGCCGCCCGCCCGCCGGTTGCCCGCACCGCCGGAGATCTAAGTTGCGCTATGCCCCTATGCCTGATATACCTCCTAATTACCGCTGCGCTCCTGGTACTTTATTTTAACACCCAATTACTTTTCTTCCCTAGGGTGGACATTTAAGTATCAATTAACTTTTTTGAGTGATGTATTTTTATTTAATTGCATATGTTTGAGAAAAGCACTATACGTACCTCGCCGTGAAAAGGGGTTGCCAGCCTCGTAAGTATCCGGCCTCGCTTCGCTCGGCCGGCAACCCCCTACTTCCCGGCCTCTGTAGTAATGTACTAATGTGGTCAAAGTTTCAGCCAATCCCACTAACGAGAACTGGTTCAAATTGACTTGAAGGAATTGATCTAAACAAACCAACATACAAACATAGCTAAGATCTAATAATAAGCTTGTAAAAAGATCTCTTATACTTACCATTATTAAAATTTATAAAAACGAGCAAAAAAGTGCATACTGCGATATAATGCATCGTTACTATGAAACTACTAATTTCCAAATAATCTTAACGCCTCATACGAAAATTCAAGTCATGTTTAATCGAAACCAAATTAATTAATCGATACTTGAAACGATTGAAAGAGCCAAGTCCTGCAGATCTCATATTAAGATATCATTCTCGGTATTATAGCTGTAGGTAGCTGCACTGTGCCATAATTGCACTGTCTCTTTCATATTATTCTATTTTATCTATGCACCTCTCCATGTACATATGTTTATCCTATCTAATCTATATATAAATAAAATAAATAAATATCACGGGGACAATAAAGACTATTTCTATTTCTATTTCTACAATGACACTAATTGACCTAGTCCTAAACTAAGCACTAGGTTTGTACTATGGGTACTAGACAACGATATAAATACTTATATAGAGAATTATATACTTAAATACATAGAAAACATCCATGACTCTGGAACAAATATACGCGCTCATCATACAAATATCTGCCTAGAAGTACGGCAGGTACAATAAAAGTTCTCACGAATTGATTATTTTTTTCGAAAATCGAGAAATATGTTTCCGCTTTGGGATTCACAAAAGAGATAGAAACTGATTAAACATAAAAAGTACGTTTGTTTTTTTATGTAATTTTTTTTAATATTACTTATGCTACTAAAATATGTTTTAGTTTTTATATTGAACCCCTCGAACGTCGGTGGCTATGGCGTCATTGCCGCACATAACTATGTATGGAAGTCTAAAGTACACCAAGATGACTAAGATCCAAGATGGTAAAGTCAATAAAGTCGTAAGTACCAACTTATTAAAAGGCCTGTTTATTCAGGTACGCTGCGGCTACATCCGCGGGATTCGATGACTGTAAGTGTTAAAGTCTCTTTGTTTATTATGTAAATTATTTAATCAGACCAAGTTATTAAATACACATACAAAGGAACAAACCAAATAAAAACGGGCAAAATAAACAAAAACTCTTTACATCAACGCCTTAAAACACGCCCCCCGCAATGTACCGGGTTTAAAGGGGGGCAATATTTCCGGCAGCATTACCCCGCTGAATGGCAATAGACACGTGATGAACCCCGCGTGCGTGCGTGCGTGGTTGCCGGGTTAGAATAGTGCCACTCCATGTCCTCCCGTGGATGTCGTAAGAGACGACTAATGCCCGGTTCCTATATTCAAGAAACGAATCGTTTTCCTTACGTCTCGTAAACATTTGACACATTTTGTACGTAGCAAATGTCAAATTTTAACGAGACGTAAGGAAAACGATTCGTTTCTTGAATATAGGAACCGGGCATAAGGGAATAAAGGCTTGTAGTACTGTTAGGCGATGGGCTTGCAACCTGTCACTAATACACTGGTAAACATCTTAGCCTAATTGTGCAAAATGTGGTTACAGAATTATTAACAAGTTTTTAGAGTTGTTAGTAATTTTGTAGCTCTGCCTACCCCACTCTGGGAATAAAGGCGTGAGTTTATGTATATATGTATGTATGTGAACAAAATAAGACCCGGAATGAGGGTCGCAGCCTGTCTCTCAAGCGACAACCCATTTCTCAAGAGCTTCAGAACACCAGGGCGTCGCCGCCGTCTCCACCGCTACTGACACTAACTCATAGCACAGAAATAGTAATAGGCTATAGGCCAATTCCAACGCCGATTATTTGGCATGCTTCCTGGCGTCCTTTTCAACCATGGAACCAGCACACCCTGAAAGCCTTCCTACATGGGTCGCAGCAAAATTGCTAACACACATTTCGTTCCATAACCGAAAATGACCCCTTCACCATAGAATCAAAGTTTTACCGTCCTTACGGCTTAATCGAGTTGGCTCCAATACACACTGCCCATTCGTTGCAACCATGGCTCTACGATCCAAGACCGTGCTGATTTTCCTCGACCATGGCCCCACAGCAACAGCGGTGTGCAAGGGCAAGCCTAAGCGCCACAGCTATTCTAATGGAATCATTGTTGAGGAGAGGTCCTAAATGCGGCGAAGGCAAAGCATGTAGCCAGGCTCCTAACTCGTCGTGTAAGAACTTTCAAATGTTCTAAATACGCACTTTGTAACACTTTCTAGTCTAGATTTTATAGATTTAGCTAACTTTGTCTACTAAAACAACCTACATGAAGTTTGGACGAGAATGTAACTTTCAAAGTCAATTTATTACCTTCTTTTGGTCCATAAGGCCAGCGGTTATGGAAGAAATGCATTCCGTCACTTCGATACTATCTTTTCTCTTCACTTTCCCAACTTTTTAGCACTTAATCACGCTGATATTTGCACAAATAGAACATCAACAAACAGATATAATTTTTCTTGTTTAGCCATTAACTGTCAAACGTAACGTTTCGATACTTCTTTGTTTACATTTCTGGATTTCATCCGCGGCTGTCACATTTGACAGTCGTCCATATATTTTTCTTACAATTGAACTTGTTTCAGCTTCCACATGAATATATTCTAATCCTGAGCATCATGTAGGACATTTAATCATAGATCTTCACTAATTACTAAAATATATAATTCATTTACTTACAATTTGGCTGGTCATTATTAGTCTTCCGTGTCGAACAAAACGCAGCCGTAAGTTGGCAACCCGGTAATTTTTGGTTTCGTTTCAGGCAAGTTGTGTTCGAGTGTATGGATAAATGTCACCCATTTTGGCTTTTTATTTTAGTAATGCTTTTCGGTAAAAATAGGATGAAGTCTGAAGTTTCCCCTCTATTCCCCATTCTTTATGTGTGTTCGTTTTTCAATAAATTATGTCTTTGATTTCGGTCGGTTTCGTCCAAATAAATCTCTAGCTTCAACGACGAAACGGAACACATGACTATTGGTTTTCGATCTTTCTATCGACCTTTTTTGACCTCTGCATTCAGATTTTTCTCGACCATGTGAACACACACAATTTTAAGTCGCTGGATCAATTTCTCGCTTCGGGGTGAGTTTTGAGTCGAAAAGGTGCCTTTTATTTGCCTAATGTGGTGACATTCTAATAAATCTGTTCAATTACTTTCAGCGTTCGGCCCAGATTGTTTAATTTAACTTCAAATGATGTCCTAACTAAGGAGAATCACTACTGTGTCTGTCCACGTTTTGTCCATCCACTACTCAGGTGAGGTTTCTAAACTTATTTATTCGTGTCTAGTTGGAAGCGGTGACATTGTTTTGTTGACAATGTTTCTCAAAGCATTTGTTTTAATTTCAGTTATTCACCAATGAAAATTCCTTAATTTATTATGATACTTCAACGTCGCTTCACTCTTTTACGGCGGCCCCGCAACTACACGGGTGTGCTGATGTCCGACGATTTGGTCCCAGAACAAAACTATCACTATTGAGGGAGAAAACGAAGTCCAACCGCGTGTACATCGGGTACCGCGATCCACAAGTCAGATTCTGCTACAATTCAATGGTAACGGCGGACGCTGTTTGACCTGTAGCCAAGCTGTGTCTGACCTCTGTCCATACGGGATCCTGCGGGTGATGTTCTCCGGGTAAAACTCCGTGTTTCATTTCAACCAACACCCTCAAACTCGTACTTCTAAAGCCGGTAAATTCTAACCTTTTCTTTAATAACTTTATAACGGTACCAAAGCAACCGAGAAAGCCTCGCTCTTAAGTAACTACTTATAAGATAATCCTAGTGCCAACTTGGCAATCTGTAAAGAGGGTAAGGGGAGGACTTAATTAATAAATGTTTACTTGTTACTGATTTATGACTTTTATTTAGCATATTCTCATTTTGACGGTGAACTCATCTGGCGCTCATAAGTATAAATTTGATGAGTCTCCACCGCTCTGGTCACCTTCGAATCACACGGCCTGTTCTCATGCTCGGTTCATTTCAGTGGCGCCCAACGTGGGGCCAGTTTGAGAATTTGCTAAGTAAATTTAACAGGTTGCTTTGGAATAAGTATTTTTATTATAACTGAGTAGTGTATAAGATATTTCTTTTGTGTTTTATTATTAAGAAACATAACCCAATAAGGGAAAATGTTTATTGTTATCGGGATTTAAACTATAAATCTGAATCTTTAAAGGTTTGAACTTAGAAATTTAAAACCTTACTTGAAGTTTTAAATGAAATTTTCTCATCCTAAATTTATTAGAAATTTGCATTGAAACTTGAAGTTAAACTTGTTTTTAAACTCGAATTTGCTGGTAATCCTTAACTTCGTGGTTTGATTTAACTAGTTTACTGTGATACAACTTATTTATAAATTATTCTTTTTTCTGGTTTAGTATCAGTGTTTTAAGCTGTTTTTATTGAGACTGTCTGTTGTTCAAATTTACTGTAATTTTATACTATGAACAGTTAGAACTAACTTGTAATATTTTAATATTATTAGACTTGTAATTTTTTTTTCGGACGCTTTGGGTTGCTATTAATTTAACCTTAATTCTCTTATACCAGCGAAATAAGAGTTGTTTTTTTTATTGTGTTGGACTTCGGCTTTATTCTTAACGGTCTACTATTTATTTCCATAATTTTAGTACAAAACAAGATGGACTTTTTATTAGCCGGTTGCAGTATTGCACATCTGAAAAAAGACGAAATCAGTCATGAACTAGTTATTAGAGGTTGTAAGGTAAATCCAGTATCTCGTCGTCATAGTTTACAACAGGTGCTTGCACAGACAGCCGAACTAGCTAATAAAGGTGGTGTAAATTTTAATCTTTCTGGAAGTTCAGACGTGTCGATGGAAGTATCAGTCCTACATACTTTGAAATCCCTATCTGGTAAAAATCTAGGAAATTTTCACATTAAAGATCTAGTCCGTCCTGGCGAAGCTGCGCCCACTTCTTAATGTTAGATATTTCCCTGTGTGGTATCCGGGTCCGAATAGTGCCACTCCATTTCTTCCGTGGATGTCGTAAGAGCCGACAAAGGAGATGAAGGCTTCCAATACCGTTGGGCGATGGGCTTGCAACCATCACCCCTACGCTGGTAAACATCTAAGCCTAATTGTGTAACTCTACCTTTCCTACTCTAAGAATAAAGGTGGTATTTATTATGAGTTACTATATTCATATTTCATTATTGACGTTTACTGGAGTAAAGCTTAGTGTTTGTAATTAACATCACCGGTCTTTGCTCACATTCTTTGTTTCAACGTCTCTACTGCAGACATCGTATCTGCTTTGTCAACGGATAGCTTGTTAGGACTGAGTGTCTCGTCCTCATATAATAAAATTCTTTCATATTCCACGGGACTACTTTCTCGTGTATAGCTCATTGGTCGTGTGTCACGCCTGAGGTATGTAGCCTAAGCTAAAGGCTCTAAACTAACTTAACATTGGTGTCGCTCATCTAAGCGTCTCGCCTCCTTTACTCACTCTTATAAATATTGTAATCTTACAGAAGATGATACTTTTCGAAGTTAATTATATATAAAATGCTGAAAAAAGTAAATTTTTGCAAAACTGTTTTCCAGCCTCATTTTTTTGTTGGATTCTAGGTATTTGAGAAATGGTCAGCATAGTCTGCCTTTCCGATCCTATTCCAAAGTGCATTGTTAATAAAGTAAACATCTAGTGCCATAGTTAATAATTTTGAAATAGGAGAATTTGAGTCGACTCACTCATTCATTACTAGTAAATTGTAAGTTAGCAAGTACCGTGTAATTTTATTAGGTTAGTGCGCGCACATATTAGTTAAGTCGTAGTGTGAAGGGGTTTAGGTTATCCGTGGAACGTTAGGATACCTACTCTCCGACACATGATTTCATTTGTCTGCCCAAAATTGGCACAGATAAACCAATTTTCTTTGGATTTTCTTCGTATTGTCCAAAAACTTAGTTGTAAGCATTAGGTCTCACATATTAGTTAAGTTGTAGTGTGAAGGGGTTTAGGTCATCCGTGGAACGTTAGGATACCTACTCTCCGACACATGATTTCACATGTCTGCCCACACTTGGCACAGATAAACCAATTTTCTTTGGATTTTCTTCGTATTGTCCAAAAACTTAGTTGTAAGCATTAGGTCTCACATAATAATATAATATAATAATATAATATAATAATATACATATTAGTTAAGTTGTAGTGTGAAGGGGTTTAGGTTATCCGTGGAACGTTAGGATACCTACTCTCCGACACATGATTTCACATGTCTGCCCACACTTGGCACAGACATTTTTTTTTATGTTTGGACTTTTCTTTGCTGTCCAGAACATAGACATAGGCATATTTGTTAAATTAGTTAAGTAGTAGTGTGAAGAGGTTTAGGTTCTCCGTGGAACGTTAGGAAGCCTACTCCACGACACATGATTTCACTTGTCTGCCCACACTTGGCACAGACAAACCATTTTCTACTTTTCTACAGTTGTGCAAGACGTATCTGTATAGTATGCTCCTCTTATAGTTTAATTTAGTAAAGTGTATAGGACCACTAAGTAGTCTAGATTCCGTCGCTTACACCATGGGTGTAAACGGTCTGAAAATATTTCTTACTTTACTCTTCTTATTTGGTGATAAGCCATTCTGCCCTACGTTGTCAGAATGTGTCTTGCTTATTTCACCTCAAAGCTCACTAGCTACCTCTAGCTTCATGCTTCTCATACTTAGGTCTCTGATATTCTTTCTTCTGTTCAGTTAAACCATGTCTTAAATACTAAAAAAAAAAATAACATAATTTATCTCTACTACTCCCCTTTTATTTTTACTCATAGCGAGGAGGCTTATAATAATTTTATTTCAGAATTTAGTTAATTCTGAAATAAAATTTTTTTACCCAACTAAAACGGTACTGTAACACTTTCTAGTCTAGATTTTATAGATTTAGCTAACTTTGTCTACTAAAACAACCTACATGAAGTTTGGACGAGAATGTAACTTTCAAAGTCAATTTATTACCTTCTTTTGGTCCATAAGGCCAGCGGTTATGGAAGAAATGCATTCCGTCACTTCGATACTATCTTTTCTCTTCACTTTCCCAACTTTTTAGCACTTAATCACGCTGATATTTGCACAAATAGAACATCAACAAACAGATATAATTTTTCTTGTTTAGCCATTAACTGTCAAACGTAACGTTTCGATACTTCTTTGTTTACATTTCTGGATTTCATCCGCGGCTGTCACATTTGACAGTCGTCCATATATTTTTCTTACAATTGAACTTGTTTCAGCTTCCACATGAATATATTCTAATCCTGAGCATCATGTAGGACATTTAATCATAGATCTTCACTAATTACTAAAATATATAATTCATTTACTTACAATTTGGCTGGTCATTATTAGTCTTCCGTGTCGAACAAAACGCAGCCGTAAGTTGGCAACCCGGTAATTTTTGGTTTCGTTTCAGGCAAGTTGTGTTCGAGTGTATGGATAAATGTCACCCATTTTGGCTTTTTATTTTAGTAATGCTTTTCGGTAAAAATAGGATGAAGTCTGAAGTTTCCCCTCTATTCCCCATTCTTTATGTGTGTTCGTTTTTCAATAAATTATGTCTTTGATTTCGGTCGGTTTCGTCCAAATAAATCTCTAGCTTCAACGACGAAACGGAACACATGACTATTGGTTTTCGATCTTTCTATCGACCTTTTTTGACCTCTGCATTCAGATTTTTCTCGACCATGTGAACACACACAATTTTAAGTCGCTGGATCAATTTCTCGCTTCGGGGTGAGTTTTGAGTCGAAAAGGTGCCTTTTATTTGCCTAATGTGGTGACATTCTAATAAATCTGTTCAATTACTTTCAGCGTTCGGCCCAGATTGTTTAATTTAACTTCAAATGATGTCCTAACTAAGGAGAATCACTACTGTGTCTGTCCACGTTTTGTCCATCCACTACTCAGGTGAGGTTTCTAAACTTATTTATTCGTGTCTAGTTGGAAGCGGTGACATTGTTTTGTTGACAATGTTTCTCAAAGCATTTGTTTTAATTTCAGTTATTCACCAATGAAAATTCCTTAATTTATTATGATACTTCAACGTCGCTTCACTCTTTTACGGCGGCCCCGCAACTACACGGGTGTGCTGATGTCCGACGATTTGGTCCCAGAACAAAACTATCACTATTGAGGGAGAAAACGAAGTCCAACCGCGTGTACATCGGGTACCGCGATCCACAAGTCAGATTCTGCTACAATTCAATGGTAACGGCGGACGCTGTTTGACCTGTAGCCAAGCTGTGTCTGACCTCTGTCCATACGGGATCCTGCGGGTGATGTTCTCCGGGTAAAACTCCGTGTTTCATTTCAACCAACACCCTCAAACTCGTACTTCTAAAGCCGGTAAATTCTAACCTTTTCTTTAATAACTTTATAACGGTACCAAAGCAACCGAGAAAGCCTCGCTCTTAAGTAACTACTTATAAGATAATCCTAGTGCCAACTTGGCAATCTGTAAAGAGGGTAAGGGGAGGACTTAATTAATAAATGTTTACTTGTTACTGATTTATGACTTTTATTTAGCATATTCTCATTTTGACGGTGAACTCATCTGGCGCTCATAAGTATAAATTTGATGAGTCTCCACCGCTCTGGTCACCTTCGAATCACACGGCCTGTTCTCATGCTCGGTTCATTTCAATTTGTTCCGTATGGAAACCTAAATTCTATTCCTTTCTGAGCTGCGAAGTCGCAAATAGAGTGATTGTTTGCCTCGAAGAAATCTCTTATCTCTTTAGCCGCCGCTACATAGTTACGCCCATTATCACAATAAATTATTTTGGGCATGCCTCTTTCACCAACGCGTTGACCCTTCGACAAACGATATCGTCTCCACTCTCTCTGAACACAAAGCGCCTCCGAAACAAATGGAACAAGGATATTGCCACCATCAACAGAATTAATGCAAGCGACAATACGCTCACAAACGGTTACGCAGCGACGAGACTATAACTTTCTTTTAAAGGACCATGCGTCAAAATGGACCCAGAACCAACAGACATGAGAGTTGGGCTATTAAATAGGTCTTTAAATCTACTTCATTTAATTATATGGGCACAAAGTCGAATTCCATTGCAGAACTGAGATATTCATTTTTTAATTTAGAGTGAAAACGAACTATGAAGAATCTGTGGCTAGGGTATTTAACATTTTGGAGGGTAGGTAACAAACAATATATGTAGTAATAATTAAGGTATTGCTACCGAATATGCCATTTAATCATCCTGCAGGTCATTTGAATGACTTGGAGGTTATTAATGTATAATGAGAATAATAAGATAACATTAACTTGCCGTAAATACTGATTATATTAATAAATAAAATAATCAAACGTCAAACGCTCGGTTCTGTCATGTCAATTTAACTTTTTTCCGCTACCTAAAGGTTGTCTGGAAGAGATCGCTTTTTAGAGATTAGACCGCCTGTTATCTTTCTCTTGTTTTAGTACCTACTTATTATTTTCTGTGTATCGCTTTTATATTCTTATCCTATCGATTAATGATTGGTATGGTAGCCTATCATTAAGAGAAACCCGTTTATAGACCTTATACATACACACTGACTGAAATATGAATATCTCGGTTCTGCAATGGAATACAACTTGGTGCCTATAGAACAAAATGAAGTATATTTATAGATCCTTTTAATGACCTAACTCTCAGCTGTGTTGGTTCTGGGTCCAAGCTCCATACTAAGTTGCCCATGGTCCTTTCTGCAATATTCTATAAGTTTCAAGAGTAAACTTTCACCTAGAATTTCAAGCAATCAATATACTGAAAATTACAAAAGTGGAATCGTTTTATTTCTGAAAATTACTATAGTTTCGACATGTTACCCAACTTTTCACGAAGTTTAAACGAAATTATTCTAACACAGGCAGTGTTAGAATAATTTCCATCTAATTATGTAACTTTCAGAAGCTGTAATTTTCACAGTTAAGAAAAGTGGTGAATGTTTCAGATATCGCCCATCACCAGTCATACTTTTTGCGATTTTGACGCAACTTAATTCGGTATGGTCGATCCTTAACGAACTTCGCGTCCGATTCAATAATTTTAGGGTGCTGTTAGGTATGCCTAGCTTCTGATATGCAAGGAGGAAGTTATTATCTGGAATGTTCGTGGAGGCAAGCGATGACTGTTTTAACGCAATACCCAGACCAGCTCCAACAGTATCCTCGCAATGATTGCTGACAGGTTTGACTGCATGTCCCTTACCACAACTATTTTTTAATGTTTGAACCAGTACATTATATAATTTATCAAACTAACAAATATAAATCTGACATATGTTTGCCAAATGTATCGTTTCCCAACGTTTTCATTTGCCAACTCAATTTATATCCTGTAACTGTAAATATTTCAGGATTGAAATCGTGTAGAACCCTAATTATAGGTTAAGTTAGGTTAATGTTTATAAAATCCTGAAATATTTATGGTTACAAAAGACAAAGTGGGTTGTCAAATGAAATGGTTGGTAAACGATACATTTGGAAAACATATTTCACCGAAACAAAGGTCCATCTAAGACATTAGAAATCAATTAATTTGAATTGAATTAACTCCTAAGAACTAAGAGTTTTTTGACCAGGCTCTACAATATTTTATCAAAGACTTCAATTGAGCCATCTTATAATAGAGCTCTATCTTATGATTTTATAACCCTGTCATGAATTAACTTCAAATTAAAACAACAGAAACAAATGACGTACAAATTTTCATATAAGTACATTTTCAAAGACAGCGTTTTATGCTGATCAACCATTACAATCTATGACCAAACTAGTTTACATAACTCAACTACTAGAATATTCTTGAGTCCCGTTCTAGACCTCGATATGATTGTTAGAAACCAACGCTACAGTTCCAGGTTGTGAGAAACATTACTATTTATCACTATTACTGATGAACCACTGTTTAATTTCAAACGCTTTCTCCTTTTCTTTTCCGCTTCGATGTTGTATTTTTTACCCCCAGTTTTATGAAGAATCAGGTTTAATTTTTTTCTTAATCGTCTGTGTATATCAAACAACTCTTGCATATAATTTACTTCGACCTGCATTTCTTGTACGTCTGCTATGATAGCGTCAAGCTGGCGTACATTCTCTGGAAAAAAAAGCAATTTGTATAGAAAATGATCAAGGCACCCATTTTAAAAGCAGCTACTTTTGGCCCTCTAAGTCCTTTAGTCTACGGTGTAGTCGAGGCATCCCTGCCTGCAGAGTCCGGCATAATCACGGCATAATCTTTTAAATATCTAAGAGATAACCACGTGGGCACTGCGAGGTCCGCTTCTGGTTCGATGGGACTTGGGGCCTTAAATGCATGGGTCGTTTCTACTCCTGAAACTGAAGTTCTTTTGTGAGTTGTTAAAAATATGTCCAACTTAAATTTGTTTTTTTTTCATACAAGTTAAATGTGATTTTGTACGCGACCCAATTCTCCATTTTCCTTTAACCAAGGAAATGTCGTCGGTAAATGAGATAGTAATATATGGCCATGATTGAAGACACTGATTTTACAATGAGACTTTTACATCAATTAGTTATCTTAGCTTAAGTTATTGTTCAAAGTAGTTCAGTTTAGCGACTAGAATTGATCGTTGCATATAAATCCCCAAGTTCAGAAGCACCCTGTATATGTATTTTTGATGTGCCGGGGCATTGTAGTATGCGATGACTTTAGTCCTCTGGGTAATCTTCTTGTAGTCTTGGGAATGAAAATCTCTGAGTTTCAGATCTTACTTACCGTCAAGTGGCCTGTTGTGCTCATGTACCATATCCTTGCCATTAAACAAATGAATAAAATACAATAAACCCTTCAGCAACCACGTCTCCTGAACTTGAAACATCGTCAGTTAGTTCAAAACCGTAGTTAGTTATAATTAAGAATCATAAAAATAGTAATCAAATAATAATTTACCTCCAAAGCTTGCTGAAAAATTAAAAATTTACAATTATCTCAGCCTTGCTGACTCGTTAACTAAATAGTATTTCATATTTACTTGAAACAATATTATGTTGGTAGCAATGTGTTCTACAGAAGAACTCATCACCTTACTTAGCGGGCTAACTCTGATTTGTAACAGAATGAGACTTATTTCACGACGTGTTTAACCCGGGTGTCCTTCAGATTCCCTAACAACGTTTGATCTTCTTATTTGTAGTCTTGAAAATGTAAATGTCTGTGGGTTTCAGATCTTATAGTCACCATCAGGTGCCCTGTTGGGCTCATTTACCATGTTCTTGCCATAAAATAAATGAATAAGTACAACAAACCCTTCAGGAACACGTCTCCTGAACTTGAAACATCGTCTGTTCAAATTCCCGTTGTAAAATTTGTTTGTTCAAAACCGTAGCTCACTTATCAATAAGTTTTAATAAATATAGTAATCAAATAATAATTACCTCCAAAGCTTGCTGTAAAAATAAAAATATATAATTATTTCAGCCTTGCCGACTCGTTAACTAAATAGTATTTCATATTTACTTGAATCAATATTATGTTGGTAGCAATCTGTTCTACAGGTGAACTTATCACCTTAATTAGCGGGCTTACTCTGATTTGTAACAGAATGAGACTTATTTCACGACGTGTTTAGCCTGGGAGTGCTTCAGAATCCCTAACAACGTTTGTCCTAACTTATCATTTGTCCGAATTTTCATTTGCCCTAAACTGGTTTTCAGATGAGTCAGGCAACTTTATAAGATTTCCAATTATATCTGCGGTTCGGTTAGGTTAGGGTTGTATTATAACGACACTAAAATGTTTAAAAATTTAAACGGAAATGGCTTTAGGATAAACGAAAATTCGGAAAAACGATGCATTAGGACAAATCGCTCATTTAATACAAAACGGACACATTCCAAAATAATTTGCTCTTAAATTAAAAATCGTATTCCAACCGCTTCTAATTTACAAATGCAACACTGACTCATTTCGGATTGTGTCCGTTTTGTATTTAATGAACGAAATGACGATTAGGGATTCCGTAGGGGAACAGGTTAGCCTAATTGTTAGTGACCCTGCCTACAAAGCGGTCCCGAGTTCGATTCTCGTATGATCAAATTATTTGGTGATGTGCGCCAGTATTTGTCTTCTATGTATTTAAGTATTTATTTATCAATATAATTATACTTATCGTTGTGTAGTACTTACAGTACCAGCCTTGAGCTTAATTTGGGACTATAGTAAGAATATTTCCTGCCCCCTATTTCACCATCCTGACAGTGACAGGTGGCAGGTGACATTTCAGTGTACATGGCGTAGCTGATACGAAATCCCACTGATATGAAAGCTTATCAACTTTGCAACGTATACCGAATTGTCACCTGTCACCTGTCATTGTCACGTGGGTGAAATAGAGGGCTCTCTATTGGTATCCATAATTTAATTAATTGCCTGTGTAAGTGCACCATTACGATGCCTTAAATAATTAGCCATACACCTTTCTCAGTTGTACTCACCATTACTTAAACGGACAAAAACAAGAAATGAAATAAAATAAATTACATAAAAATGCATGGTTTCCAAAGCACATCGGATTTTCTACAAAAGTGTTTTATACACACCTATACCCAGCACTAGTTAAAATAACTTCTAAAAATTGATTGAACCTTGCCAAACATTTTGGATTGACTGTTTCTATTATAAATAACATAATAAGTTACATACGCGCTTGTTATTAGAAACAAAAAGCAAACGTAATCTTGGTTTTTACGCAGCATATTATTTTTTATATTGTTAGCATTAAATACCTAGTTGGCATAGAGGCATTCCATCTAAAGTTGCGGCCACACCGCTGCCGCTGCTTAAAAAACGGTGTCGGTACGGAATCGCAATGAGAGAGAGAGAGATCCGATCATACGCGACGTTTCTAACCCATACCGTCGTCACCGGATCTCTCTCTCTCTCATTGCGATTCCGTACCGACACCGTTTTTTAAGCATTGGTGTGGCCGCAACTTTAGTCCTCAGGGTTGGCAACGCATTTGCAGTCTTACCCCCTTACTTATAAACGTGGAATAAGCTTGGAATAGTTTATGCCATGCTTTGTCACTTTCTGTCAGATGCAAATGTCACAATTACCTACAGATGAGGGCAAAGCATGGCATAAACTATTCCAAGCTTATTCCACGTTTATAAGTAAGGGGGTAAGGATTGCATTGCAGTCTTGTGATTGCGAATGTCTATGGGTCACAGTTTCCACTTACCATCAGGTGGGGTGTGCTCGTTTGTCTTCTCTATGCCATAAAAAAAAACCTATACTTGGATCAATGTAGGAAGATGCCTGTGATGGATATTTCCTTATTTTAAATTAAACATTCGCAATGAAAGCATAATTGCAAAATTACTATACGTCTTCCAGCGGGCCTAGTAAGGGTGCGTCTATATCGCGTGTCAACTGTGGATAAAGCATCCGTCACTTTTTGACACGTGTACTTATTTACCTGTCAGAAGGTGACGAATGCCTTATAAAAAAAACTCACGCTATAAACGCAGCCATATTTAGGCCCCCTGGTTTGTAATGGTATCAACGTAGTATTTATAAAAAGTCAAAGAAACAAGTGTTCCACGTGTTTACATACATACATTAAATCACGCCTGTTTCCCAGAGGGGTAGGCAGAGACCACTTCTTTCTACTTGCTACGATCTTGACAAATTTCTTTCGCTTCTTCCACATTCATACATCGAGTCATGCACGCACGTCGGTTTCGGGTACTTAAGATTCGGCCCTTTTCCAGTATTTCTCCGATTTGACTCGAAAAAGTACGCCTAGGGTGGCTCCTTCCGACCTGTCCACTCACTTTTGATCTGTATTTCTCTTTCGTCAATCTTCTATACGTGTTTATAGCTGTTAAAGGAACCAGTGAGAGAGAAGTACAAACCCGAAGCACCTTCTAAGTACTCACAGACTGTATAGGTATCGCGCGGCTTGCATGTGTGCCTGCCTCGACCATACGCGTCACAAGCCACCGAACGCAAACAAAGTCACGCCAAGTCGGTTGGGCCGCGCCGTCGCTGCGTTTAGTTGCATGCGTATTAAGCATCGAGCGACGCGCATCGCCCCAACCCGAGCAGCAATAGGTATCAGAAACTCGTAAAGGGCGAACTACTTTTCTATTTATACTGTGTCGCTGTATAAGGTGCTAACAAATTAGTCACGGATATTTTTACAGCTGATAGTACTCGGTTCTCGGAGTACATTTAAGTATGAAACATCATAGGTTTTCTTATGTTTTTTAGAGAATACTAGGAAACAAATTTGCTACGTTAAAACATCCTGTTAATAAGATAATTAAATGAAACCTCTTTAGACATTCTAGAACCTCTTTAAACTATCATTCAAGTGCCGTGAGCAGACTCTAGTATTTAATATAATAAAATAACCTACAGTTTTCCCGCCGAATCATAATGACATTTACGAAAAACAACTTTTGATAAACAGTGTTAAACAGTGTTGATTATTTTAAAGATTAATAATAAGTAATGTATATTTTTTGTTCGGTAAATTAAAACAATAAAATAATATACAAAATTTCCTTAATTACCGTTAAAAGTTAATTGTATTAATGTAATGTATTATCTCTTAAAATATCCGTGACTAATTTGTTAGCACCTTATATAGGCAGCCATCTTGATAATCTGCGGGATGCGGGAGGGGAGCGGGCGCGACCATTCAAACGTTCGCACTCGTGTTTGTTTCAGAGTCTGTCTCCGCGTCCCGATCATTCCGTACCACTTGTTTTGTCGTGTTAGAGCAAGCAAACAAGCCAGCTAATCACCTGATAGAAAGCGATCACTACCAACCATGAACACGCGGGTGAAAACACAGTGAACACCACCTGAAAAGAAATAGCAGATACGATGCCGACCTTCTCACTCGATAAACGCAGCCATATAAAGGCCCCTGGACTTGAACGACTCTAAGTAGGGAATGCAATTTAACCGGTTAATAACCGTTCTTGTATGATAATAACCGGTTAATAACCGTTCTTGTATGAAAATAACCTGTTAAAACCGGTTATAACCGGTTATTTGCAACCCCTAACGCTAAGGTTAACCTTTCTCGAAATGCCTAGGCCTAGTCTCCAAGGCCCATATGGTTGCCTTTATCGCGGTGGATAAAGCATCCATCACTTTCGCACTTAGAAAGTGACAGATGTTTTGTCCACGTTTACCCACATCGATGAACATGACCATAACATAAGGCCCGCTGGAATTATCTCTCTCCTATCCAAAGGGCATGGAGATATCAGCTTCAAGGACAAGCTAAAGGGATTCACTAACCACTTCATTAAGACTGCGCCGAGCGTACGCCGGATGTACAGTGGCGCCCTCATTACTTTTATTGTGTTTTCTTGAAGTTGGACGAAATGTTTTTGTTTTACAAATGAAAACACAACTTATAGGGTATATCATTATAGTTTAATAACAATTTACCTTCGAGTTATTAACTTAACGGAAAAAAGTGCCCACCTTTTCCCGTTAAGCTGACTACTCAAAGGGTAATTGTTATTAAAGTTTGTTACGTCTCCCATAAATTGTGTTTTTAGTTGCACTACAAAAACGTTTCGTCTGATTCTAAGGAAATTCTTTAGTTAATTAGAAAACACAATAATAGTAATGAGGGCGCCACTGGACGCTCGGCGTTTGCTCGGCGCAGTCTTAATCCTAATCCTCATTGCAGCGCTTGTACATGCTCAAAATGATCTAGACACGACGTATTCTATTGACAATAGACCTCTTCAGTTGCTCAGCTACTCCTGCTGCTGACTGTACAAAGAATGCGCCGACCGTTTAGTTGTGTATTTGCTATGTTTTCTAATAAAATAAAGTTTTTCCTGAATTTATTGCACTATTTATTGCACTATTGAGTACTTAGTAGTAGGTACAAGTTAACTGAACTTGGCTTTATTTTATCTCCATTCAAATGGTAATGATCGTAGTTGGAAATTAATTTGGCCAACAGAATTTCAATTACAAGACAGTCTAAGATTTTCATCAATTTGGTTTCAAATCAATTTTGGCGCCGTATTTTGTACCGAATTAATTATCCACTTGATTAGTCACGATTACTTTGAAATTGTAAAATGTTTTTGAGGAGAATTAAAAGAAAATAAAACCTACAAAAAATATTAAAGTAACCATAACAATATGAAAACTCAGTTATTAAATAAAATGTTCTTTATTAATCTGTTCGTAACGTTGATTGTTTATTAATCTCTCACCTCAAGCGCATTCGCTATTCCGTAGATTAGCGCAAGGATAAATTAAACACGGAATCGATATCAGGTTTTTTTATTAACTTTCAGCATTTTATAAATACGTGATTGATTTTGATACCTTGAGTACTTTACACACATTAAGATTTTTTAACAGAATGAAAGTCGCGTGACAATATGTGGATAAAGCATCCGTCACTCTTGTACTTATACGTGTCAGGTGTCATTTTTTTCATATTTTGTCACGCGATAAACGTAGCCATATCAGGCTCCCTGAACGTGTAGCTCATAAACAGTTTGGAATTAGAAAAAAAGTGTATAGAATAAAAGCTATCTAGAATTGTGCCTGACCCCCTCTGGCTCACCGTTTGGACGCCAGGGCCCGTATATTAAGGTTGCTTTTATCGTAGTGGATATATCATCTATCACTCACGCACATACGTACGGTCAGAAAGTGACAGATATTTTATCCACATCAATAAACACGGCCATAGGTCACGTAGCATGTTCTAAGCGCCTTAAACAAATTTCTGAAGGAATTGCTTAGCTCCTGTAGGTACTAACTGAACTATTAGTTGATATATAGGCCTTTCCAAAGGCGCACCACAAGAAATATAAAGAATAGAAATAAATAATGTTATTGTCTAATTTTGACACAATACATACACTTAGCACAAAAAAAACAAAATATATAGCATGACAAAGTTTCGACTACCTACCAATTAGTGTCAAATACAAAACCGTTCTCTGCTTTTCGCAACGTATTTGAACTCTGCTCGGTAAAACAATATTGCTTATGCCATCTTATCGTATTGTTTTGAACTGAGCCACCATTACTGTGCACTAAATAAGAGCGATGTTGACTTTAACAAGACTATTATCAATTTACAAATTGGCCATGTAAGTGCACATTAAGACAATAAGGATAGATTAATACGGTGACTATTCAATACGATATTTTCTCGCATTCAGTTTTACCGTACACGAGGCGACCGTTCACACATTGTGAGGTCAATTCGATCTTCCCGTATATAACCATGGAAGTGATTCTGTAAACAACGCCGGTCGTGCCAACTGTCGAGTGATATCCAAGCGGCGAGATTAAGTAGTCCCGTCAGTGCGAACAAAACACATTGTAGCGCGTGCATTTTCAATTTACAAGCACGATGGGTCGAACGTATAAGGCTGCTTAATTGAAAATGCACGCGCTACAATGTGTTTTGTTCGCACTGACGGGACTACTTAATCTCGCCGCTTGAATATCACTCGATAGTCCGCACGACCGGCGTTGTTTACAGAATCACTACCCTGAAACCAGTTTGTTCAAAACAAATTAAACACATGCGCCACTGAGCATCGCATTCGATAAAATCGTTTTTAGAATCTCGCATCCCCGGTGACAAAACCCTAACGTGTACGGTACAAATTATAGCACGAGATTTTCCCGAATTAGACGCCGCGTAAATGATTTTTAAAGTTGCCATAATATATTTATTTTGTTGTCAGTACGACATTCGATAAAATCCAATGTACGGTATACGAGAAAAATTACGCCGTGTGAACTTACCCCAGGGGCCCTAATATGGCTGCGTTTATCGCGTGAAAAAAATTGGACAAGGCATCCGTCACGTAAATAAGTACGAGAGTGACGGATGCTTTATTTGATACGCGATATAGACGCAGCCATACTAGGCCCGCTAGACTGGGGTGTTGTTCACTCAAAAACAACGAACGGTCGGACAAACGAGCGAAATCGCAGCGGCGAGTTTAAATAGTCCCGTCAGTGCGAACCAAACACATTTTAGCGCCTGCATTTTCCGTTTGGCAGCATGGCTTCTGTCGATAAGCTCGAACGAATAAGGCTGCCTAATTGAGAACGCACATGCTGAAATAAACTAACCTGCATGCAGAGACAACCAATACCACGGCCCTCAGTTCCCAGTAGTCCTACTAGGCCTGGCTATGGCAGCGGTCGGGGGACCAGTAGGACAGAGGGTGCTAAGAATCCCTGGGAGAACGGATACGGCTGCCAACACGTCTACTTGGCTACATATAATGTTAGGACACTGTTAACGGAAGAACGCTATCAAGAATTGAACCGGGCGGAGGAACGTTGGCAGACAAGGAATGAGGTGGACCGACGACCTGGTCAAGGTGGCGGGTAGGTGCTGGATGAGAAGAGCACTGGACCGAGATGAGTGGCGAGCAACGCAGGATGCCTACACTCAGCATTGGGTGGCTATAGGCTGAACAAGAAGAAGAAGAAGATGCTGAAATGTTTTTTGTTCCCTGTGACGGGACTTCTTAAACTCGCCGCTGCGATTTCGCTCGTTCGTCCGACCGTCCGTTGTTTTTGAGAGAATAATAAGTACCCCTTCATTTATGTCGCGTAAAAATTAAATTTTTTCATTGAAAGAGGCACTAGTAAACAGTTTCTTAGGCTTCCTTTCCTTGAACATACTCATGATGTGGTTTTCACGTTCTTTATCGTCACCTTGTTTCAGCAGTCTCTCCACTTTGGCAACCCCTGTTAACTTCATGTTGGTGGAAGACATACAATAATCCAGTTTTTGATCGATACGGTGTTGGTTATTTATAATTTCTTGCAGGGATAATATTTCTTCCTCCATTTCCCTCAAGTCGTGTAGAGATTTGTTGATGTGCTGAATATCCTCTGAAAAAAGGATTCCAATTTTAAATGTTTGGGTTAACACGAATAAGAAAATTCAATGCTTATAGATCTAATGGAAATGAATTATTTGGAAAACAACAACAATATGTGTAACAATGTATGCGTGGATCATTCGACCCTAATTTTAAAATTAAAACATTATGGATTGTCCAATAAAGCTTCAAGTCTCATGTCTTCTTATCTAAGTGATAGAACTCAAACAGTTGTTGTAAACAAAACGCAATCTGTTGGAGCTACAGTGAAATTAGGTGTGCCGCAAGGCTCAATTTTAGGCCCTTTTTTATTTCTGGTTTATATAAATGACTTACCACCAACAGTAGATAAACTTTGTGAGATTGTACTTTTTGCTGATGATACTTCATTAATTTTCAAAGTAGATAGAAAGTCCATTGACTACAGTAGGATAAACGCCACACTAGTTAAAGTACTTAATTGGTTTACTAGTAACAATTTACTACTAAATGCTAAAAAAACTAAATGTGTTAGGTTCGCTTTGCCTAATGTTAAACCGGTAGATTCTAGTATTTTTCTAAATGACGAGTGTCTGCAAATGGTAGATAAGGCAGTTTTTCTAGGCATAACCATAGATAAAAATTTGCAATGGAGTCCCCATATAGCGGTACTGGCAGGTAAACTAAGTTCGGCAGCTTACGCGGTTAGGAAAATTAGACAACTAACTAATGTTGAGACAGCTCGCATAGTTTATTATAGTTATTTCCATAGTGTGATGTCGTACGGTATTCTGGTTTGGGGTAAGGCAGCTGAAATACAAAGTATATTTGTCTTACAAAAAAGGGCTATTCGTTCTATTTATAACTTAAATTCCCGTGACTCCTTAAGAGAACTTTTTAAAGAAATTCACATCTTAACTGTAGCGTCTCAATTTATTTATGAGAATATTATTTATGTTATTAAAAATTTAAATTCTTTCACCAAAAATTCCGATGTACATAATCTAAATACAAGAAATAAAAATAAAATTGCTATCCGAAAATTCCGCGTCCGTAAAGTATATAAATCATTTTTTGGTCAATGCATTCATTTCTATAACAAATTACCTGACGAAGCTTTAACATTACCCTTTCCAGCACTTAAAAATTACTTAAAAAAGTCGTTAATATCTAAAGCGTACTATAGGGTCGAGGACTATCTAACAGATAAAAATGCTTGGCCTAAACCCGAAACTTAGTCATTCATAATTTGTAAAATTGCAAAGTTGTTTGTCTAGGGGACACCGTTGATGTGGGAAAGCATATCAAACTTTTATTTGGTTGTCCTGTGTTTTTTTTTTCCTCTCCTCTCTTCCCCCCCCCCCCCTTGTCTCTCTCGTAATATTTTTGACATGTTTTCCTGCTGAACTACGCATGCTATTTGCTATTTGATATTATATTTAATTTAATATTTATTGCTTTATATAATGCTAGATTAAGTACTACCATTGTAACATGTTTAAAAAATGACTGACTGCTGAGTTTCTTGCGGCGTTTCTTCTCGGCAGTGGTCTCCTCTTGGGAAGCGCTGCTGGTAGATTCATGACGTGTAAAAGTGCCCGTGCGGCCTACTTACTGAATAAATATCTTTTATCTTTTTTTTTTTTTTAATAAAAACAGCTGTCAAACCAACACAACCGTCTTTGAAAAACTTATCAAAAAGCGTAAAATAGCTGCTTGAAATAGTAAGTAGTAGTAGTGGTAGCGGTGGTAGTGGTGTGTGGTGTAGTGTAGTGTAGTAGTGCAGTGTAGCGTAGTAGTGCTAGTATGTCATCCATAAAATGATTTATGTTTATGACTCTGTTTAAAGTAAAACATCATTATTTTACGCGTTTTGTTATATTTTACAAAGATGGTGAATTTTTGCTTTAAAAACCATACTAATTTGATAACCAGCGTGTTCTGGAGAAGCAAATTAAACCCTATTATAAAAACTTTTTCTAAACTTCTACATAAACCCATTTTGAAATTTTAACCCGCTGCATTTTTACATCCATACGTACAGTCAACCAATTTGATTTCTAGGCCACTTTGGATTATGTTAAAGTGATGTTGTCAACCAAAACGTAAGAGACCCTATGATTTGGTTTACAACATCACGTTGACAAAGTCCATAGTGGCCTAGGAATCAAATTGGTTGACTGTACCTACCTACAGTATATACGTTCAGACGTGTAAGACGTCAAAAATATCTATACACCTTTTTGCCACTTAAAATAAGGTTCATACATACATAACACGATAAATTCATGGACATTAATGCCGTCGACTGTACATAAAAAATAGTTTATTTAGTGGTAACATCGCCGTTAATTTGACACCTAAACGAATTCTTTTTCCCAACGCGGGACTTAATTCCGCAATGCGGACGAAACATTCTGCAAAATAGAGAAGACCTTACCGTTAGAGCAAGCTGAAACAAAAACCATATTTTTTAAAGTTGATTATCACAATAAAATTTACTTAATGCGAGTATTATTTCAGTTTTAAATCTTTCACAAATCAATCACGCTTACCATTGCTTAGATGTGCAAATAAATAAAAGGTAATAACAAAAATACATATATATTTCATGGTTTCCAAATCACTTCTGATTTTCGATTAGCCTTTGCGTACGTAGATAATAAGAGTTCTGTGCAAATAACTTAATCAAATTGATTACTTGCACCGTGGAAACACATTTATAACAGCAACAGCCAAGTTCTAATCACGACTGGCACTGTCTACTAGTAAAGAGGTTTAAAAAAACTGGTCAAGTGCGAATAGGACGTGCGCACCGAGGGTTCCGTACCGCCGTAAGTAGGTATTATTATATTTCAATTTGAATTAGTTTTTTTTAGTATTCGTTGTTTTTCTTTAGGATTTGTAATATTGTATGTTAATTGTGTATTTGTTGTTTGTTTTAACGATTTTACGATACAACAAAAATAAAAACTATGTTGATAAAAAACGTTCCTTATTTTTTTATATTTGTTAGTAAATTCGCCGTAATACATATTCTGACAAAAAAAAAATCCCGCTAACTATTACAGTTCAAAAGATACAGCTGTTTAAAATTAGGACGGACGGACGGACGGACAGACAGCGGAGGTATATTAGTAGGGACCCGTTGAGCATAATTTGGCGATGAACTCGTGATAAAAATGGTTTATTTATCACGATGGTAAAATTGACAATAATGGGCCGCAGGCCTCCCCAATTTTTCCTAATTTTAGGTATATTGAACGTAAAAGAACTTGGCTGTTTTGTCATATAAGTATTGAATGTCAACTAAACATAAAATGAGTATTATAATCACCATTTCAATTAGAAACTTGTAAGCAATTATTTAAACATTTACTTAGCATCCTATCGATTTTAACAATTTCGTGTTTCGTGTTCGTGTGGTCTTGTATACTTATCAATAATTATTTTTTGTTGAAACGATACTAAGTACTAATACGTAGCTAATTCTTCGCCATAAATACTGGTTTTACGAAAATGTTTCCTTTCTATCAATCATAATTTTCTACAACAATAACAGAGACAAAAATACACCTCATCCCAAACTCCTTTAGGCTTGAGCTATTGGTACAGTCAACAGCATAAACAAGTGATCATTTCTGTACCATTAATAGAATAGAATAGTCTTTATTTCATCATCACAGGTGACAAAGTGTTAAAATATGCACCAATTCCACGAAATACATTATTTTTATTTATATATTAGTACATTACTTAACAAGGGCTGTAAAAGAAAGAAAGCCCGAAATCGCAGGTATTTGAGACCCGAGCCGTAGGCGAGGGTTGTAAATATGCGATAGAGGGCTTTCTTTTTTACTGTCCGTGATGAGTACACAATTTTACGTCTTCACCTGGCCACAATGCGAGTTTTACCGTGCGCGCAGCGTGCGATAAAACTCACATTATGGCCAGGTGTTACGTAAAGTAATATATAATGTTGCTTTCAATCGCTTCACAATTTTGTATAGCATTAGGGTTGTATTATAACCGGGGGCCTGCGGTTGATAGATTGGGGGGTCTATCACCTGCAATAAAAGGTCCTGAGCTGGAAGGCCCCTGCTGTGTTCCAGAGTGCCTTCAGCGGAGTAGGCAAGGAGCCTTGTAAAAGCCCTCGCCGGAAGGCGAGCCCAAAGGGCATCCGCTATTAGGGGGCTACGTTTTGGCGCTATAGCGGTCCCGTAGCCCCCTCCTAAAGCGATTGGCGCAACGCCCAGGGGGTTTTAGTCCGTGCAAGTCGGACATAACCCTTTTTTTTTTTTACGGAGAGGAAATGCATTACGCATCGTCCCACCCAGCTAGGGTAGCCTAATGGGGTTTATGACGGACTCTCAACCACCTCTGAGCAGCTGAGGTGGAAGCCTACCGTCTAAAACCTCTCCGGTGTTAACCTCCAAAGGCTGTTAGCGGGGGCACCGTGGGCTGATGACTATGCCACCACTGGGTAACCATAACCCGCCCCCTGCCCCCCTCCTGGCCCCCGTCACTTATTGTTTGAAAAAGGAATCGAAAATTTAAAAGAATCTCAAGGAAATGTATCAAATTTTCGATTCCTTTTTCAAATTTTAACAATTAGTTGAGTTAACTACTTATCAAACAACAGGCCCTTAGGCTGCGTTTCCACAAGCGGTGCAAAAAGTCCATCAATAGGATAGTGTATTCCTATTGGTGGATTTTTCCTCGATACACCGCTTCGCTGCCTCGCACAGCTCTAGTAGAAACGAACCCTAACCTTATACATCTTGAGGCATGGCTGTTAACGTTTAAATTTGTCGTTTGACGACGCCATGCTTCGCCTAGTTAATATAGTGACTAGTTGGACTGCCAAGTGTGCCCGTATCATGGTCTCCTTTATCGCGGTGGACAAAACAACCCTCACTTTCCCACTTACGTACTGGGGCTATTGCCTCAAAGTGGAACAATTGATTAAACTTTGTATCCAGACAAGCCTTCGATTTTCAAAATGAAAACTATTGAGATTGCGAGTGCGTTAGGCAATAGCCCCTCTCTGGTCAGAAAGCGATGTTGATATCACCATCGAAAATCACGACCATAAGGCTGCGGCTCCACTGAGGCGGACATGAGCGGAGCTGTGCCAATATTAACCAATAGAATCTAAACTAACGTGCGCAAGGCGCGCTTGACGTGACCGCATGCGCCTTCTATTGGTTAATATTCGCACAGCTCCACTCCACTCCGCTCATCTCCGCCTCAATGGAGCCGCACCCTTATAGGCGCGCGAGACAGACTTGGGACTTCATACAACGAAGCGCAGGAAGACAGGCAGGCAGGGAGGCAGCGGTGTGGGCGCAGCTTAAACACCACAAATACAAGGAGACGCTTGCGGAGATTATTTTGTGGTGTTAAGTAATTATTTAAAAGACGATTATCCTTTGGCGGTGAAAAATACTCTGCCCTGCGATTCGCTGTATGTGGGCCGGCCCTTTGTGGTGCCCGTTAGTAGCGGCATATTTGAGTTTTTTCTTGTTCTGATCGTTTGTCTTGGTATCAGAAAGCCAATATTTAATTTTAGCGCAATTTGAAATAACTTGACGGATAGGAATATAGTGGTGACTCAACAAATAAATTAATACATTTTATTTGAACAAATTTATTATACACAATATTTTTTGATAAGGAAATAGGATGAGAGATAATTTTATACATACGTTAAAATTATCGTACGAACCATGAAAATACGATACGATTAAATTAAAATGATTTAATAGAATACCGCTACTAAGGTTACTTAATACCGGTACCGGATTTATTAGGAACAGCATTAGAAGACCATAGCAAAGTACTTAAACTCAAAATGCTACAAAAGTTCTAGACAGGATACAATAACTCTCACGTAAACGGTTTTCGAAATCAGTCAAAATGTCCAAAATTGACACAAGCTTACGTCAATCCATATCGTTACTACTTTAGAAAAAAACTTGTATTTGATATTTCAAGATTTATGAGTTTGAACTAAATTCTCTTCACGTTTAAGACTGCGCCGAGCGTACGCCGGATGTACAGTGGCGCCCTCATTAATGTTATTGTGTTTCCTAATTAACTAAAGAATTTCCTTGCAATCGGTTTTGTAGCGCAAGTAAAAACACAATTTATGGGATCCGTAACAAACTTTAATAACAATTACCCTTTGAGTAGTCAGCTAAACGGGAAAAGCTGGCCACTTTTTTCCGTTAAGTTGATAACTCGAAGATGAATTGTTATTAAACTATGTGATATACCCTATAGGTTGTGATTTTATTTGTAGTACAAAAACCTACCGACCAATTTCAAGAAAATACTTTAGTTTATTAGAAAACACAATAAAAGTAATGAGGGCGCCACTGTACATCCGGCGTGAGCTCGGCGCAGTCTTAAGTTTAAAATATAGGACAGAGCTAGTATAATGAGTACTTAAACGTATAAACGTTATTTTCCTTTTTTTTCAACCTTTTCTTTGCTGTTTTCAACCTTTTCTTTACCCTTTGCCTTAGGGCCCCCCCTTAGCTTTATCATCGAACTTTTATGAAAAAAGTTTTTGACGACCCTGCTTTTCATTTTAGAACCCCTGGGCAGGACACCCTTGAGTTTTTCTACTTCTTCATGGCTCTTCTCACTGCTCTTTTTAAGAATATGTTTTTGTGGCACACAGCTCTCCAGTTTCCGCTCTATACGGTTGAAGTTTCTCGTAACTGCTTTCAGCATGTTTATGTCGGTCTTAATGTCCCTCATATCGTTTATCGCCATGTCCAGTGTCCGTTTGTTTTCTAGAAGTATAAAGTCGATTAAATATGTAGCCTAGCATAATGCGTCATGCGTCATGCGTAAGACCGGTCTGAGTGGAGAGCCTTGGGGGAGGCCTATGTCCAGCAGTGGACGTCTTTCGGCTGACATGATGATGAATGTTGAGAGTTGTGAGTCGCGTAATTGTAGCTGCATACAAAAGCCCAGTGGATTTTGAGTCGCGGTTGTATGAAACCCAATGCAGCAGAAATAACTCAACCGAAAATTCGCGGCTCACAATTAACCAAATTACGCTCGTTTCGTAAGGCCCATAAAAAAGGTTAAGACTGCGCCGAGCGTACGCCGGATGTACAGTGGCGCCCTCCTTACTATTATTGTGTTTCCTAATAAACTAATGTATTTTCTTGAAAATGGTCGGCAGGTTTTTGTACTACAAATGAAATCACAACTTATTGGATATATCACTTTTTTTTTATGGCATGGAGAAGACAAACGAGCACACAGGCCACCTGATGGAAAGTAGAAACTGTGACCCGTAGATATTCGCATTCATAAGACTGCAATGCAATCCTAAGACTGCAAATGCGTTGCCAACCCTGAGGACTAAGATGGAATGCCTCTATGCTAGTCATTTCACCGGCTGTCTTATCCCCAAACCGGAACACAACAATGCGAACACTGCTGTATGGCTGTAGGTTAATGGATAAGATGGTGGTAGCGATCCGGACGGACCCTGCACAAGGCCCTACCACCCGCAAATCACGTAGTTTAATAACAATTCACCTTCGAGTTATCAACTTAACGGGAAAAAAAAGCCACATTTTCCCGTTAAGCTGACTACTCAAAGGGTAATTGTTATTAAAGTTTGTTATGTATCTCATAAATTGTGTTTTTACTTGCGCTACAAAAACGTATCGTCTGATTGGAAGGTTTTTTTTTAGTTAATTAGAAAACACAATAATAGTAGCGCCACTGGACGCTCGGCATTTGCTCGGTGCAGTCTTAGCAACTGATATTTTAATACTTTGAAGTACAGCCAACAGCATAAAAAAGTGATCATTTATGTACAAAATTGTGAAACGATTGAAAGCGATAAGGTACAGAAATGATCACTTATTTAAGCTGTACCTAATACCTACTTAACTGCAGTCCTTGGGTAGAATAGGAATTGGTTCCTAGAGTAGGATGTATGCGAATATAATATTATATCTCTCTACTGATCTCCATAAACTTGAACATCTATTGTAAAAAGTTAATTCAAAGTTAAACACTATACAGGGTGGGGTCGTGATTCTAACTCAATTTTCCTAACTCAGTAAATGATTGAGATTCTATTAGTACTTATAAATAGTGGTTTTTGAAACAATTAATGTTTAGCATTTCATTAAATAATGTTATGTTTCACTAATTAATATAAAAATTCCCTAACTTTTTATGGTAAAACCTATTTTGAAAATGAACAATGGGGTGAATTGCACGCACGCAGTTTCTGTAGGTACGCAGGTACATGTGTAGTGAATAATCCTTTCCCATCGTTTTTGGTCGGATAACTTCGTATTTATCTTACTTTCTCAGTTGGCTTATTGATGGGTACTGAAGCTAATTGAGAAAGCTAGATAAATACGAACTAATCCGACAAAAAACGATGGGAAAGGATTATTTACTACATCTGTACTTATGACTGTTGCTCACAGTGACAAAAAGTTTTTGATATAAAGTAGGTACGAAAGGGCCAGAGCTATTGAATTGAAATATCAGCCTTTAAAGAGACAATGATAGTAAGTATAATTTAAGATAATATTCCGTATGTAAGAAAATTAAATGAAAAGGTAAGAAATAAACTAGAAACGTACTTTTGTTGCATGCTGGAACAAAAAAAGATCAACAATTTGTAAATTTAGGTACAGTCTGTGAGCGCTTAGGTGCTTTGGGTCTGTATTTCTCTCTCATTCGCTCTTAATAAGAGCGTATAAGAGCGAGTGGGGGACAAGTACAAAGAGACGCAACTCCTAATGCCAGCGCCACACGCTTGGCGTTTGCCGCAAACTCTGCAGGGCGCAGCTATACATTGGAATGAGATGGAAATACATCGTGCTCACTCTAGGCTAAGATATAGTTGCGTCCTGCAGAGTGCGGCAAACGGCATTAGAGCTATCGCGCTGTACGCGTAGTTTAAAACAACCATAAATTAATCATAGTGTTATTGGAGATCCTTAAGGTGGAGGTTCGCGCCGCGACAGAGACAAGCGACCGAGACAGAAGACCGCGACCGGAGACCGCGACCGTCACTTGACTGTAGGCAACATATGAGCGACAGTTCGCGACGAGACTGTCTGTCTCGCGTCTCTGTCTGCTGTCTCTGTCTCGCTCGCGAACTGTCGCTCAAATGTTGCCTACAGTCAAGTGACGGTCGCGGTCTTCTGTCTCGGTCGCTTGTCTCTGTCGCGGCGCGAACCGCCACCTTTAGTACCATTTGTTCTACAGATGTAGTGCAAAATGATTTTCCTTCGGGAAAACTCGGATCTCAATCGGAATACGATGGCACCCGAACTGTCAATCAATGATTGTATTAAATGAGTGACGTTTTCATGTCCATTAAAATGGAACTTTATTGTTTAGTGTCAAATGACAAAGTGAAAAATGACAGCATATGGCACTGTATAATATAGAGATGTTACAACCACCTTCAATAACTTTGAAAATACTCAGTTTTATTGCCATTAGTAAACAAATACATTATCTTCACATTATAACATAAAGTACAACAAAATAAAGCTTATTGGGAAATATTTACAAGAATAAAACTCAATACCTGCCTACTTAAAAACAGCATCTACTAACGGGGCTAGTATGAAAAAAAAAAGTCATTAGCGTCCCTCTCGCACCTAAGTAAATAACCCGCGTGTGAGAGGGATGCAAACGACATGAAGACTTTCATACTAGGCCCGCTATGATGCTTATAGGTACAGTCACCGTCATAAATAAGTGATGATTTCTATACCTTGTCGCTTTTAATCGTTGGACAATTTCGTATGACATTTCAAACTGACGTTAAAGTGACTAGGTTCATAAATGATAACTTATTTATGCCAGTGACTGTACTTAACATTAATATTTTACCTACTGCATATTTGGGTCGATATTTTCAACATGTTCTATTTCACAATCTGAGTAACCGTCATCGATCATATCATAGTCAGATTCGTCAGTGCTTTCATTTACGTTAATTACAATCCTATCGATGTGATCATCCATCGAGTGTTCCTGTGACCGATATTCATTTTCACATTTCATGGCATGATCACAAACTTTCTTCCATTCATCCGGGCCAATCATATTTATTTTTTCTTCAATCAATTTTTTTACTGTACCCATATTCATGTCTATGTTCCTTTTTGATACGTAACCTTTTATCTGTGACCATATATTTTCTATAGGGCTGAAGTCGGGATGGTATGGCGGTAACCTTAACACTTCGTGCCCATGTTGATGTAAAATTTTGTCAATGGAATATTCTACAAAGTCTTCTTTATGTCGACAAATAATTTCGTATAGTTGTATTTTAGGAAATTATGAATCATGGGGAATATTGTGTTTTTGTAACCAGTTTATCATAAGCGGCTTTGCGGTATTAGAGTTGGGCGGGCGTTCCACGTACGAGTATTTATTGTGATAAGCAGCATTGTCTACTACTAATACAGAATTTGGAGACAAGTTAGGAATAAGTTGATTCTGTAACCATTTTTCATAATTGACATTATTCATGGCATCGTGATAATCACCGGTCTTATCAGTAGACTTGTACATAAGTAGAGCACCCGGTACAAATCCTTTGGCACTACCTGCATGTATTATAATAAGGCGTTGACCTTTTGAGATTAACTGTTTCACTCCTTTATCCGTAGAATCGATCCAGCACTTCCCTGTTAAATGGGATGTATGAACATAAGTTTCGTCCGTATACACAATATCCCTGCCTTCAGATCTGTACTTCCTTATTAAGTCCAGGTACTGGTACTCTTTTAAGTCTAACGTCACCTTTTTCCATCAGCATTTTTCTATTGTTAGTAATTTTCTTGAATAGAAAACCCATTTGGCGTAGTATCTTTCTTAGTGTAAAATCACAGCCATTGAAATTCATTGTTTCTATTAATTTGGACTTTAGTGCTCTTATTGTAGGAACTTGTTTATAAATCAGATGAAAGTTATAAACCATTCGTCGTATCACTGCGTAATCAAAATCATCAAGATCTAGATAGAATTTCTTGCGTGGTCTTCCCAGCTTAATATTGTTTGTGATGGCATCTTTATTTTTTCTATATTCTTCTTCCTGGTTCAAAAATTTTCTTATTGTAGGTTTAGATATGCCTGTTGCGTCCGAAATTGCTATTTTTGAATTTGCTATTTTCTGATAAGAAATACAGGTACCTATATATTAAATATAATTCCTTGGACTGGATTTTTTAACCGATTTCGAGGTTTCGGCATGGTAATACAACCAATACAACCTTTTTATAAGTAAACTGTAAATATAATAAAAACTATAGCGAATATTTGAATTGCGTGTTAGCTACTCTATATATATATTCGTCTGCTGATGCGACTTACCCCTACGGCTGTAAGATGGGTACTGAAGCTAATTGAGAGAGCACGATAAATACGAACTTTTCCGATAAAGGACGAAGGAAAATCATTTTGCACTACATCTGTAATGCATCGTTAGTTCGAGTAATGGTTTATCTCAGAGATCGGACAAATGGACGTCATTACTCGCAATAACGTGGACATGACTCTAAATACTTTAATTAAACTAATTAAATTACATTAATTGATTATAATTACTTACATACCCGAAAAATTACTTTGATCCTTTGCGAGACGGTAATAAATAAATACGACAAAGACTTGTTATTGTGTAGATTTGTTAAAGCAAATAAACATTATTTTTATATATTTTCCGTGGTTACTTTATTCCTTTTCACGGCTAAAATAAACATATGAGGTGAAAAAGCTCCTTTCGCAATCCACGAATGTTAATGGTGCAAAAGTAAGTAGATTAATATTAATAACCACTTCTCACGTCTTTGTAATATTTATACTGTCTGGCAAACGACCAAAAATATTTTTCGGATAAGTAATCAATTAATATAATTTAATTTGTTTAATTAAAATCTTTGGAGTCATGTCCACATTATTGCGAGTAATGACGCCCATTTGTCCGACCTCTGTTTATCATACAGCCACTTTTGTCTCAATTATAAAGCTTTTTAGTGCTACAATCAACGTCAAAAACAAAAAAAAAACATAGAGCATCACATTCGCTTCTCCGGAACCACCCGACCAAAACAACTCACTCATAGCAGGGTAGTGATTCTCTGAACAACAACGATCGGACGGACGGACGAGTGAATGTCCAAGCGGCCAGTTTAAGTAGTCCCGTCAGTGCGAACAAAACATATTTTAGCGCGTGCATTTTCAATTTAGCAGCATCGTAACTGCCGATGAATCGAACGTATAAGGCTGCTTAATTGAAAATGCACTCGCTAAAATGTGTTTTGTTCGCTCTGACGGGACTACCTTAACTCGCCGCTGCGATTTCGCTCGTTCGTCAGAATCGTCAGCCCGTCTGTTGTTTTTAAGAGAATCACTACCCAGGAAAGGTTCTTTTAAAGCTTGCTTTTAGATAGACTTGGTTGCATAGTGTCCCTAATGGAAAATGTGCGACAACGATGGTCTTCGGTAACGGTTACAAAAGCGATCTTTGGTCACATTATGTAGAGGATGGGACTTCATGAATTAAAGACTCTATACGAATCTCTCAAGACAAGTTAAGTTTGACGGTGGATAATTCTTTGACGAATCAATAATGAGTGATTAAGATAACACAACAGGGTCGTTCGTTGTTGAAGGAGAGAGAAAAGCAAAGTCACCAACATAGCCCTAATTATTGCTAGATTTAAGTGCCAGTGGGCGGGTACATCGCTCGCAAAACAGATGGCCACGATGGGATCGAATACATCTCGAGTGGCGTCCGCGTACCTGAAGATGCAGCTGAGGTAGGCCTCCAACAAGGTGGACTAACGCCTATAGTACCGTTTGGTAACCAACATTTCGTAACCACCTTTAAAGTTCACTTTATTATATAGGTGGTTACGAAATTGTGGTTACCAAACGGTACTAAAGGGACTGACGACGTGGCTAAGGTTATGGGAAACCGATGGATGCGAGCGGCGCAGGGCCGGTCCTTGTGGTAAACATTGGGGGACGCCTATGCTCTCTAGGTCCCGTGGGCCCCTTCCTAAAGCAATTTAACGCAACGCCTTGTGGATTTGTCTGTGCATGCCGGTCATAATCATAACACATCCTGGCCCCCTTTCCCCCAGGTCAAAAAAAGGCCTATGTCCAGTAGTGGACCTCTTTTGGCGGAAATTATGATGATGATGATGATGATGATGATGATGATGATGATGATGATGATGATGAGGATGATAAGATAATGATGTTCAGATCACTTGTGTGTTTTTGTTTATTAGTGATTTTGCATATTAAAAAGGCTATTTTTCTTAAGATCGAAGAATGAACCTTCTTATCTTAGGGCCGCCATAGACGGACTGCTTAGAGGAGTCAGGATCGCTATTGGTCAATCTGCAGTGTCAATGCGCACCTAGAGTAGTAAAATTGCAGATCAGCCAATAGCGTCCACGGAGCTATCGTCCTGACTGCTCATAGGAGTCCGTCTATGGCGGCCCTTACAGTAACAAGATTTTTGTATTCATAATGCTCAAAGTTTATGGCAAAAGTCGTGCCAAAACAGAAATATTGAAGTAAATAGCAAATATTATCAATACACTCACCATCACTTAAATAAAAATAACAGAATAATAAATTATAAAATATAAATAAACATTGCATGGTGAACAAAGCAAATCCAATGTTCGATTAAGTTTCTTTTAAACTAAAAACGGTTCAAATCACTAATCAATTGATTAGTGATTAGATTACTCAGGCAGTGCGGGTACAATTATTTAAACAACAGTCAAGTCTCAGAAATAACTAGAAGTCACAGAAATCAGTGACGTTGACTCAAAAGCAGCTTTTTTACGACAGTCGTATCTCTGAAACCCATAGACATTTGCAACCTCAAGACTGCAATCTTAAGATGTAATTTTGAATATGTTGCGAACCCTAAAGCTGCGTACGGACAGTGCGTTCCTGTGTTACGCGTAGTCTGGGTACGCAGTCCACGAGTACATTGGATACGCGTACAGCTCCTGTACGGACCGCCGCGAACCTGAACGCGAGGTTCATCGATCCAGAGCTGCGACTTGTCCATTTTGCCGTCCAAATACAGCGTCCCTGCGAGTGCGCGTCCGCTTTGACGCGCGGCCAAATACCGACTGATAGCGGCTCGCTGCGAGCCGAGCTCGCGCGGCACGCGTTCCCCCTGAGTGTACGCGTAGCTTCTAGTACGGACAGGCGTTCCAGGACACGCGTAACCGACTACGCGTACCAATGTACGGGCAGTCCGTACGCAGCTTTAGGTTTAACCTCCCAAGGTGCAACATATAACGGAATTTGTCAATGTACCTATTATGAATATTGACAATTAAATAAACACAATTTTCTAATTTGATCATTATGTTAGTCATAAAAACAAAAGAAACTCTATTTTACTTTGCGCTAGATATTTTATCGCTCATTCCCAAAATACCAGTACCTATTTCAAAATACCAAACTACTCTTTTTACTTGGTGCTCAAAAAAACAGATTCGAAATGTGGGGTAAAGATAGTAAATAATACCCTAAAGACTGTATCGTTAAGTATAAATACAACTTTACGTAGTCGTCTTTCTTTCCTAAAGTATTTTTTAGATTTAAATGTACATGTGTTTAATTAGTGCTTTTATTAGGTACACATTTCATCCTGCGGGCTCGACTTGAGGCATATGGTTTAGTCAAAATTTACCGAATCCATCTGAGTGATGTTAACGAAAGTGGACAAATAGCAAAATAAATTTTACTGTTTGCGAGCTAGACAACGTAACCAAAAAAAATTATCATACTACGCAAACCATAATTACACATGATTCCCAAAGTAAAACATCTGAGCATTCTCTTTCATTTATTTTTAATAAAAAAAAGGCATGGATGGCGATGGGCGGTGGCCATTTTGAGAATATGGCATATTACTCATTACAACTCCGACTTTGACATCTATTATAACTATTAAGAAGCGTTTCTATCGACGTGTTTTACCGATGGTTAGACGCCACGATTGTCCATTGTGCTTGGGTCTGGCTGAGACCTTTGGTTAGTCTCCCTCCTCCCGCTCGCACCAGATATTGATGGGAAACCAAAACATTACGTAAAAAGTTGCTTTTGTGTGAAAGTAAAAATCTATCATATTTATTCTGCGGATGCTCATTCGGGTAAACATGAAGGGGACACTTAGTTCACATGTTTTGGCTGCATACCAACCTATTGCATTTTAAAATTATACTATAGGAGTTGCTGAAATACTTCAAATTGAGCTCAATAGGCTTGTCCGAAATATATTTTGGGGACGATTTTGAAAGCATCATAAAGTCTCCAAGACACAAAAGTTAACCATATTATATCAGATGAAATGGTTAAAAAACACCTGCAGGTCATATCCTCAGAACATTGTAATTTAAAATAATACGGATGTCAAAAGTTAGACTAGGTTTTGTATGTATTTATACTAAACGATACAGTCTTTAATTTGTATATTTCGTTTTGGGATTCCGATATATTGAGAATCAGGTATTTTGAAATACTGGTATTTCGGGAATGAGCGATTTATTTAAATGACTTATGTACTATTTTTAGCAGAATACCAATAAATTAATAACCGAGCAAACGACGAGCGTCCAGTGGCGCCTTCACTACTATTATTGTGTTTTCTAACTATTTAACTAAAAAAAAACCTTCCCTATCAGACGATTCCTTTTTTGTAGCGCAAGTAAAAACACAATTTATGGGATACGTAACAAACTTTAATTAAGCTTAACGGGAAAAGGTGGCCAGGGAAATAGGAGTCTGTTTATCTATTACGCTGGTATAATTAATGTCTATGGCAAATATATAACGCTTGATGATGAGAACTTGGCTGTACTTTAGGTACTACAGCTTTTTAATAGTTATTTACATAAAAACCTATTATAGGCAGTTTTTCAATAATAGAATTGTAATTGATTATTACAATATTACTTGGAATCGCATCTATTTAGCTCCGCATTGCTTTTGTGACGTTTTTCTGTACCTTATTAATTGACTCTACGACTTTACGACGCTACGAGGTACCGAGTTGTTAGCAGCCCCGCCTGCTTGGCTAGTGGTCCCAGGTTCGGTTTCCAGTAATTCCCGAGCAGATTTTATTTGCCGAGGCATGCCAACTTTAGATCATTCGTTTCGACTTGTAAATCGTATGTGGATAAATGAAGTAGTTATTTTATTTACTTAAATATTTAAATATATTAATATTTCGAAACTTACTAGTGTGTGATACACAATTTAGAGAAGCTACCGACGTTAGAAGTGTGTCATACCTGCATAGATCTATAGAACTAATTCTACATAACTAAAAGAACAATTTTTGATTCAATAGTTCTATTATTGAACAACTGGGTATAAAAATATCTTATCAGTTCTAAAAGTTGCCAGTTCCATAGGACTAATTGGAAACGTACAGAGCTTATAGTTCCATAGAACTAATACCACTCAATATCGCAACAGTTCCATGACTGCCATGGAACTAATGGGAAAAAAAGTTCACTCCTATGACGTAACAGTTCAAACAAATGGGAAGTTTTCCAGACTTTCGCAAATGTATTTAAAAAAAATCGTTTGTCATGCATGCGGAACTGTCATTTTCACTTGCCCCGAGTCTTCGTCAAGCTACAACGGGACTCGTATAAAATAAAAATTTCTGCACATGCACCAAAATAGGACATTTGGGTGCATGTGCAAAAGGAGGATTTTTTTCAAGTAATAATACATTAACTATGAATAAAAGGCAAATACAAGTAACAGACATTTTATCAACAATAAATAAACGACGACAAAACATAACGGTCATGTTCTGATTAGCCTCAACTCGTAAATTTTCCCGCCATGCCTCAAAAAACTGCCGCAGTGGGCACAGTGCCGACAGCAGCTACACATAGATCTTCTACTCGTATAACAAAAGTCTTCTAGCTCCACCCTAGGTTTACGCTTCGAGCGGCGTCCTGAACGTTTTTCGACTTTACAACGTCCTTTTGGTTTATTATTACCCCGTACTTTTGGTTTGTTATAACCCCTTTTTCTCTTGGGTTTTCCTAGAGACTTTAATTTCCTAGGTCGGTCGGGTTCGGAAGTAACATACTTGGTTCCCGAATAATAATATTTAGATACCTTGTCTGGGACTGCGGTCTCGCAGTCAGTTAAGGATTTGCTACATGATTCTGTGTTGCTTGCCGCTCGCAGACTCGTCCCAGCCTGCTCATCCTCACAATAATCATTGTCACTGTCCATTGCTAGATTGTTAAGTTTCTTAGTTTTTTTACTTTTAATCACACTTGAAAATGGTTTTTAATTGTAAATTTGGAAGAAAGACGATAATTAACATACGGAAATTTTAACAATGATTGTTTTTCCTCCTAGTTGTCAAATAGTAACGAAACAATTTTGAATTATAAAATTGATTACATATTAAAGCAGGTTTGTAGTGTATAAGGAGGCTTCAACCTTTTTTTTCTTTTTTAAGTTCAGCCAGTCGTTAACCATCAAGTACATTGCACAACCAGCTGTTGCCCGTGACTCCGTCCGCACAGAAAAATAAAAAACAGCCTTTATTACTCAAGAATAATAAAATGGTGAAATATTTTTTGGAATCGGTCCAGTTGTTTTGAGTTTATTCCTTACAAACATGCAAAAATACATATATTTCCTCTTTATAATGTAATATTATTTTATTATATTATTACTGTTGCTTGCGACTACGTCCGCAGAGAAAATTAAATATAACTAATGCTACTCAGGTATAATGTAGTATTATACCTGGGCTATGTCGATTACATTATTTCTAATACGATCCTTCAGTGAGACTGCAAGCATAGCCCTTTCTATAGCACGCTGAGCGACTTGGAACTGGTGGACCAGTCGAGTCGTAAGTGATTACCGATAAGACACACTAGTCGAAAACTTTTAACTTAAAATTTTGAGGAATGGGCAATGTGAAGACGGTGAAGCTTCCCAAATGCTGCCCATCCTAACTGAATTCTTCGTTTGGCCTCTCTCTTGAAGTTACTTCTCCCTAATTGGAGCGTTCTTGGACAACCTTCAGAGATACACCATTAAAATCGATTGGTTACGGATTAACGTGCTCGCTGAACATGATCTTGGTTTTGTCCAATTTCATCCGGAGACCGATGTGTTTGGAAAATTAAGCCAGGCTGTTCATCATCTGTTGTAGGTCCTGCAGGGTTTCAGCCATAATGACGATAATCGTCTGCAACGAAAAGTTTGTGTAAGTCCAATTTTGACTGCGCAAGTTTTGTCATTGCCCCGTGTAGGGTCAATATGTTAAATGAGGTGAAGAACGCCACGTCTCTCCTCTCCCGCCTGCAGTGTGCACTACACTTTACTTAGTATCGTCCTATAACTAGAACATTTTGTAATAGTCCTACCGGTACGCTATAAAAAGCTGCAAATGGTGTTAAAAGCATGAAAATCGGAACGATTGATCTTTAGGCCATTATAATCAATTTGTAACACACAAAAAAAAAGGAGACGAGTTATGATATGACGTCATATTGTTATGTATGGAAAAAAATGTTCTGAAACCAATCGTGTGCATGATCGTGTGTGTATCTAATGACAGACGACATCAAGATGATAATATTTATAGAATCTGCTTAGTAAACCCTAATGAAAGGGCTTACTAAGCAGATTCTATAAACATTATCTCATCATTATAATTCAGTCACTTGTATTAAATTAAAATAAAAATCATTTTCAAAACATACAAAGTTTCAGCTCCTCCAGATATGATACGGTTAAATTTTTATTTTGTAAAATATTTCTAAAATTATATGTAATGCAAAGACTACTATTGTACACTGGATAATGTAATGGCCTCATATTCAACCGCAAGAAAGAAATTTGGAAAATATTTACATTTGCAGCATTTTACTGAATTTCGGGGTGTACCGCTAGCACTATAAGCTCGGCATTCGACTCGCGCGCCGTCGAACTGTATATGCTAGTTAACAATAACTGAGCTCAGCAGCATAGCATAGCATAATATTAAACAGACTGCTTCTATCGTTTACCTTGTTTTTTTCAAATTTCATAACAATCAGAAAAAAAACAGAATAAAGGTACCCAAATTGTACTGCTTTATTTTAATACTTCTATTATAAAAGAAAACATTATATCAACAGTAAACAATAACAGTTTAGGAATACGAACTATACGATGACTCAGAGCTTTCTGGGATTCTGACCCTTCTCATCACAATCTTCTTCGCCTTTCTCGTCTGAATCTTCTTGGCCCTCACCAAATTCTTCACGAAAATCTTTTTCTTCTCGATTCTTCTCTTCCTCAGTCTCTTCCGAGGTATCGCTATGTCTCTCTTTATCTTGATCCCGTGAAGAACGCCTGTCATTAAAATTATGGCTCTGTTCTTCGCTCGCCTCGGTAAATTACGGCGCAATGGGATATCCCACAATTTCTTTTTTTTTTTTCTCTCGGCGCTTTCTTTGGAAACTCCTGATGCTTCTGGCTCTATGTCGTCTCCCGCAGTGAATCCGAAGGGATTGAAGAGTTTCTTAGAGTGACAGGGCTCGCAGTACTCAACTAGTGTTTTAACGACTGGTTCGATCCCGGTATCCAGTGTTTCAGACTCAGATTCAATAAGACCGCCCTCCATCGTGTAAATTAAAAATATTAACAAACCCTTGTAGTCTACTAGAAAATGCACGAATGTTAGTGACGTTTTGTTGACTTTTTTTAAGAAATTAAGCTTAAAGGCCAGCATTACTTTTCGAACAGTGACAACGGAGGTTAACTATGTATTTTATCCTACGGGAATAGTGTTTTTTCGGAATAAAAGGTACATACCCTTTTTTTTTTGAAAAAAATTCGCACGTAACCTCGTCTAATCATGAGTGAACCATGCAAAATGGCTGTCTGTGTGCGTGCATACGCAAACTCGTAAATTATCACTCGTGCTGACGCTCGCGACGTTGTCTTACCTAGTGTATCCGTCTGCGTGCGGTAAGTCGTGTATAACGAACGAAAATACCAACCTTGTATGATTCACACCTTTTTAGGGAAACATAACATCCGTTTTTTTGTCACGTCATTGGTGGGTAACAACAGCCTATCCTAGGTATATAAATAGTAGTTTATGAAATTGTTGCATAATGAGGGGTATTAAAACACGAGTGTGTGTTTAAGAACCGAGCCACTAGGCGAGGTTTTTAACACTATCACACGAGTGTTTTAATACCTAGTTATGTGCAGTTTCATACACTACTTTATCTACTCCCATACATTACAACAAAACGTATTCAATGAATGGCGCCAATTCTTTATTTTTATATTTAAGAATTATTAGTTTTAGTAATATTAAATCATTTAATGTTTAGTACAAGTAAACATTAGGGTAAGTATATATAACTTGAGATCTACTAACCAATTAGGACATACAAGTTTAGCTGCCATGACATTTGGGCTCGTGTGAATTATATCAAACGTTGACATGCCTAATAAAATATTAAGCTTTTACGATATTTCGGTCTAGTGGGGCTGAACCGGGCATTCGGTTGTTAAAATTTTTGTTCAACGACAATTTGAGTATACAATTTTATTATTATGTACACAAAAAATATTGGGGTGTCCCTTGTTTTGTCGCCATTTCATTTCGTCTTAAGTAAAATTTAGTTCACGAATTATTGTTTTGTGTAATTTAATCATGAGCAGATCATTTAATTTTTTATTATTTCATAGAATAACTGTTCAGGGAATATTATTTGGCAAATTATTCATTCTGTATGATTTTTAAATGACAGAACAACAAAACAACGAATTAAATTTGTTCGACGTTTCATTACATTTGTTTTTAAATAATTGAATACACATAGCGCCACAACTACTCGGAACACCTACTAGGTCTCAACTAATCTATAGGTTAGGTTAGGTTAGAATTGTATTGTGTTCAGCGCTACAACTACGAGGAATAGGAGCTCCGCGAAGCGCAGCTCCGTCGACTTCATCTCACGATCTATTGAAATATTATTACGTGAAGTAATTTTAATGTTTTTTAAAAAGCAGTGAAACCCTAAATCACGAAATGGTTTCCATGACATAATTCAACTATTTAATGAATCATCCGACGAGTAAAAATACACGATTTAAAATTGGAATGACCATTCCACGAACTGAATTCTCGACGTAATGAAAAAAACATGAAATGTTGACTTTGAAGTGAAATTCGACGAAATAAGTGTCGACAATTTGATGATAAACCACAATATTGTTTTCCTGCTTGAAAATAAAAACTTGTGGCAAACATATTGTAGTTGATATGATTATTGTATCGACAAAGAAGCATACCTTCAGTGGAAGCAAAACATAAAGGCAGAAATGGGTAGTTATGAATTTTGTTTACTTAAAAGGAGTGTAGATTTTTCTCGAGTGTTGTGACTTAAAAAATATATGAATATACAATTAACAATATGAAAAATATATTCACTTATAGTCTGGCAAAAGTCTTGAAATTCAAAAGTGGCAACATTGTAGTGTCATCCCTTTCAAATCTAAGAAAACAAAGGACGATATTACACAGCTGCCACTTTTTAATTTCACGATTTTTTTGCCAGACTATAAAGGACTTTTTTTTTGGCTTTTTAATATTTCATACAAATAATATGTAATTGCTGAATCGGTACGGTGGTTGGTTAAAATTCGCACTTGACCGATTTATACTGGAAAAGTGCTTTATTTTAATTCTATAAATGAAACGAATATTTTTAGTTTCCAAAAATATATCTATATTTAGTCATAATCTTGAGTTTTACGAGTTCCCTTAAAAATAACATCTACCTAATATGAACAACACTGGCAATAAAACATTTATTACCTCTCAAATGCATACGTTTACTTTTATTAATATTTGTTCAGCAAAATAAATACTTTAACAGAAAAATCTTTTGTGATTCAAATATGGAAAAATATTGCGTGGCAGAACTTTTCGGGCTTTGATCTAACTAATCACAGCAAAAGCCTGCTAGCAGAAAAAAAATGGTTTTTAGAAGTCGTGTATTCACTTGGAAAACTTTTCAATATATCTATATTCCATATCAGAAATAATTAAAAATACATTTTATTGAGGAGATATGACTACTCGTATACAAAATCGTGGTCCACTTCGAATCTGTTGTGAAGCCGCTGCGGTAACTCCGAAGCTAGATTTGCTGGCACTTTGTCTGGAAAAAATTAAATCCTGGTCAAGGCACCAAAATAAATCATTAAGATCACCCAAAATATCTTGTTTTTATTAATGATGATTCAAATATTACTTGTTTGATATTTTTTGTGGTTAAAGATATGGGTGTCCCTCGAAATCCTTACTAGCACTTGTCCTAACGATTCGTTTGTCCAAATTATTGATTGTCCTAAACTGGTTTTCCCCTAAGGCAGACGACTTTTTAAGCTTTTCAGAAATATCTGCGGATAGGTTAGATTAAGGCGGAAATAGCTATACAGTATGTAAACTTACTAAAACCATCTCTTTCAACCAGTTGCTAGGCTAGTTGAGTTAAGTGTTTTACCACATTTTTTGCTAGTGTGTGTCGAATATTTTTAATTTTATCATTGCATAAAAATTATAACATCTCACCTTTTTCAAAGTTGGTTAACCCTAAAAGTATCAATGTGTAATGTTTACATCGTTGTATATACCCCAACCTTATCTATCGCCTAGATATGCTCGGGTTTAAATAAATGGTTTTAGTGAGTTTACATACTGTATGATAAACGAAAATTCGCACAAAGGATTCAATAGGACAATTGACGATTAGGAATTCTAATATGGACCCTACAGTAACGCTAAGTAAGTTTCATTTAAGAAAACATTGTCGGGTGTTGATCCAATTTTTGAAATAATCCCGGGTTTGTACTTCTTTCTCACTCGTTCTCATACGCTCTATACCCGAACCCGTAAGACCTTATAAGACCTCTTCTGCCGTCCTTCCAAAGAAGGCGGCTAACTGCGTAGTAATAGTACCAGGATTTTAAATTTAATGTGGTTACCAATAAAGTATAGAACACTTTGACTATCCATTGCAGATACCTGCCTTCTTTGGTAGAACGGCAGTCTTGCACTGCACAATTTCACTTACCATTACACCTATAAACCAGGTGGGACCAGATGATCATTTCCTGGGAGAAGGTAAACACGCCAAGCCGGCCTCCCTTCAGGGTTGAATCAAAGACATTCCCTGAGTCAGCCACGAGTTGGTTCCTCTCGTATATCTTCAGACGAATCAAACCGATCTTGGGCCGGTGGATGAGGCTCCAGCGGTACGCTGTCTTCTCATCCCAGCCTTTGTTGCGGGAGTCCTTCCATAATAGTTGAGCCTGTTGAATGAATTAATCTAGTCAATGTTATAGGGATACTACACTGGTCTCTTAACGAAGTAAGCCAGCGGAAAATCTTCGAATAATCGTATGACCAAATGCAGTTGTTGTTCTCAAAACTCCCAGAACTAAAACCATTGATGTTAACAAATACACTCATGCATTTTTAACCCTTAATTTGGCAAAAATAAAAAAGGTCGGGAATTCAAACCCTTTTTGATATTGAATAAGCAAAAAATTAAAACACAATCCAAACAAAAAAAGTAGACGTTATGGTACGTTTACTGTGACAAACATTGCCAAATTAAAGCTTAAGGTACAGAGAAGGTAAAAGAGCCTAACCGTTACCGAGTAAGGGATATGAGATGGGTGCAATCTCAAAGCTGCAATCATAATACAAATGTCTATGGTCACAGATCCCACTTTCCATCAGGTAACCTGTGTGCTCGTTTGGCTTCTCCATGCCATAAAACAAACTGCAAATGTATCGTCAACCGTGAGGACTAAGATGGAAAGAACCGAAAGTCTCAGTCATTTTACCGGTAGTCTTATTCCTACAATGCAAACACCTACTCTCTCTGTACGATCCTAAGATAGTGGTATACCTGATCAGGTGTGGATTCTGTATTCCATAGCGCGTTCCTCAGGATCTTTCCGGGGCCGGTCTTGGAGTTGACGAGCTTGAGTTGGATCCCGGGTTCAGCCACAGCGCGGAACGGCGTGGTCTGCCAGTACGTCTGCTTCTTTCGTTTCCACATCACCACGTAGAACCGCTTGTTGTTCTGGTATCTGAAGACATTGATCACAAATAAATCTGTGATTCAAAAGCACTCTTTTGATAAAAGCTTATTATGACCAGATTAGTCGACATATCCATTTTCACTAGCTGTTGAAGATGATAGTCACTAAGATCGACCGAAATTAATATCCTTTCAGATACACGTTATATGTCTCTGGAGAGGAAGATCATCGTTCTTTTTCTTAAATGCACATTATTCAAACAAGTTTTTATAACTAAAAAATATCACGATAAAACTATCGTATTATTAACTTTCACCTTCTGAAACGCATCGCAACGTATTTGCAATTTCTCGCCTGGTCGTTGCTTAAGTACAAAAGCGACACAAACCAAAATGTGTTTGTGTTGCATTATCGGAACGATATTTACTTTAAGTTTTAAATAGAAGTAGGTATATTTGTTTTTGATTTGTGGCGCTTTTGTATTTAAGCAGCGTAGGTAATCTGATCATTTACATGATCATGATGATGATGATAGTAATGATCTACATAAAGGGTCCTAATATGGCTGCGATTAACGCGTGACAAAGTTTCGATAAGGCATCAGTCACCTTCTGACACGTAAATAAATTTTTGCCATTGCCATGTGGGACAATAAAGGCTCTTAAGTAAAAAGTCTTACCCAAAGATGAATCCTACATAGTCGTCATCAATCTGTGTGTCGATGAAGAATGTCCCCTCGAAGTCGACTCCGCCGAAGCTCTCGTAGCCCACGGCCAGGCCAGGGTCCGAGTTGAGGGTCTGGATGATCTCCGCGCCCTCGTTGTTCACCACCCAGTGAGGGTCCTGTTGGGACTCGCCCTCAGGGTCCAGCAGGACTATCGCGAACTCCCTAAAGATTAGAAATTATGGGTTTTAAGACCGCCAATAGTTAAACTAAGTAAATGACGAATGATGTGATATCTTGATTGACATCGCTTGTATGTTTATGTACTTCACTTTTATTATAAATTTTAAAAAGCTATCATTTCGATTTTGTTGTTTGTGCTTTAAAAAAAACATCTTTAATTTTGAGATTTTACAAAGATTAACTGATAGTAGGTAATTGGTGGCCTTGAAATAAGTTTCAATACCACCAACTAAGCAGAGCACTTTGAAGACATCTTTCAATTTTTTTTACCTGAAATCCGTGCGTGTGATCTTAGAGTTGTTAGGGCAGTTGTCTAATTCGTTAATGACTTGATCACCATCAAAGTCGTTTTCGCAAGCGTCGCCAATTCCATTATCTAAAAAGAGAAAATGTTTATTAGATAAAAACTAGTCTCTGTCATAGTTTTTTAAATATTTCCGAAATTACCCCAAAAAAAAAACTTTGCATTACGCGAAAAGGACTTACGGTTAGCGTCCAACTGGTCCCTGTTAGGGATGAGCGGGCAGTTGTCGTCACGGTCGCGCACGCCGTCGTCGTCGTCGTCATCGTCGCAGGCGTTGCCGCGGCCGTCGCCGTCCGTGTCCAGCTGCTCGCTGTTGGGAAGGTTGGGGCAGTTGTCCAGCCCATCCTGCCAGCCGTCGCTGGAGACAAATTAATAAATGTTAGGGACAATCTCACACTTTGATCTAGTCACTCATAAAATAGCTCTAGGCTTGTACGATGGGTAATAGACAACGATAGAGTCTGTGCGGAAAGAGAAGAGTTGTAGGATTTGAGAGCGTGCCAGTGCTATTTTATGGTTTATGCTATGCTGACATAATGTTAGTTCCCGTTCCTGCCACGACTCTTCTCTTTCCGCACTCACATATTCATACAGTGATAAGTGTAAGGAATAACATTAACATTAACCTACCGCCAAACAGCAGTGTTCGCATTGTTGTGTTCCGGTTTGGGGATAAGACAGCCGGTGAAATGACTAGCATAGAGGCATTCCATCTTAGTCCTCAGGGTTGGCAACGCATTTGCAGTCTTAGGATTGCTTTGCAGTCTTGTGAATGCGAATGTCTATGGGTCACAGTTTCCTCTTACCATCATACAGTTTTAGATAATGAGTTGTACCATGATTTGTAATTATATCTAAAATAAGCCTTCATTGTTATTTGTGCTTTGCTACTAAAATGAACACACTCCCCATTATTTATAACTGAACCTACTCCCAAATCTCTGCCTATGTCACAGTCACCCGTCCCCCACGCCATTTTTGTCGTTGTCTTCTTGCTCCGGGTTACGTACCTTATTTTTCGGCTTCTTCCTCAATCATAAGTTCGATTCTTATATCACACTCCTCACTATCTAAAACTGTATCTACTCACAAGTCTCTGTCTACGTCGCTGTCGCCAGCGTCCCCTACGCCATCTTTGTCGTTGTCTTCTTGCTGCGGGTTCCGTACGAGAATACAGTTATCACTGACATCTTTGATCCACATACCTACTTATTTTTCGGCTTCTTCCTCAATCACAAGTTCGATTCTTATATCACACTCCTCATTATCTAAAACTGTATCTACTCACAAGTCTTTGTCTACGTCGCTGTCGCAAGCGTTCCCTATGCCATCTTTGTCGTTGTCTTCCTCCTCCGGATTCCGTTCATGAATACAGTTATCACCGACATCTTTGATCCCCATTCATACCTACTTATTTTTCTCCTTCTTATCATACTCCTCATTATCTAAAACTGTATCTACTCACAAGTCTCTGTCTACGTCGCTGTCGCAAGCGTCCCCTACGCCATCTTTGTCGTTGTCTTCCTGCTCCTGGTTCCGTACACGAGGACAGTTGTCACAGATGTCCCCGATCCTATCCTGGTCCATGTCTTCTTGGTGCGGGTTGTACTTGCGAGGGCAGTTGTCCACTTCATTTGGTATTCCTGATAAAACATTTGTGCGTGTAAATAAAACTCAAACCCTATTATTGCTACTCGTATACTAGTAATATTAACACAGTTTTGAATAAAATTTGGCACACAAGGAGGTCACCATTCTGGATTAAAACGTACGTCTGGATTAATACATATGTTAAGGAAAATCCGATAGTAGAATAACGTTTTATGAGTTCCACAAATTGAAGTCTCGGCCAAATATTATTAATAGTGTGTATGTTTGTTACTCCTTCACGCTGCAACGGGTGGTCGGATTTGGGTGAAATTTGTAATGGAGATAGCTTATAGACTTACCGAGGGAATAACAATAATCAAAAACTACGCGGACGAAGCTAGTACCGAATAATCAATGATAATGCAAATTAAAACATTTATTTAGATTAAGAAAAAACCATGGCAACCGTACTGAAGAAAAAACGGGTTAATCTGACGAAAGTCATAGATTCCGCTTGATAAATACGGGTAGATGGGTTAGGTTAGGTTAGGTTTTTTTCGCAGTATAATATTGGTTGAGAAAATGATAAAGAACATTTAGCCGTTTAAAGGCAAACCACTTTAAATTTGAATAGTTTTCAGTTTCGCTCTCTAACCCTTTTCTTCTACGACGCAACGATCACGAATATTTTACCAATCAGGTTAGCTGATAAAGAACTGCTCCTAGACTTTCGTTGCTTTTGTCACTATCCAACGTTTGTATCCAAAATGGATTTGCGTTTGACCTCAGCCTCACCTGATTTTAAGTGACGACGAGCTCGAGGGTGGTACACGCTTACCCAGAAAAAAGCCTATTCACTCTAGCCCTAAAAATACCAAGGTCAAGGTCAAACATCAGGGAACAATGTCACACCAATTGATCTAAAAACTAAGCTCTAGGCTTTATCATGGGTACTAGACAACGATATAAATACTTACATAGAGAAATATATACATAAAAAGAGAAAACATCCAATGACTCTGGAACACATATTGGCGCTCATCACACAAATATCTGCCCTAGGATTTGAAACCAACTAGGCCAACGCGTCGTCAAAGGAGAGCATTCCACTTCCTGGCATCGTGAATAAGACATGAGGCATCAAGCTCCAAGTTGTTACCATCGTTATCGATGTCCGGGTCGCACAGGTCCCCGACCCCGTCGCGGTCGGTGTCCACCTGGTCCGGGTTGTAGAGGCGCGGGCAGTTGTCGCAGGCGTCGCCGAACTGGTCGCTGCGGCCCTCGTCGCGGTTCAGCTGGTCCGGGTTGTGCTTGAGGGGGCAATTGTCCTGGGGAGAAGGACTGGCGTGATTACAACGTTATAGCAGTCCGGTTTTCTATGTAGGAACAGAGCATTTACCGCTAACCTAGACAAAAGTAGGGTGATGGAACCGGTAATGGACAAGGTACCAATAATGTATGTACAGTCAACCAATTCGATTTCTAGGCCACTTTGGACTACCTATGTTAAAGTGACGTTGTCAACCAAAACGTAAAAGACTCCCTATGATTTGGTTTACAACGTCACGTTAACAAAGTCCATAGTGGCCTAGGAATCAAATTGGTTGACTGTATGTAAACACTTTATTGTACAAACAAAAGAGATAACAATTATAAAATAGACAAAAATATAACAGGGATGTACAAAGGCGAAGTTATCCCTTTAAGGGATAAGGGAGGGAACGAATAGCCATATAAGCACAACACTAAAATCATCTGTTATTCATTTGTTTTGCAACAATCAATTTAGGACCGTGTGAATTTTTAATTAAGAGTGAAGTTTCCGTTACTGGTGCCTGTCAGCTAAAAGTGTCTATCATTGGTGCCGTCACCCTACATTTGTTTTTGCAAATTTGCTGCCATGCTAAGAAAAATGGTGGTATATCAGACAAAACGTTAAGACTGCGCCGAGCAAACGCCGAGCGTCCAGTGGCGCCCTCACTACTATTATTATGTTTTCTAATTAACTAAAGAGTTTCCTTAAAATCAAACGATAGGTTTTTGTAGTGCAAGTAAAAACACAATTTATGAAATACGTAACAAACTTTAATAACCATTACTCTTTAAGTAGTCAACTTAACGGAAAACGGTGGCCACTTTTTTCCGTTAAGTTGATAACTCGAAGGTGAATTGTTATTAAACTATGTGATATACCCTATAAGTTTCATTTGTAGTACAAAAACCTACCGACCATACATACATAAACTCACGCCTTTATTCCCAGAGAGTAGGCAGAGCTACAGAATTTCCAACAACTCTAAAAACTTTTTGATAATCCTGTAACCACATTTTGCACACTTAGGCTAAGATGTTTACCAGTGTATTAGTGACAGGTTGCAAGCCCATCGCCTAACAAATACCAATACCAACCACCAATTTCAAGAAAATACTTTAGTTTGTTAGAAAACACAATAATAGTAATGAGGGCGCCACTGTACATCCGGCGTAGGCTCGGCGCAGTCTTATGGCCGGTTCCTATATTCAAACCGTGGACAGATAGGCTTACTTTGGATTAAAATTTGACACATTTTGTATGGGCAAATGTCAAATTTTAACCCGAAGTTAGCCTTATCTATCCACGGTTTGAATATAGGAACCCGACATTAAAGAATAAGATTGTGGATAGATTCTGCAAAGCTCCTTGCATCTACAACCATTGAATATCTAAGAAATGTATAAACTTACAGGATTGTTAGGAATGCCGTCGCCGTCGGCGTCAGTGTCGCACGAGTCCCCAAGCCCGTCTCCGTCGGCGTCTTCTTGACCCGAGTTGGACACGCCGGGACAGTTGTCCGCGATGCAGAACCGCTCGGAACAGCTGAGAGCGTCGTCTGGGTATCCGTCCAGGTCGCTATCTCGCCCACACACAGTTCCGTTACCAGCGTAACCCATCTGGGAATATAGATTTGGTAATTTATCGTTTTTGCTTGCATACATGTTTGAAGTTGGTCGGGGTGGTTATTATATCGAAATAGCGAAATACGACGCACTGGCCTAGTGGGTAGTGACCCTGCCTACGAAGCTAGAGGTCCTGGGTTCGAATCCCGATAAGGGCAGATATTTGTGTGATGAGCGCGAATATTTGTTCCTGAGTCATGGATGTTTTCTATGTTTTTAAGTGTATATTTCTCTATATAAGTATTTATATCGTTGTCTAGTACCCATAGTACAAGCCTAGAGCTTAGTTTGGGACTAGGTCAATTGGTGTGAGATTGTCCCCTTATATTTATTATATACTAGCTGCCCGCCAGCGGCTTCGACCCGCTGCAAATTCCCGACCTTCCCGTTGGATTTTCCTATTTTTTCTTACATATAAACCTTACCCTGACAATAACGAACACAACAAAAAATAAATTAGCCAAATCGGTTCAGCCGTTCTCGAGTTATGCGCTTACCAACACATTTTGCGATTCATTTTTATATTTTATTATTTATTATTTATTATTTATTTATTTATTTATCTCTTTTCTATATCACGAGATCCGTCGGAAAAAGGGTGGATGCAGGTACCGATAAGAAGTAAAATGACAGCGAGTGTCTCGTCTTGCATGTTGTTATTCTGTTGGTTATATCGTTTTTATTAACGGCATCCTTGCTATAAAAAAAATAGCGAAATCACATATGAGCACACATGCCACCTGATGGCACCTGATGGCTGAGACCAGTTAAATTTTAAGTCTTTGACTATAACTCGTATAGCCTGATGATGAAGATGATTCAAAAGAGAAAAACGAAGAAGTCATAACGTTTATCTAGTGTACTCACAGCACACACACACTGCCGGCCGTAGCCGCAGACCGCGTTGAAACGTCGACAGTAGCTCGGGTCGCAGCGTCGGACGAGGTTCTCGGAATCAGGCTCGAAGCAAGACGTCGTCGTGTTCACGTAGTAGTTGCCTCCACACGGCACACATGTATATGATCCCTGTAACCAATAGCATTTCGCATGACTGAGTTTTTGAACGACCGACGGCGAGACATTGATGTATGCAAGCGGCCACCGTCCATGGTAGGGGAGGTCTATATCCACCAGTGGATGTATTTTGGCTGAAATGATGATGCTAATAAAGTTTTGGATGAATTCATAGGCTGTGTTTCTAGCACGATTGAGATAAGGAAAGATTACAATTAGTCGCCTTTATGATTTCCTCGCAATCACTAACTTTTATCTCCTATCAAAAGTAACGTCATCGAGAAAATTGGTATCGCGATTGCATTCGAATCAATGACTCCGTGACAATATTAAGTACAAAAATTTGATGATATAACTAATGACTAATTACATGACTAGGTACTTGACTTGTATGTTTATTTTTATCAACATAAAAACTGCATATCGTTTGTTTGAACTTAACACCATGAAAATAAGTTGCTTAAGTTCTGCAGCTGGAATAAGATAATCTACCCCAAACGTTGTTACGAATTTTCGTTTCCCAAACTAATCTTTACCTGATGATTGACGCAAAGCCGTCCTCTCTGGCAGTTAGCGCGTCCCTCGGCACACTCGTCGATGTCCACGCAGGACTCGCTGCGACGGTCGTTGCCCGCGCCCCTCCACCCCTGGCTGCCCGTGTAGCCGTACGGGCAGGGCCCGCACTCGAACCCTCCGACGAAGTTCACACACGACACCAGCTCGTCGCAAGGACGGATGAGGTCACATTCGTCCATGTCGCGGCATTCGTGACCTGGCCAAAACAGTTGTGTTTATGTATAATACGAGTAATGTTCAAACAGAGTGAGTTGTAGTTTTGTTTACATGAGGAGAGTAATCCTCGAAAACACGGCACCTATTATAATATTTTACTATTTGGACATGCTATATTATGCATGACTCAACCAGGGAAATTTAAATTTCAAATGATACCTCTAATGATAGGTTAAACAATTACCGTTAAAGCATTTCTTAGATGCAACAATTGATAGTAATGATCTCCTCGTCCAGGCTTCTAAATATAACGGATCTCGGAAATATTAATCTTTTTGCCGCCATTGACTTGATGTTGATACAAACGTCGTCCTCCCTCGCCAATGATAGCTGAACACCACAGCAAATTTCAACCTTACTCAGGTATATTTTGCACTCTATCTGAGACCACTAAAAGGGTCGATGGCGTAAAGGTACAACAGTACATGACCCCTTTAGCGGTTCTTGGCGTTCAAAGGGTTAAAACAGGTACGTTTTTTAATAATTAGCACAGATCTCTAAAAAGATACTCACCATTCCAGGTGTACCCATTAGGGCACCCCTCGCACTCGTAGAAGGGCTGCCTGTTGGAAGGGGAGCACCGTTGGTCCCCGCAGGGCCTGTGCGTGTTGCAAACGTGGTCGCAGCTCTGCCCGTTTCCGGAGTACCCATCGGGGCACGAGCCGCAGCGCGGCCCTGATTCCGTCTCCTCGCACTGTACGCCTACGAACAACAAGTAACAATCAAATGAACATTAAACACAACAATATAGCAATATAGGTACACTGTTAGAAAACTTTAAAAAAAAAAAATTAAACCGACTTCAAAAAAAACATTAAACTAAAACTCCCTAACTAAAACCACTAAAAAGCGAAAAATAAACTGAATTAACTAATTATTTCATTCAAAGGCCAAAACGGCGCAACTTTTTTTAATTATTTACATCAAACACTTTACTTATTAAACTTCCTACCTACCTATTCTTAATAATATTCAAAATTAACCTATATACAACATTATTTTACTTACCAATCTAGTTATATGTATTTACAAATTATAATGATTTACGTTATATTTTATTTTCAGTATACATATTAATTTGACAATTGTTTATGTGCAAAAACAAATACGTCTTGTTATGTACCTTTGATTACTTGATATTAGGCTCGGGCTGAAGCTTTTAAACATCAAACTAAAAGCTCAGAATATCAGTGTACAAAATTTAATACCATCTTGCAGAATGCACTGTAGCCACTTACCCTGTGCATGGTACTTGGACAGAACCTGTCAAATGAGTGACTTAAATTTACAGGGAAGAGTTAGGAAAGAGAAAATAATAAACAGACAACAACTCAGGTCTCCCATGGAATCGATATCATAATAAGTACAGTAATTCCAGAGTTTTTTTCCCACTTTCTCTGGCATAGCAAATGATGTATCTGACAAATGCCAGAGCGACTGTAAAAGTGATACTATTAATACTCTGTTCATATTATTGTTCCGATGTAGTGAATAATCCTTTCCCATCGTTTTTTATCGGATAAGTTCGTATTTATGTTGCTTTCTCAGTTGGCTTATTGACGGGTCCTGAAACTAATTGAGAAAGCAAGATATATACGGGCAAGGATTATTCACTACATATGTACTTCATTATCATCATAATTTAACATCATCGCTATTATCATTAGTGACCGTTATTCTTTTTTTATTCCTATCAGTTCCTTACCACCATTTAGCGAGACATCCTCCAACTCCAACTACAATTGTTACAATAGTTATGAAACTGACCTTGGTAACAAGAGATTTGGGCACAAGTAGACCTGTGGCACTCTTCACCGTTGCCCTGGAATCCTGCAGGACATGAGCCGCAGCGGTAGCCTCCGTCGGGCAGGTCTTGGCAGGGCACACCTGGGGAAAGGGTGTGCTTCAATCAGTCTAAAAATATTAAGCATAAAATTAACTACCTACGAAATGAGTAAACATGTAGGGGTTGGCACCGCATGCTGAGCACGCGCAATGAACACCCTTGGCAGTGTCCTAACAGTGCTTGACTAGAACAAGCAACCAGGGCCCTGCGTTGGTACTCACGTCCTCCGAAGCAGGGGTTGGCACTGCATGCAGAGCGGCAGGTCTGGCCGTCACTGGTTTGCCGACCAGGACAGCGCGCGCAGCGGAAACCCTCGGCGGAGTCCTGGCAGTACTCGACTAGGAAACAAAGGAGATTAGGCTAGTTTTGAAAAATAAGTACTAACGTTAATGACATTCTTTGAAAATTAGTTTAAGCTTCAAAAGGGAAGAAAAAAAATTGATCGAGCTGACTTGGCCAGATTGGTTGTTTTTCTTTAGTGTTTGTACTATAACATTTAACACTAAACATTTCACAATTAAGATACCTAATCTTAAAAAAACCTTATGTTTCTAGTTTTATTTAGATTTTTATACATATAATGTAAGGAAACACACCACAAAAACAATCATTATAAATAATCAAATACTTTTAAAGTAGGACAGACAGAGAGACGGACAACGTAGTCATAATAGTCCCCGCACCCTTCGGACTACAGAACCCTACAGAACCCGAAAAAGGTAATGTAGATGATGAATACGAATCTGCAGTAGAAGTGAATATTAAAGCACTCACCAGAGGAGCACGGCCGCCGGTTGCAGGTGACGGGTCGGCAGCGGCGCCCGTCGCCCTCCATGCCGCGCGGGCACGGCCCGCACTGCACGCCCGTTTGTGTTTCGCGGCACTCGACGCCTGTTGCATACATTGCTTTCAAACACGCCGTTTGGTAGAACAAACATGACAGGCGCTTTATATTTTTTGATAAAGGGTTCTTACTTACGTATTCATATTAAACGAAAATTAATCATTAAATTTACATATTATTTGTGAATAAATATTTAAGTTCTTACCTAATTCTCGTAGCGAAACAAAAAATATTAACTAATAAGTAATAACACCCGTCATTCGACGGACCAAATTAAACTACTCGAAAATTCTAGAACGTTGAATTTCAAATAATTGCCCCAAATTCAATCTACAACCAAAACCATTATAAAGCGGCAATTTGGAGGGACGAATTCTAATTTGCCCACGGAGTTACCGGCCCCAACTATATTTGTAAACAGGTTACATATTCATCAGCTGACTCAATCCATTCAACATAGGCTAATCAAGCAACTTAACTTTCAAATTATTCGAGAACAATTTACGTGGGCAATCGTAACTCTGTAGGTGAATTGGAATCAAAGGTGAAATAAAACCCGGTTTATATAGAAATGTTTAATAAAGATTAAAGACCCACACAGTAAGTTGCTTGATTTACCTTAAAATTAACTTGATGATATACCTATACCTTCTATAACTATAAAAGAAGTAAATTTATTAATAAAAAAGAACAAGTACAAAAACGAGAATAAAGTGGTTATAAAAACTACATTATCGAATAAATGAAATTAGAGATGTCGATAGAAAAATCGTAGAAAAGACTGATGCTTAATTATTTAGTAGGTATAGACAGCACAAAAGTTTTTAGTAAAATTAATGAAGTTACTGATCCTACTTTAGCCTTAGGAGAAGCATATTTGGTCCAACACTAACAATCAAGAAAACAATTCAATCGTTATCTCAAATCTGAATTAAATTGATAAAAGTCAGAATCTGCAGTTTTAACGAAAAAAGAAAGAACCTTTATGAAGTTCTTTTTGAACATTGAAGAACAAATGAAAGCAATGACTCTAATTTCACAGGAGTTCTCGGTTTGAAACAAATGAAATGGTTAATGACCGCGATAGCAGGAAGAGTCCGTGCAGCGCTCCACGACCGGAGCTGGTTCCCTGTGGCAGCACTCCCTGAGCTGCCCATTCAAACTATCAATGGTGCCCTTCTGGTCTGCGATCTCACGGCGAAGCTTCTCCACTGTCTGACTCAGTATCTCCAGTTGGCGGAAAACTTTTTCTGGAAAAGGAAATTAATTTAACGTCGCAGCTTGGTTAGAAAGTTTCTGAATACCTAATTGGTTGAGGTAGACTTGATTAGACAGAGGACAAAAGTAATATATTTTTCAATCGGATGTGTCCAAAACAATAACCATATGTAGAGTAGCATTTATAGACAGACCTATGAAAAGATAATATTTCACTATCTGACATAGATACTTCGAGTTCCTACTACTCTTTTGTTTCTTTTGCGAAATTTATTAATTTTCTTAGAGTTTTATTGATTTTTTTGAACATAAAATTAACATCAGAGGTGTCATGGAATAGTTGTCTTGAAATCTTAAATGCTTTCTTACCATCACAGTCAATATCAGTAGAAGGTATATCTCCTCTGGGCCTCTGGGTAGGCAGTATTCCATTAGAATCGATAAAATTAGTTCTGTAATCGTCTCCTTGCATCTCTTCGTCTTCCTTTGGCCTTACATCAATATGCTTAACTTCCACCATGTCGTCTACACTGACTAGAGTGGCTTTATTGTCTTCTCTTATTTCGCAGCCGAGAGAATCGAGGGCAGCTCGTTCGTTGCCGTAGATCTGTACTTGGGCGTTTTCTTCATGATACTGGAAAATAAAATTTGTATATGGATGTCGAGTATTTGTTTTCATTGCTTCTGCTAAAAAAATATTATGTGGTTCCTTCTAGTATTCGACTAGTGACAACAAAATTTGCTCGACAAAACATGCATATCAATATCACATTATTGTGGCCGTTTTCAGTTGTTTCTTGAAGATTTTTAGAAAAAATAACTACTTTGAACGTTTCTGTTATAGTGTTATTTTATTAATGATTTTTATAGTATTGTTATGTACAGTCAGCTAAATAAGTAGTCTTCCACCTTTAGAGTTAAATTCGTTTCCACGTTAAAATAATAAGGAGGATAATATGTGTCTATCAAATATACGTATTTTACGTAGATACGAAATTGGGTAAAAATTCAAGGATAATTTTTTTGCCGACACAGTCCTAAAGATGAATTCCTAAACCACCAAGGATCAAAATAACTTAGTGAATATAATACATCAGTTACATGGTGCTCTACAAATCTTTGTCGACTATACAGGTGCTACAAATGCTTAAGTCAGTCTATGAAGATTACTAAAGAATATTATACATACGAATCTCAAATCCTTATTGGTGAGCAGTGTCAGCAAGTCGTAACGTCCAGACAACGCGTGGTAATGCAACGGTCTGCAGCCGATATGCAGTTTGACCTTGTTAGAGGATACCACCAAGATCAGGGTCCCTTTAGTGTCCGAGCCCAGGCCCCAGGACACTGACTTCAAGTGACCTTCATATAGGGTTTCCAGGGATACTGAGAAATAAACAAGAATAGATTAATTTCGAAGAAAAGTATGTATACTTCATTTGTTTAGGTACTTAATTATATGTAAACAAATGAACCACGTGATGTAGTTCGTCAGCCAATAGAAGCAGTACCTACAGTGATACGTCAAAGTTCAACCAAACAGTTTCGATTGGCTATTTAACCAGAGATTTAGTTAAATAAGTAGGTACGGTTTTACCTATAGCTGCAAAATTTAATTTTGCTTTGTCACTTTAACATTATGTTTGAACTGCTGCACTAATCTGTCAAAGGCGCTAAACGACAGGGTACCAAAGTGTACAGTTATGGGCCGACTGGACATATACTTGAAGTTTTATACCAATAGAGTGAATGTCCTTATGCCATGATTCTTGCAGAAATTATTAAGTAGTTAAGATCGGTCTTAAAGTGAATGATTTTAGTTGGAATCCATGCGGCGTTATCTTTTTCCTTGTGTATTGTTCATTGGGTATTTAATATTGGAGATAAATCTACTATCTAATAGGTTTTACTGAATTGATATTAAAATTAGAGCAGCAGGGGTAGTTTACCCTACGGCCCATGGAAGACTTTGACCCAGACGACGAACGCCTCTTCAACAATGTTACTAATTAATATAGCTCTCAAAAATATATTTTGACACCCACAAAAACAAATAAAAAAAACACCGTAGTAGTTTAGTTTTTAACTTGAACATAATTAAATGACCTCTATGAAATTGTTCATATCCTCCTTCGAGTTAGCTCACCCTTTAGTGTAGGTATATCTAGTCTATCCTTCTGAGGTAACGCTACGCAGTAAAAATAATTATTGCCTCAATTCACGCACTAAACGATCAAAAAACGACCAAAACTTCCATATTTTATAATTGTTTAATACATGTTATTCTTATAAATGATCATCACGGAAGACTGTAACCTAGTTTAGAATTAGAAATGTTGTTCTGGATATTTTTAAACAACAAAGACTTACCTTTATGACTTTTCCTGTTGTAAAAGAGTGATACAGAGTGATCATCTGGCCCCTTGAAGTGCAGCAGTTCCGCTCTCCTTGTCCCTCTGGAGTGGAGGTCCACTACGAAGGCTACCTCCCCGCCGGTCTGAGTGGAGAGGGCTGCCGCTATGATGTCACCCGTTGTTTCTGGAAAACGAGTTATAATAACCATTAGATATACAGGGTGACTACGGAGTCGTGATCCTCTCAATAAATTATTAAGTTCTATTAGTACGAGTACCTATAGTGGTTTTTAAAACCGTTAAAGTTTAGCGTTTTTAATAAAATAATATTATGTTTCCCTAATTGCCTGTATAATGGCGATCCCTATTCTCTAACTACCAAACGGTGATCATAATTTTATCGAATTTCACTTAAGTTTCATCGAACGCAATTTTCTGCTGAAACCATGATGTTTCCAGGATATTTTGAACATTAATGTAGGTTTGGTGAGGTTAGACTTGCGACTACGAAAAAAAAACTCATGCGGTGAGAAATGACATTCGATAAAAGGAGAATTCTGTGTAATGAATGAGACGTTTGTTGAAAGGTGTTTCGGTAAAATAATAGATAAACGGACCAAACAATTTTGATCCGTTAAGCGACCCTGCCTACGAACCATGAGTTGCCTTGGGAGAGCTAGTATTTTCTGTTGAATCTTGGATACAATCTATGTATTTAAATATGTTCTTCACTATTTAAGTATGTTTGTCTTGTGGAACTAAGTTAATTTGCCTGAGATTATCCAGTGATGTTAATATTATTTAACTGGGGTAAACGCCTACATATTACGGTTTTACCCAAATAAATACATCAAATCGAAATCACATAAGTAATTAAAATATCCTCTACTGTACCTAATCTTCATATCTACATCCTCTCCGCGATAGGCACAGTACGAACTTTGGCACCAATTTACAAAATAACAGTCATCGCTTACCCACTTCTTGTATCACATTATTTATTTCTGGGGTTTTGAAATTTAGAGGGAATGTTCCGTGGATTAAGGTGCACTAATAAAGGGATTTTTGAAAATTAATCCCCCAAGGGGTTAGAATAGGGGGGTAGCGGGAAACTAAGTACTACTAATACTACGTCACGAGCGACTTATAGTAACATAGAGGTATTTATTTTTACTTATTTTGTTTACAATTAAAACACTTGGGAAACGAAACGTCTATCAATAAGATACCAAAAAGATAGCGCAATTGAAGCTACAAACATTCTTGGTACTTAAAAAATGGAAATGAAAATATATTTATTGATACAGTAGTGGCTTAAGTGGTTAGTTTTAATTTAAATAGGTCCTTTTTAATATTAACATACAGTATGTGACATCCATACGAACATATATTTTGACATCAGTTAATTAATTAATAATGCATCCTAATTACCATAAAAACATGTCACACGCTGTATAAAATGTTATCAATAAAATGCATTGTTCGTTCTCTGTCTAGGCTAAACCAGTCTCGCAGAGTGACTAATTCTTGTTTACCGTTTTTGATTAAGATTTGAGACTTTTATCTTAACATTGATTCCTAGATGTACGAGTAATCTTGTTGTGTTCATCGCAACTGAACTCGGTGGTCGTTGACCTAACTAAATCGGGAATCTGAATGTAATCGTTAAATTGTAAACAATCTACACGCTTCGCATAACTATGTGTGATAATTTTATTACTTAGTAACACAATTCATGAAACATTATAAAGGATACTTGGTTTGGTTTTTAGGGTTCCGTAGTCAAACTAGGAACCCTTATAGTTTCGCCATGTCCGTCCGTCCGTCCGTCCGTCCGTCCGTCCGTCCGTCCGTCCGTCCGTCCCCAGTCTAGCTCAGAGACTCATAGTACTAGAAAGCTGTAATTTGGCATGAATGTACATATTAGTCACGCCAACAAAGTGGTAAAATAAAATTTTGAAAAATATTTTTTTTTAATGCACCTCCCCTACACGTAACGTGGGGATGTCTTTTTTTTTTCTTGCCTACCCCATAGTGTGGGGTGTCGTTGAATAGGTCTTTCAAAAATATTGCGGGTTTATAAAAACAATTTTTCGATTAAGGGATCCGTTTATGAAATATTAAGCTTTAAAGCGCTATTTTTTGTTAGAGTCAAGTGTCCCCCCCCCCCTACAGCCAAAACTACAAGTACTAAAAATCTGAAAAAAATCTTCAACGAAAGCGCATATAACGAATTTTAAAGGAAAACTATCACGGCTAAGTAGACATGATTAGTTCCTGAGATACAGGCGATTAACGGGTTTATACCTACTAAAAATCATATAAGACAGCGCCAAATAACTTTAAATAGAAAATTGTTTCATACATGTTGATTTTTGAGATAGTTTTTTGTGTTTGTCGTTACGGCTTCGGAACCCTACACTGAGCATGGTCCGACATGCTCTTGCCCGGTTTTGTAACCTCAAATCAACTTACACATGCCAATTTTCTTAATTAACCGGCCAGCTATGGCTGGATGTCGTTAAAAATCTAAATAGAAGAAATAATCGCGCAAGAGAATAGGTTAGTTTTTTTAATGCCTACTTACTGAATAAATATCTTTTATCTTTTTTTTTATCTTTAATTAATCAATGTGAAAATTATGGGTTACTCATACAGGTTTACGAAATAAGAAAAATATTAAACACCTGCAACCCAAATGTCAAATAAAAACTGGCCAAGTGCGAATTGGACTCGCACACAAACGGTTCCGTACCATTTTTGAATGAGGCACGTTTTAATTTTGATGTCATTTTACATTCATTATTTGCTGTTATAGTGAAAATAGTAATAAGTACACACTGTGAAAATTTCACCAGCCTACCCAAGTACTATTACGGTTCTCGAGATACAGTCTACTGACAAACAGACGGACAGCGGAGGCTTAGAAATAGACTCCAATTGGCATCCTTTGAGTACGGAACCCTAAAAAGAATTAAGACTTAAAATAGACGTTAGTTATTGTTTTCTATTTATCTCGAAATCACGTTATACTGAACACCGTCAAGTATTACGAAGATATTTTTACACAAACTCGATCTAAAATAAAACCTGTCAAGTGTCAAGATAATTTGTCCAGTTAACGCTGACATCTCCAATAAAAACAGAGCTTTGTGAGTAAAAGCTTCGTCGAATGAACTTGACATTTTCTCGCACTTTATTTACTTTTAAAAGGTTGTTTAGTTTCGAAATGGTTTAAGTGGGAAAAAAGTCATGTTTTTCGACTTTACGAACCACCATCGAACTTTTGTGTTACCTATTATTTAACCTAACAGCAAGTTATAAAGTGGCGTCGCCAGTAGTTCAATAATTGTATACGTATCTGTGGGAATTGCCTCAGGATATATCGGCTACACATAGGGTAAAGTCACCAGTGGTCGGCCAGAGACCTGTAGTCGGCCTCTGCCTTTACTTTGTATGAGTGCGAAGAGTGGGAAATATATATTTCCCACTCTTCGCACTCATATAAGGTTGACTACTGGTCTTTGGCTGACCACTGCTGACTTACCCTATTTACGTCAATTTCCCGAAAATATATGGCTGCAATGCGGTCAAAATTCAAAAATACGTATTATAGAGCTTAATTAATAAACTGATTTTGGTTGACATGGCCGTTCTTAAGACTTGTCAAAGTAAATGTCGTCATGAAAAAACTGTCATTTTGTCGTGTCTTAACTTGATGGGCATGTCAGCCAAGATTTATAATTTATAAATATGCGCGTGACTCCGTATACCTAAAATCCATCTGTGTAGGTGGTTAAAAAGCATGCAGAATGAAGCGTTGCCTACCATACAAAGTCTTCACTTCCTTGCTTAAACCCAAAACTTACGTCTTTTCGAAGCCAATCGGTCCGAGATTGCCTCTCAGCGATAAGTATTGTATTCGTAAATTGTCCCTAAGATAAGCGTATTATTTATAACCCATTGAACCGAGACGATAATGTTTCCGCTAAATTGCTGTTCAGTATATCTGTTCTTCTTTGTTTCTATAAGATTTACAGTCTGTGGGCACTAAGAAGGTGCTTCGGGTTTGTATTTCTCTCCCACTCGCTCTAAGTGCGTATGAGAGCGAGTGAGACACAAGTACAAACCCGAATCATCTTCTAAGAGCTATCGCACTGTACGTGGGATTTATACGGAAAAATTGGTTTTGCTGAGGGACTATCTAAAAAGATACGGTACTCCCATTGTCTTAGATAAGATAAGATAATCATTTCTATGAGTATATCAGTCTATGAGTAATAAGATCTACTTTTCAACTATTTCGGAATTACCCGGGCATATTTCGTATTTCCCCCAAATGTTCAAAAAAATGAGACATGACAATAAATATGCATAAAAAAGTAACAACAGCGTATTTTTGTATGTAATGTCCACTAATCATAGGTCTATACCTCAATTTTCAATAGATACGAAAATATAGGCAGTACAATTTAAAAATAAAATGTTTTTTAAATGAAATGCTGTCGTTTACTCAACTCGTCAAAATTTCTATCGTAATTACCCCAATGCACCTTACATTGTTATAACTGTCATCAAGTAATTAGTAGGAATAGTAGGTATCAACAGTTTGCCTATTTCGAAAAATAACAATATTTAATAAAATAACAAACATAAATTACTTAAAAAATTCATTCAAATCATAAAAAAATTTGCTTAGCAGCCAGTCCTTGAGTTGCCTCTTAAATTGTGCGCCGTTTAAGGCCTTAACATTGTCTGGTAAATTATTATAAACCTTAATCCTAGTTACAAATGTGCTTTTATTGAGTATTATAATAGCGTTGGTGTGGCTATCGCTATCACAGTTGCACTCGCATCAGACAGTATATTTGTTACTCGTATCTCATAGAAAAACGATGATTGCCGATCGCTATTAATGGTGCTCCTACGCTAGCTGTTTTAAATGCTAAATAACGTTACCTATAATATAAAACACGATAACATCCACTAAAACTACAAAACACTGGTAAATATTTATAACATGTTTGTTACCGTGTTGTAATTTGTTATATACCATTTAAAAAGTTTTATGTATAACGTGATAACAATATATAACATACATACATACATAAACTCACGCCTTTATTCCCAGAGTGGGGTAGGCAGAGCTACAGAATTTCCAACAACTATAAAAAGTTTTTGATAATTCTGTAACCACATATACAGGGTGTCTCATTCAAATCGGTCAGTATGGGAAAGTCTGAAACTATAAGACATACGAAGATTTGTTCTTAGGAACCATGTCACCGATTTTGATAAAAAGAAAAACTGCATTCATACATTTGAAAAAAAAACTGTATCCAGCTAGGGAATCGAACCTGGTTGTTTTGAAAAAATAAACTTACACTATTTCTATTCAGATATCGATTGTGTAGGTCTTAAGCAGTAAATGTTTCTAAGAAACATGATGTCTAAAATCCAGAAAATGCATTGTTTTCACATAATTTTAATTTATTTAAATAGATGTTCGAAGTGACCACCGTTACAATATTCAACAAGTTCAGGCATGTAAAATTGTTTTTACCTAAACGTGTTGAATATTGTATTGAAAAAAAAACGTGGTCACTTCGAACACCTACTATGATAAATTAAAGTATGTGAAAACAATGCATTTTATTCATTTTAAACATCATGTTTCTTAGAAACATTTACTGCTTAAGACCTACACAATCGATATCTGAATAGAAATAGTGTAAGTTTATTTTTTCAAAACAACCAGGTTCGATTCCCTAGCTGGGTACAGTTTTTTTTTCAAATGTATGAATGCAGTTTTTCTTTTTATCAAAATCGGTGACATGGTTCCTAAGAACAAATCTTCGTATGTCTTATAGTTTCAGACTTTCCCATACTGACCGATTTGAATGAGACACCCTGTATACATATTATATATATACAAGGTGTTACAAAAATACCCGTAAAGCCGAAAGGAGGTTAAATGGTACCTTATAATAAGTCCATTTACAATATTTGAGAACCGTACTATCACCGCATGACATACCGGCAAAAAAAATAAAACCATTATTGCTTTCATTGATCTGAAAACCCTATTTCAGTAAAATTAAAGAGTAAACTACGCAGAATGTTTATGTACATTTTTACCTAATTCGTGAAACGATCAAAAGACATACTAACAAAATGTACAGAATTCGATTAGATAGATTTTACAAGTCGAGTTTTGGAAGATTTTAAAAGACCTAAACTACTTACGAAGAAACCTAAACTAACACTTACTTTTTCGTAAAGAACGTCAAAATTACAGGAACGGCTCAAAGTGAGCTCTGCCTTGTTCAATGCACAACCTCGCTCGTTGGGATATGGTTTTAAACCCATTTAAGTTGACAATTATTAAATTGGTAGGCAGGCCTCTCTGTTAAAATAATCTATGGTAACTCCGGTTCCCTGACATGACAGCTTATTAGGGTTGACAATATTTTACGCTTTGATAATTTATTGGATTTTTTACGGGGTATTTTGTAACACGTTGTATATTGTTATAAAATGGGATAAAATGTTATATTAATACATATGTTTTCTAAAGTTATATAACATTTATTTTATTACAGTTAGTGTGGGAGCACTATAAGAAGCTGGTAGTACTGTATGTTTTGGTAATAGATCTATACTTAATTAAATAAAATGGTAGAGGTAGGGTAAATTGCTTTGAAAATCCCAAATTTAGTAAATACTTAAGTTGAAAGTCTTATAACAACCTACTGCAACTGTTTTTTTTTTCAATAAACATTCATCAAGAAACAAGATAAGTAGTTAAAAAAATATCTTGAAATAAGTCTTATTCATAAGATACATCGGCGATTGAATATTCTTATGCAATCTTTATTTGAGGCTTTTAAATATGTAGATACCTATGTAGGTATTATTATACTATTTATGGTACAAAAGTAAAAAAATATACAAACCACAAAAAATATAAAAAAGGACAAGTGCAAAGGCGCCATAATAATAATTACTCAGTTGTTTTTTGCAACCCACAAAGTTTACAGAATGTTAGGTGTCTATCCTTTGCCCGTGCAGCTGCCAAACCTGCCTAAGCGATAAAAAATAGGTCAAAAAAAAATCGTCTGGCTTCCGCCATTTTGGATGCGTCGTCATCATTAAATCTGACCATTAACTAAATTTAATAAAGCGTGTAACTCGTTTACAAAAGCTTGCCTATTAAAAGACTAAGTTATTAGAAGTCGTTAATCGCTGTTCCCTCTAAAAATGTTTAATTTTCCGTGATAAAAAGTAGCCTATGTCCCTCTGGGCTACGAAATTGTCATTTAAGGCGTTAGACTGTGAAGTTGGAAGAAACGAACATACTTTCACATTTATTATAATATTATTATTATTGTGCAAGGTAGCGGAACGGTGTGCGAGGAAAAAAAAAGTCACCAATAGGAATACTTTATTTTTCTAGCCTCGGTCATCGCAGCTCTCCTATTGGTGGATATCTTCCCACACCGCTCCACTACCTCGCATAGCTCTGGTGGATACCACAGATAAGTTAAAAATGTTACCAGTAACACAGATGACGGTAACACACGGTCAGGACTGCCAGAGCAGGAAGGCCTTAGAAGGAGACGTGAGTTTTTACACCGCACCGTTACGCCATCGAACGGGTGCACACCAACCTACATTCTAGTTACTGTAAAATTTGGGTACGTATTTCTTATCGCACTATAGAATACTGCCAGGGACAAAGTGTATCTAGTCTTAAAAGTTAAAATATATTTAAAAAAGACTGCAGACGTCAACATAAAAGACTGGAACGGCCTTCATTTTTTTTTTAACATAAGAAACTGAGCAAGGATCTCGCTTGACGCCAAATGGAAAAATATTATATTACCTGCCGAGATCATTACACTTATTTGTTTATCTGCCGCTAAAAAACCATCACAAATATCACAATTCAAGAAAACCTGTTCTATAGACTACGGCTATAGCCGTATAATCAAAGGATCTTAAGACGTCAAATGGAAGACGATTTGTCATTTCTGTCTAGAGATGGACATCTCAGCCAAGATCGGTTTACGAATTTGGTTCTAAGTGTATTATAATCAAATTGATATTTTAACCGTCACCAACTTTGCGTAAAAGCTACAATGTAACGCTGTGTGGTTGGAGTGCACCAGTTAGTCGCAAGCGCATCGGTAATGGCACGTTACGGGATCAAAGTGTTAAACGTTTACTTTCGTCCTGTTATTATTGTACTGTCAGCTGATCGCGATTTTTATTAAATGTAACTTTACCTTTGTTTGTTAGTACGTATACTTGGATCAAATCTTATAAATTTGGAAATATATGGATTAGGATATTTTGGCATGCCAATGTTGTTTTCATTATTAAAATTGTCCTGTGCTTTTTTGCGCAGCGACTCAGTCTGGCTGTGCAAAGGAGGAACGTGGCCAGCATTTTAGGGTCCAAGCCGCGAGCGAGTGAACTGCAAGGGTTATTTTATTTATACTTACCCCCTTACTAATAAACGTTGAGTAACGGTGGTATAGCTATACAATGTTTTGTCCTTATCTGTCATTGTGACATTTGAATTTGACAGATAAGGACAAAACATTGTATAGCTATCTATACCACCGCTACTCAACGTTTATTAGTAAGGGGGTTAGTAATTATATTAATTATTATGTTTTGTAATTTTGTATGTGTTTCCTGTGCTATTTTAATCCTTATTATAATTAGCCTTTATCATTATAGTAACAGTATGATCAAATCAAACACCTATTTTATTAATAAACACGAAAGAGCTATTGCATTGGCACTTGCACTGGCATATACACAGAATCATAATTCTTCCTTGTTAGCTTGCCGTAGTTGGTTAAAAAAGAGAGCTCTACAAAAGTTCAAATATTAAAAAATTTATAATGCGAAAAGGAGCCATAAAAGCTAAGAACTGAGTCAGTTGGCAGAAATAACAGCGGACATTGTTCCTAAGGATATAAATAAAAATAACAAGTCTTTGTCTTATAAATAACTTAGAGTGACTCCACCGTAAGAGGTTAGGATCATTACATACGATATAGCTTTCTATTCTTGGAAATTCTGTTTGTTTTTGGAATAAAAAGGCAAAGTTGTCTCAGTTTTATTTTTAGCAGCATGGTTTCTGCTGATAGATCGAACGTATAAGGCTGCTTAATTGAAAATTCACGCGCTAAAATGTGTTTTGTTCGGTCTGACGGGACTACTTAAACTCGCCGCTGCAATTTCGCTCGTTCGTCCGACCGTCCGTGGTTTTTGAGAGAATAACACCCCTGTGCACGATAATTAGTTGACACTCTGGAGTGCGGTACCATGGTAAGAGGTCAATTAGGCATATTACAAAACGTCACTGCCTCCAAAGATGTAAAAAAAACCTGATTCTCGACCATAAATTCATAATCCCACTGAGTATCACTGTCATACTGTCATAAGGTGCTTGTCTCCTTTTAAAGCAAGTATCAGTACGAAATATATGACGCGTGGGTCGACCTAACCATATGCAGTAAGGTGACTTGCACCGAGTGTATAATAAAGAGCTACTTAATATAAATAAGTATTTTATGGAGAACTGTCTTATCTACCCGTGCAGTTGCCGGGTTAGAATAATGCTAGTCCATTGTCTTCCCGTGGATGTCGTAAGAGGCCTACTGTAAAACGATGGGCTTGCAACGTGTCACTAATACGCTGGTATACCTTAGACAAATTGTGCAATATATGGATACAGAATTATCAACAAGTTTTGAGAGTTGTAGTTAATTCTGTTTAGCTCTACCTACCACACTCTGGGAACGAAGGCGTGAGTTTATGTATCTATATACCTATATGTAAGTATGTCTTAACTAACTGCAAAAAACTGTATAGTTTTAGTTATAAGAGCTGACCAATATTCTGCCACGCAAACGGCATTGCTAGTGGAGTCATATAGGTGATGCGCCATGGACTGTGGTGAAGAGCCGCAGCTGCAGCCACACTTTACCAAGTTTTCTCGGCATCTACCCACCTAATCGGGCTGTCTGTTGAGAGACTTCTACCTGCGCCATATTGAATGACCCGGTGGAAGTCTCTCTACAGTTGGACAAAAGGTCAGCAAAGAATGTTCCTCTTCCCACAGACGGGAACGGGCTTTTGGGGCGTAAGTCAAATTGAAGCTGACTTATTCTCTTGTCAAACTTGCCAAAACAAATTAGGGAGATTTTTATGACGTCACAAGCTTTTACAGCGAAATAACGCTAGCGCGCTGTGTTCAATATTTTTTCATTTCAATATTTTAAAAACCATAATGAGCACAAAAGCATTAGGTACTTGTCTTCTCTGTCAACATCCCTACTATTACAATAGTAGACTTTAAACAGTACGTACCTAGACTTTAGCTAACTAGAAGACTGGCAAAAATATTAATTTGCTTTTATCATGCAAAATTTTCTCCCAATCCCACCACTAAAGAGTCCGGCACTACGATAGGACCAAAGACTCAGTCAATAACCTCAAACCAACAATTTTGTCTATAAGTAGCGTAAGTACGTGCCGTGTATGCCAAATGGACTATACTGTTAAGATATATGATCCCTAGGCTCAAGCGGAAACAGGACTTCTCTGCACCTGTTGCCGATATTCGATATTGGCCCACAAACTATCGTGCCACGGAACTTCACGCATACTTACTAATTAAAGTATGTTTTGTTACTTTCAAATGTCGCAGTGGAAGACAAGGTACCTATACTTACTTTTTTTGGTCACCATCATCAATTATTTTAAGCTGTTCTCAGAGCGGTCTAGCGGCTAAGGGAGTCGCCTCACGATCGTAAGGTCCCGATTTCGAATCAAAGCGTTCGTCATATACCCGGCGCTCTAAGAACCTAGGAACCTGGGTGGTAGGACCTTGTGCAGGGTCTGTCCGGATCGCTACCACCGTCTTATCCATTAACCTACCGCCAAACAGCAGTGTTCGCATTGTTGTGTTCCGGTTTGGGGATAAGACAGCCGGTGAAATGACTAGCATAGAGGCATTCCATCTTAGTCCTCAGGGTTGGCAAGGCATTTGCAGTCTTAGGATTGCTCTGCAGTCTTGTGAATGCGAATGTGTATGGGTCACAGTTTCCACTTACCATCAGGTGGCCTGTGTGCTCGTTTGTCACCTCTATGCCATAAAAAAAAATAAAAAAAATAAAAAATTACAGCAGTAATTAGTTAATGTTCGAAGGATGCAACTTACGTCGTAAAATTTACAGTTCATTTTAATTTCGTAATAATTACCTACTTTTATTTAGATAATTCATATAATTATGTAAGTACATACACGTACAAGCCAGTCATCTCATCAGTCAATAATCAAATAAAATTATTGTCTCCGATAGATCCTTGTCCCATGTTTTTTTCGATTAGGTCAAGATACTTGGATTATTTATTGAGCTCATATCCTGAACATAATGTGTAGCTATTTTGCACTGATATTCTCATTACTGTACTGTGCACTATAGATTCAATTATAGAATCAAGTCGAATTTCAATGGCCTTGCTAATAACTCAATTAACAGTATATACTTATCTACCTACATCTACAAAGCTTCCTGTATCTGTGATATGTGTTAATTCAGTGTTGTTACACTAATTATGTATTAGGTCACCGACTATATAGGTACTCAATTTCAAGGTTACATTTAGGTTAATAACATGCCTATTTGTAGCCACGGTCTAACATAACTTATGTTAATTTCATTTATAAAAGACGACACGTTTAGTCTAGTTGGCAGTGACCCTGCCTACGAAGCTAGCGGTTCTGGATTCGATACTCGGTATGGGAAAATATTTGTGTGATGAGCACGAGGATTTTTTCTTGAGTCTTGGATGTTTTGCATATATTTAAGTGTGTATTTCTCTATATAAGTATGTTTATCTTTGTCTAGTACCCATAGTACAAGTCTCGAACTTAGTTTGGGACTACGTCATTTTGTGAGATTTTCTGTGATATTTACTATTATTAAAATAATAAGATTTTTTTTGGGATTTCTTAAGAATATTTATCGTGGATTTAATAAAAATATAGATGCATCTTATTAAAAAAAATAACAACGTGTGAATAATCAATTTAATTATGCCATTACTAGACCTGCGCACATCATCATCTGATCACTAGTCAACGTCATTAGATTTCAGTTATTTATTTAATATGGAAACCTAAAACACAACGTCTCAATTCCAAATATTGCCTAAGGCCGAAACGAGTTTCTGAATGCCCTTAATAAGCCCTAAGTCGTTTGCCGTAAATCTCGATGCGTGGGCACACCGCAATCATTCGATGATGTCATAAAGTCATAATGCAATATATAATGTACAATACAATATAACTACAGTGCATGACACAGTTCGTTTTCTTGTTAATTTGGTGGGATCATGCCTTTTATAAGGATAATAAGTATAAAATTAACTTTCATTCTTACAAGGTTGAAAAAGAGGATTTTATGCTTTTTATAAACTCTTGTTCAAAATACAGAATTAGGGTTTATTCACTCACAACTCAAAGACGTTAATGATTTGTTTACACTCGTCAGAAGCAGCGATATCACAAGACTATAGTTAGATGAGCTAGTTATTCTACGGGGTAATAACTATATTGTCTTTAATGTGTAATCCTAATTGTATTGGCTATGTTTTGATAGCTCTTATTTAACTAGATACTTCTTAAAAAAAATGGGGGTCGAGTTAAAAACAAACCCATAACACGTCAAAAGCAATAGGTTTTATCGTGTTGAATAGAAGCCTAGATGGTTTGAATCTTCTGGCCTTTTTGACCATAACCTTTTTTTATTTGTCAAAATAATTAAATTATATAACGCTGCGTAATAAAACAATATACCTAAGTAATTATACTTTATTATGTTTTGGTATCTATCTATTTTCAAGAAATCCTACTTCTTGTTAAGTACCTAATAACAAAACGTTGTTTGTCTCGAAAATATATGTACTTAATAACCATTTAGTCTGTGAGCATTTAGAAGGTGCTTCGGGTTTGTACTTTTCTCTCACTCTTAATGAGAGCGTATTAGAGCGAATGAGAGACAAGTACAAACCCGAAGCACCTTAGAGCTATCGCTCTGTACCTAACTAGAAAATAAATAAATCAAGGAAAATATCACCCCAATTGTCCTAGTCCCAAACTATAGCCTTGTAGTACCGTATGGGTACTACTTCTGTATTCTGCTTAGAAGATTAGTAACTAACGATTCCCCTGAAACATAATTAGATAAAATATGTAGGTACATTTTTCTCAACACAGCTTAAACTGTTAAAGTAATTCCATCTGCAACACCAATTATTTTTTTAATCTCTCCCGTATAATCTGGTAAAACAATAAAGGATTAATGTTTGTTATGTTCATGAGCAAGCTTCCCAGATGTTATTTAATTAGTCGGATATTCCCTAGAGGATTTGAGAGGGAACAAACTTCGTTGATTAAGAAATAGTTATAAGTACGGCATAGTCGCAAGAAAGAATGTACAATAAAAACTTATATACTTACCCCCTTACTAATAACCGTTGTGTAACGGTGGTATAGCTATACAATGTTGTGTCCTTATCTGTCAAATTCAAATGTCACAATGACAGATAAGGACAAAACATTGTATAGCTATACCACCGTTACTCAACGTTTATTAGTAACGGGGTTAGTACTTAAATATAAATGTACTGGTAATTTATTTGGTATTAGTTAATTATAGTTTCAATTGTATTTGCATTAGTCGATAGCCCGCAAGCTGCTCGTAGTACATTGCGTCATTGCAATAGTTTCCGACTCAAAACGCGAATACTAACTTGTCAATGTCAACCAACACTATATCATTCATTTATGTTATTTAGGAGGGTTTGTTGATTCATTGAAGAGAACTTAGCTGTCTAAAAACTTACGACATACCTAACGTTTACGTGTACAGTCAAGGGCAATAATATGTATACACTTTAGTACCTTGTCACTTTAACCACTGTGACAGTTCATATATGGCAGTTCAAATATGACGACAATTAGACAAGGTACTAAAGTGTATACATATTTTTGCCCTTGACTGTACACAATCATACATGATCAGGGGCCGTACAAACAAGTTACAGTTGGAAAGGATGGATGAAAAAAGATTGACGAAAGAGATATACAGATCGAAAGTGAGTGGACGGGTCGGAAGGGGCTGCCCTAGGCGTACTTTTTCGAGTCAAATCGGTGAAATACTGGAAAAGGGCCGAATATTAAGTACCCGAAACCGACGTGCGTGCATGACTCGATGTATGAATGTGGAAGAAGCGAAAGAAATTTGTCAAGATCGTAGCAAGTGGAAAGAAGTGGTCTCTGCCTACCCCTCTGGGAAACAGGCGTGATTTAATGTATGTATGTATGTACTAGATTCCTATCCTTTTTACTTGATCCTCTGGGCCCGTCACTCTCGGTCTAATATGGCTGTTACATGCTGGTCAGAAAGTGACGGATGTTTTATCCACATCGATAAACACGAACATACTAGTTTCACTCTATATACAATTTCGTTTGTTACAACATGACTATTTATTTTTGCTCGTGAATACAATCATTGCGCGTATCTTCTGCGCATGCGTTTGCGCAAGTATTTGCCCAATCCGGCGCAGGACCATCTGTCCGCTGACCCACTGAGGCTATCAGCAAAGGGCTCGTTATGCCGACCTTGAACCTATATTAAACATAATATACAATTCGTATCGCTTTAAATTTGGCAAATAATATGGAAATAACTATAGGGTAGATGACAAAGTCCGATTTTGAAATTTTGGAAAATAGAGAGCGCTATTTAATGTAAGATCAAAAGGAACATCGTCAAACTCTTTTTTACCAAGCTATATGGTACGAGGGCTGCCTTTTAAGTTGTGTCGTTTGGAAAAACTAAAGACAATTTAAGTGTTAAATGGTATTTATTGTTTTTCAAAGTAATCACCGTGACATGTAATACACTTTTTCATTCGATCGAACCAGTTTTCGAAACACTTATTCCAGTCCGAAGTCGGGGTCTCCAAAATGGCCGTTTTGTATGCCTCAACGGCTTCTTCAGGCGTCTGGTACCGTTGACCACGAAGTCGTTGCTTGATTTTTGGAAAAGTAAAACAATCGTTAGGGCTTAAGTCTGGACTGTACGGCGGGTGTTCCAGAATTTCGACGTTTTGCTCTTTTAAAAACGCAATTGTTTGCCGGGCGGTGTGCGAGCTCGCATTATCGTGGTGCAGTCTTATACGACGTCTTGGGTTATTTTTTCGAAACTCGCCGATGACTTCTGGTAAACAGACAGTGGTATACCAGTCAGCATTAACCGTTTTACGATCCTCGAGCACGATGGTGGCAACGTGGCCACTTTTCGCCACAAACGTGGCGACCATTTTTTTCGAAGTGCTCCGTGAGCGTATTACTTTGGTTGGTTTTGGCTCATCTTGGAACACCCAAACAGTCGACTGCTGTTTAGAATCGGGATCGTAGGCATATATCCAAGATTCGTCACCACTGATAATGTCGTAAACATGTTTCGAGTTTCCTCGGTTGAATTGCCGCAGAGTTTTGCGACACCATCGAACGCGAGCCGTTTTTCGGTCTTCACTGAGTAAATGTGGTATCCAGCGTGAGATCAACTTTTTTACGCCTAAGTGATCATGCAAAATACTGTGAACACTGGTCCCTGAAATACTTAAGGAAACTTCTATCTCACGGTGTGTCGCATGGCGATCGTCGACGATCAGTTGCCGTACAGCATCAATGTTCTCCTGGGTTACGGCTGTTTTTGGTCGACCTTCACGATGTCTATCACCAAGACTAGAGCAACCACGTTGAAATTCTAAATACCAGCGTTCCACAGTCCGGAGACATGGTGCTTTATCATTGAAAACCGTAGTCAACTCTTCGAAGCACTGAAGTCGCGTTAAGCCCCTTTTGAAGTTGTAAAAAATTATCGCACGTAAATTTTCCTTCGAAATTTCCATTTTCACAACTGACTTGTCAACTTTGAACGAACGCTGTACTAAAACAGTTGGGCCGATTTCGAGTCATTCTTTTGTTTTCGAATTCTAAATTCAAATATTTTAAGATGACACTAGTTCTTTTTTATGCAATCACGGGAGGTTTGCAAACGACAGAACTTAAAAGGCAGCCCTCGTAAATGGTTTTGATTAGGATACCTATACCTACCTAATTAATAAAAAATAATCGATATGCCATTACCAAATTTTGAATCCATCATCTCTTTGTTCTACAAAAGACTCATATTTTGTACTCATATTTTGATACTATTCAGAATATAAGTATTTAAAAGATAGATAGTATATTTACCGACAGTAGAAGATCTTTCTGTATCTTCCATAATATTGTCTTTACTCACCTAGCAGCAGTAGGTAGGTACCTACCTACTTTGATTTATTCTTGATGAAAATTCGTATATGACCTTTAACAGTAATTGGCAACCATTACACTCGCAACGCAATATTCCAGTAGGCAACCATATTAAAATGTTTATGAGCTCGTCTATCTAAAGTTTACACGATTTATGCTGGGCTTAAACGTTATTTATAGAGTTCCATTAGACTGGCTTAACTTCGTCCTGCGACGTTACCTGCAAAGCTCGTAAACTTTCATTTGTTTTTCGTGATGAAGCATTGGGTTTTAAATTTTGAACGAAGTTTGACGTGTCCTTTGAAACTAGGGTTATCCAACCTTTTCTCCGTCACGCCTACCTCGAATCATATTAATAAACTAGCTTCTACCATAATGCATATTTGGTATTTCGCCTAAACCGCCTAAACATTGCCTGACTTATTAAGGACACCATTATTCAGATGATGGATGTACCGCACAGGACAATTTATGATTGTCAGACGAAATAAACGAGGTAAGAGAATACCATAACTGTGCCCCTTTTTCCACAATGTATTGCCCATTTTCCTACGATAACGTAATCATATTGTTGATATTATGACATCTTATTAACATGACAGTAACAATTGGATAACGTTAAGTGTTATTACGATATCGAAGCAAGAAGGTCCAATCCAAAGTAGGATAACGGCCGTGAACTCACGCAGCCAAGTAACAACTAACTGTAGCAAATAGATCCGACAAGGTTTGTTAAAAGTACCTACATAGATTCAGCAGCGTACAGACAAAGTTAATTCTAAATTAGCTCGACGACATGCGGTCACTTAGTGTATTAATTATTAAATTAATACTAATAGTGTATTAATTAAACCCTGCCTAGGAAGCAGTCGAGGGTAGTGATTCTCTGAACAACGACGGTCGGACGGACGGACGAGTGAATGTCCAAGCGGCGAGTTTAAGTAGTCCCGTCAGTGCGAACAAAATACATTTTAGCGCGTGCATTTTCAATTTAGCAGCATGGTTTCTGCCGATGGATCGAACGTAAAAGGCTGGCTAATTGAAAATGCACGCGCTAAAATGTGTTTTGTTTGCTCTGACGGGACTACCTAAACTCGCCGCTGCGATTTCGCTCGTTCGTCCGCCCGTCCTTTGTTTTTGAGAGAATAACACCCCAGGGTTAGGTCTCCGATGTAGGGAAATATTTGTGTGAGAAAGAATATTTATTTGGCTACACAAGAATTGTTCACTTAATCGTAACTAATTTCAAGATTGACTTGCATTGACCCAAACACACCTTCGGTCACCTTCTGGGTCGTATTCAAAAATATTGTACATAATTAAGGGCTTATTGAAAACAAAATCACGATAATCGCATCCTTTGTGTAACGAAAGTTAGTCGTATAAACTATGTAGAGGTATATGGGTAACTTTCGTCACACAATGGAATCAATTAAGTTTTGTGTGTGAATAGGAATTAAAGCACCTAACTATGTACATTATTTTTGAAAACCTCCCTAATACACACTAAAAGCATAACTAATAAAAACCAATGGATTTCAAAAACGGAATTTGAATTCACTTTTATCTAACCAGCCAGTACCGCTGGAAAGGTTGCCAGGCTACAAAAATAAGAAAACCAATTCAAGATATCAAGCAAGCCGGCATAACTGCGCTTCCGTTTGTCTGTATTTCGACGTATTCCTATTCTATTTCCGAACGGTTGCAACACTGCGCTAATGAGTACGTAAATAGTACGGCTAAATGAGGGATTTTGAATACTAGCGTGTTTTAACTTTGAATGTAAACGAAAAGGTTTAAAATACAGCGTTAGATACACAAAAGGAAACAATATTAGAATAGATGAAATTCCTATGGGAGCACGTCTTTACCTATCGCTAATTATTTGAAATTATTCGTATAAGTAATAAGATTTACTTGTCAAGTCAGTCACCTTTTTAGGCTTTCTAAACTATCTAGGGTAATGTTAGCGTTGATTTACAATAGCAGTGAAAAAAACATGTAATTTATGCAAACATTGATTTAGGGTACCTAAATGATAAACGATACATTAAATACTTAGTAACAAAAATGGGTATTCCGATCAAATCCGATGAGCGATGATCAAGTAAGGTTAGGCGGGGCTACTGCGTCTGAAGGGCCATTGTAACTTTTCATACTAAGACGTTTTCTACTTTTAAAATTAGTATGAAAAGTTACAATAGCCCCTCAGATACAATAGCCCCGCCTGACCTTATTAGATCTCGCTACGTTATTCTTGTACATAAATACATTATAAGAAAAAAAATCTTTAAAATATGAATGATTAATGATTACGAACTACAAGCGAAAACATTTTGCATTTGAATATTACAAAGTTTTATTAAGTTTCTTTGGGATTAAGAAAACTTTACCTACGTGAACCCTATCGCAAATTCTATCAAAGGAAACTTCGTGAAGGCATCTACAGTTAGGATAGGCGAAAAAGTTGAACCCTTTGAAGTAGATAAGTTGGTTAAAGCAATTATCCAAAATCCATTCCGTATTAGGCTGGTTACCCACCAGCTGGTGTATACAGGGTGTCGGATAAACCGACCAACCCGCCTAGGGCTGATAGAACAGCTAAAAAGCTATCGATTTAATCCCTATACATATATATGTTCAGCGATTTTTACTAGTTTCGGAGATATAGATCATTTAAACATGAATTTTTGTAATCTTTATCTTATGCCCACGTCACAAAAAATCTTTAATTTCATATTTTATTTCAAAAGCGTTCTGGTGGTATCTTACCTAATTACAATCATTACAAATCAGTGAAGTTTTTAAACCCATTTTTTGCTGGTTTTTTTTATCAACTTTTAAGTATTGGCATGAAGTTTGTTTCTCCATACTAGTTGTCCCATGTTTGTAAAAAAACAATTTATGTGATTAATAAGACTTAATTTAATAAAACTGTTTTTACTTCTCGAGTCAGGGTGCCTAAACTTACTTCATCTTGACCGCATCATCACGTCACTCACCCAACCCAAAATACAGTTATTAATTGTGTGTATATTTGTTGTTATTTGGCATATTATGATGTTAATGTCGTAACTAAAAACCAGCAGGCCTAACTCTAATCATACTTATGTATGTATAGACACAAAAAAATCCAAGTACAGGTTATGTAATCAAAAAAAGGCCGTTAAAAAGTTAAAATATTCATTCAGATTTAGGTTAATTCAATAAATGCCCACATTGGCACTCTTACAGGTCAAATAATCTACGAGCGATTCCAAAGATTCCACTGCACGAAGCGCCGCGACAGATATAAGTATTGGTACACACAACATCACACCTAACTAACCATTAAAGACAGAGCAGAGAGAAAAAGAAAGAGATGTATATATGTGTATTATGTCAACAACATACGATTCTAGTGCGGCTCTCTTTCATGCAATATTTCAGATTTCTGAAGTGTATAGCTAGATGTGTTGCTGTGTGTACCTTATTAGTACATTTCATAAGCACAAGTACACCGTGATCATTTGATATCTCATTGCTAGAATATGTAGTCACTTACCCTGGTCCAAGGTGAGAGAATGAGCAGCCATCACGAAGCCGATGAAGATGAGGGCCTTGACACCCATGGCTGCAGCCGCCATGATTACCTGTTAAATTGAACATCCAGCCAATAAAAATGTTGTTCAAACCTATTGATTAAGTATAAAAGACATTGTACAATCAACCAATTTGATTCCTAGGCCACTATGGACTTTGTCAACGTGACGTTGTAAACCAAATCATAGGGAGTCTCTTACGTTTTGGTTGACAACGTCACGTTAACATAGTCCAAAGTGGCCTAGAAATCAAATTGGTTGACCTCGTTGTCACTGCATGTCTAGTTCACTCTAGGCCTTGTTTCGTTTATTGGCTCTTCAGATTTTATCACATAGTTTATATGGTTTATTCTATTCGGCTATAAGAGAGAACATCGATATGGACAGACACAAGTTAAAAAATCCTTTTCCTAAACTATAACTTACCAAAACTCTTATAAGATACATTTCAGATTAACACTAGACCAACTCAAAAAAGTAAATAACATATCCTAATGGCCTCGGCCGGCGGGAATACTCTCGGGTGGCCAAAATGAGATAATTTCATGCTCTGTTGGGATTATCTCATAATTGAATGACGGCTCGGGCTTTCAGATAACCATCTTTTAGACGAAATATACCGCGTAACTCTAGTTTTAACGCTAATGTAAGTTTTGATTCGTAGTCAGTCCTCCTCGTAAGATAAGACGAGAAAGATAATTAGAGGTAACCCGTGGTTTATCGAACTTCACTTGAATTTCAATTTGAATTCGATTAGAACATTTATTGAACGCTATCTTCTGCTGAAAACATTATTTATTCAGAATATTATTAAACATTAATTGCGTAGGTTTGGTTAGACTTGTGAGTTGTGACTACCAAAAACAAATAACTCTTGAGACAAGAAATATCTTTCCATGAAATAAAAGTTCTGCGTAGCTAATAATACATTCGTTGAAAGGTGTTTCAATAAAGTAATAGGTATGTACTATATATCTTCTTCTATACATGTTATAAAACTCTTTCATGACTGACTGACTGACTGACAAACAAAACAGCCTTAACCGCTGGGGATTGGAAAGGAGAGAATATTCCTTGGATACCCTGTGTACAAAGAAATATTTTTTTGAAAATTAACCCCCAACAGGAAGAAGAAGGAGGAAGAGCGTCAACGAAGCCGCGGGCGTCCTGTAGTCTCCAATATATATAAAACAGTACCGTGACTTAATGACTGACACACAGCCAAAACCGATGGGGATTTTAAATTTGAAGAGAATATTCTCTCTTGTCTTAATCCCCTACAGAAATAAATACGCGAAGTAGCGGGAATTTAATTCTACGAATATGAAGTCGCGAATGTCTTCTACATACATACATACATTAAATCACGCATGTTTCCCAGAGGGGTAGGCAGAGACCAGACCACTTCTTTCCACTTGCTACAATCTTGACAAATGTCTTCTAGTCTATATTTATATTGTAAACAGGAGATTAGATTGTTTGTTGGTTTGTATGCATTGATTAGGCTCTGAAACTACTGGACCGATTTGAAAAAAAACTTTCATCATAGAGTCCTACATTATCCCTCATAGGCTATTTTTTATTTTACGCCGCGGACGGAGTCGCGGGCAACGGCTAGTATAAAACAATTAGGTCAATTTGTGGCTTCGGTGTCTCGCGAAAGAAGGTCAAAAAACGAACTCATACTCGTATACAATTACAATGACCCGGTAATGTTATCAAATCAGGACTCGCGGCCGCACCCAGTCAGAATGACGATAAAGTCGGTTTTACATACAATAAGTTTGGAAAACCGGTCAAGTGCGAGCGGGACTCGCACACTGAGGGTTCCGTATCGGCTCGAACAGTAGGTCTTATATTCCGATTTTAATTCGGTTTCCAATCGAATTAGCTCGATCTCAACTCACCCTTGGCCATTTTTAGCACGTAAATTATAAAAGGATACAAGTCTCCCGAAATTGAGATGAAAATCGGTATAAGTCTAGTTTACCCTATACGTGACGTTAACACTTTCGTATTAAGAGCATTTTGAAGCTAAAAAATTCCATACGTGTGTATTCCATAGTGCCAAATTTGTGTGTTTTTTTTTGGCAGACACGCGATTTTATCTGCTGTTCACATCCTCTTAAGAGCTAAATCGATGTTTAGCCGTGTTCAATAGAGCCACAGAATTTTAGAATTAATTTCAGATTATTTACACTATAATTTATACGAGCACTCAGAATTGAGTTGTAAGTATATTTACTTAAAAGTAGCGATAACACATGGATAACAGCGATGTTTTATTTTTACATTAACTTACAGTTTGCAGGGGTCAACTGCCTATTTGCTAACATCTTAGATGCGAGATAATAATTTAAAAAGTGGATGTTTTTTAGCCGATTGCAAAGGAGGATAAATGTAAAATGTACGAGAAGATAGAGACGGTATGTGGGAGTACACATAATTTGAAACACTTGCGTGTTTTTCCTAAAATTGCCTACAAATATCACTTATTGAATTTGACGACCGTATTGCTTTTCGAGCTTTTCAAACTTATTTATGAAAAAATCGTCACTTCATCGTCATTAACTAACTCTGAAAAGCCACCGTTAATTTATGTTTGTATTATATAATATAAGTATGAATGCGTACACAAGCTACCTGATAGTAATTCATATCTGAAGCCCATATACATTTGCAATCTCTAGACTGCAATCTAGATGAATTGCAAAAATATTGTACATAGTTAAGGGCTCAATTAGAAAATCCTTAACAATCCTTAACTTTTTCATTAGTATAACGAAGACTAGTATTATAATCATATCACTTTCGTTACACAAAGGAAAAAAAATGGAAGAAAGTTAACTTGGTTTCGATTAAGTCCTTAACAATATTTTTGCATTTCACCCATCTGACGATGGCAATGTCAAGATTCCGAATGCGTTGCCAACCCTGAGGACGTAGATGGCAAGACATGCCTTTAAATGATTATTATGTGCAAATACCTAGTACCTACTTATGTATTCACTTACTTTATGTCTGCGATTACATTCATAAACGTTAAACGCTTATTTAATATTTAGAAGATTTATTCGTTGACATAGTAAGTAGTAAGTAGGTACCTTCTCGTGCTTGTACCTACCAAGCCAAAAATACACAAAATGTTCACGTCTCTCATTAGCTTCGTGGGTTTTACCTTTCGTCTCTCTCTTTTTAGTTTTCTGGTCGAACCTATATTGTAGAATAATAAAATCAAATAATAATAAAATCATTTTAAGTGATGTATTAGTTAAGATCAACAAAACAAAAAACTACACAAAATTAAAAAATAAATTTCAAACCTACCTAGTTTTTGACGCACAAATTTCCCGCGCAAAGTGACACAAAGTTCGATCGTACAACGCATGCGCGACCGAGGCGCGCCGACTGACCACTGACAACTTAGCCGTGCGGACTTATGAGCGTGGGATGGGATCATTCATGAATGCAGTTTATTGGTCATGCTATCTCAAGACTTTAACTCCGCATGGACAACTGTTGAGTCCTCCACTGTACTACGAGACACCAACTTGAAAATTCGGTGGCTCTGCCATTTTTACCTTGAAAAATGCAAACGAACTGGTTTTAAAAGTTCAGGTAGTTACTAATAAATTTGATGAGTTTGCAAAAAGCAGTCTTTACTATTTCACTTTACTGCGACACTTTGATTACCTATAGTCCCTTAAATAGACCCCATTTCGTTGACTGTAATACGTAGAATCATAAGGTAGGATAATTTTCAGACTGCAAAGTACAAATCTACCCTTAAACTTAAAAAATAAAAGTAACAACTTCTTTGAAACTTAAATCTTGTTGGTTATTGTGTTTTGGAACATTACGAATGTAGATTTTCTGTTCTTAATGTATGGTATGTACCTATAATAGTAGTATTAAGTGAAGTTAATAAATTCGGTGTTACGCTTAATCTGAATTTAAGACGTTACAATAAAAGTAATTAGCGAAAGTTAATTTAAATATAAGTCACACATTGTTTAAATATGGCGCTCTAAATACGTTCTTTATTGCCAGCACAATTAAAATGGTTTTTTTGATTCCGCACTGCATCACATGCAAGTATTTTTTTCATTTTGTATTAATTTACAAATACAATTACAAAACAAAGTATATTTTACATTTTACGAATGTAAATATTTTAAATTGTAGTTTTTGTAAATGTCTATGATATTTTCATGACCGTTCGTTTTACGACCGGGCAACAAAATTCTACATTGGCTATACTCGTTATTTTTTTTAAAGTTTGAGTGATTTGTCTGCAATCGTAAATGTCATAGCATTTTTGAGCTCAATATTATATCAGAATGGCAGAAAATAGAGAGGAAATTTTAGCAAACTTTCAGGTAAATTACTTGATTATCACTGAACTCGCAATAAAAAGAAGGTTTAATTTGATAATTTACGTATTGTTCAGGTTATGTGATGAACAACAACAGTGACTGTTAATTCTTCTTTATCTCTTTGTACTTCTTAGGTTTTGTTATATTTTATGTGTATAATTATGAATTTGTGATCTTAATAATGTCGTCTTTCGGCGAGGCATGGTTATTATGGAGGTTGTTTTATGTTTTGCTGCAAGATCACTATTCTGCTAGTTTTCCATTGTATCTTTGTAAAATCTTGATCGTGGTCATTTCTACGAGGTTGATTTGATCTCAACTGCGTATCATAACCGCAGTTAGCATATCGTGAAGGCAATATTCCTAATTTGTATATTTTCTCATGACTTCCATTGTTTCCTTTGTTTTGTGTCAATATATTTTGTTGTTTTCAGGGAATAACAGCTATAGAAGATGTTGCTGAGGCAATTTTACACTTGGAAGAGGCAAACTGGGACTTACTTGTAAGTTAACAATGTATTTCTTATTATTTTATAATCTAAAGGTTTATGTAGAATAAAAATAAATTGTAACCAAAATAATATACAGATCAAGGAAAATTCAATGGTTGCTTCCAGTGTTGTGACCAACTTACTAGGCTTGATGCAGGTTTTCTAGTTAACAGTACAAAAAATGAAGAGAAAATATGGCCTGTTCTGATCTTTATTATGAATGTGCTAAAAGTAAAAATTTAATTCATGAACCACAAATAATCACTTTATACCCGTCTCAAACAGTCTTTGTCCAAAAAACAACTTGGGCTCTATTCTACTCGGTAAAGCTTAATTGCTTTTGACATGTTATCATATCGGCTGCAGCAAAATATGAACAGAAACTGTCTAAACATTGAATAACTTAGCAGTTGAACTAATGCACTAAAGCTACCGTAACCATCTTAAAATGAGACCTACATAACAGAATGTAGCTGTTTTATAAAGATGAGTAGCTGTTCTCAGTAAATAATGCTTTACTATGAATAAGCAGCAAGCAATGGTATTTGTAATAAAACTGATTCATTGGTATAACCTGATTAGATAGGATTAAATCATTTATTGGTGACATACATCAACAAGGAATAGAAAATGTAGTATAGTACAAGAATAATGTAGTCACAAAATGGTCCCAACTCGACAAAGGACTGGACAATGTCCTGAATTCTGCAGTTAGCAATATAGAAAGAAACTATTGACAGTGGACTGCAGAATGAATCAAACTCTACAGCCTAGTAAACAATGCATTCTAATGTTGTACAGTCAACAGCATAAATAAGTGATCATTTATGTACCTTGTCACTTTAACTTCGTGTTTGAAATGTTATACAAAATTGTCAAATGCGCTCTTTGCGTAGTATGTGTGGTGTGAAACTGATTGATAGAGTAAGGAATGAAAAAGTCAGAGAGAAATGTGGAATAAAAGAAGATGTATTGACTAAGATTGAAAAGGGCATGCTTCGATGGTTTGGTCATTTGGAAAGGATGGATGAAAGAAGATTGACGAAAGAGATATACAGATCGATAGTGAGTGGACGGGTCGGAAGGGGCCGCCCTAGGCGTACTTTTTTGAGTCAAATCAGTGAAATACTGGAAAAGGGCCGAATCTTAAGTACCCGAAACCGACGTGCGTGCATGACTCGATGTATGAATGTGGAAGAAGTGAAAGAAATTTGTCAAGATCGTAGCAAGTGGAAAGAAGTGGTCTCTGCCTAGTAGGCAGTGCCTACCCCTCTGGGAAACAGGCGTGATTTAATGTCTGATGTATGTAATTGTGAAACAATTGAAAGCAATAAGGTACAGAAATCATCACTTATTTATGTTGTTGAGTGTACTTTTGTTTTATCTTGATAGATTTAATTACATGTCTGATTTATATAACTACTTTCAACTGCAACATTATATTGATTTCACCTATTTAAAAGAGGCCTGTGTAACTGCAACTGTCATGAAATCATAGAAAGGTTCCATTATTTATTTGTGTGCCTCAAATTTGTTTTGACATGAAAAAAACATGTAATGTATTTTCAAATTCAATAGCTGCTTCATTAATATTGTAGCCCAGAGTAGTTTTTTAATTCAAAGTTGCATTATTTTATGTAACATTGTGATGCTGCAATTCCGTCTGAAGTGAGCGGGATGTTATTTTATTAGGAGGAAAAACATTATTATCAAACAAATTGACTGACTGAATATATATTTTTAAATCACTTTTATTGTTTATCTGATGTACCCTACAGGTAAAAGTTATAGTTATTTTGTTTCCGTAGCAGCTCTTTTTCTTTTTGTCACAGTCCGCCATCAACAAAGTGATGCCCCAAGACAACAACCGCTCAGTACAAGTCAGCGATGTTCAAGATGTTGATGTTGAGATGATTGACGAAGATATATCTGTGATAACTCCAAAAACACGCCCACCGGGTAAGAATAACTTCTTCCAACATCCATTTAAGTTTTATAATGGTGAAGTGAATGCAGTGCTATATCTAATCTATTGGAATAACTGGGCTCAATTTCTACTCGGTAAAATCATATTGATTTTGATATGTTATTGTATAGCCACCGTTATGTTAGCTGTTATTTACTACAACACAATATTATTATGATAACATGTCAAAGTCATTATGGTTTAACAGAGTTGAATAGAGCCTTAGATGTTGTGAATAAAGATATCACATTGTTTTTGGTTGCGAATGTTTGTATTTATCCTGCTGTCTCAGCTTTAGTTAGTTGATAGTCTAAATTGAGTAAAGCTAGAAAATTACCTACTTAAGATTACGCCGAGCAAACGCTGAGCGTCCAGTGGCCATTGCTATTATTGTGTTTTCTAATGAATGAAAGAATTTCCTTAGAATCAAACGATACATTTTTGTAGTGCAAGTATAAACACAATTTATGGGATACGTAACAAACTTTAATAACAGTTACCCTTTGAGTAGTCAGCTTAACGGGAAAGGGTGGCCACTTTTTTCCGTTAAGTTGATAACTCGATGGTGGATTGTTATTAAACTATGTGATATACCCTACAAGTTGTGTTTTCTTTTTCAGTACAAAAACATACCGTCCAATTTCAAGAAAATACTTTAGTTTATTAGAAAACACAATACAAGTAATGAGGGCGCCTCCGTACCTACATACGGCGTACGCTCGGCGCACTCTCAACTGACAAAACACGTTTATGCATTATATCTGTGCACTCATTTATGTCATTCTACAATGTTAAAATATTTAGTATTTTAGTGCTACAATTCCTCTACCAATCACGAATAAGCAGTGTGTGTGTGTCATTTTAGATGCAAGTTTGTTTTAACGAATCCGTGTATAGCTTTGGTTTCTTACGCTACACTTGTAATGATTCACTTAATAAATCAATAAATTAATAAATAGTAATATTATGTTGAGGAACTTTTAAATACATCCACAACGCATTGTGTTTATCTTAAATAGGCTAGGAAAACCCTTGTTATGAATTATGTATTTAATTTGATAATTGTCGCCACAATTAAAACACACAGCACTGTTTACTACAGGTAATAAATGAATTGTGGTAGAATATCAAGAATATTATTGTAGGACATGACTGATTCACGCCTTGGTTTCCAGATCCAGAAGATAGTAATCAAGCATCAACCTCATCTCCTAGAAATAGTTCCAGTAACCTGCCGCAGAATGGAAGTCTGCAACTGAAAGTTCACTATGAAAATAAAATACACGATATCACAATGTCCAACTGGGCCACAGTCAGTAAGTAATACAATATAATACAAATATTATTTATTGATAACCATATGACGACGCGCTGGCCTAGTGGGTAGTGACCCTGCCTACGAAGCTAGCGGTCCTGGGTTCGAATCCCGGTAAGGGAAAATATTTGTGTGATGAGCGCGAATATTTTTTCCTGAGTCATGGATGTTTTCTATTGTATTTAAGTATATATTTCTCTATATAAGTATTTATATCGTTGTCTAAATACCCATAGTACAAGCCTAGAGCTTAGTTTGGGACTAGGTCAATTGGTGTGAGATTGTCCCCTTATATTTATTTATTTATTTATATACAATACCGACATGGTAATTTAAAACAATATAAATGTTACTAAGTGAGTTTCCGGGTGGTAATTTAGGCATCATAAAGTTAAGGTTAAGTTACATTGAGCAAGGGAAAGAGAAAGTTAAGGTTGATCCCTATCAGGATATCAAGAACCTAGGAAAGAATAGAGAAGAATGGCAAGCACTTTACCTACAAGAGCATAATTATGATGATGATAGTTTCTCTGGTTTTAATTGCGTACAACTTAAATGAGAGCCGGGGTAAGGATGAAGTGAAGGGAGAGAGTGAAGGTGATTAAAAGAGAGCGAATTTGAAGTAGTGATTACAAGTTTAATATGGATATGACTAGTGCGATTGTTGATTTTTCTTTACATAAAGTTTGCTGCAAGTTGCTTTATTGAATTTAATTATCTATAAGATTGTATTGCAGTAAGTAAGTAAGTAATAGTATTAGTATTAAACTTGTAATCTCACCCCCTAACCTCATATCTACCCTGGCTCTCAATCAAGTAGAATGCATATAGTACTTTATACTCGAGATCTCATCGGTCTGTAAATCATTATTGCAAAGGTTCAATTCCCTTGAGTCCATGGGGCGGCGCAGAGAAGTGTCTTAAAAGCATGTATGCAGATGATAATGAATGAACCACTCAACCAGTGCTCAAGTTTCTTCATAAAATCTGAAATGCAAATTACATAACAATTGAAAAAAGGTCGCTTAGAAAATTTGCTATTCAACAGTTTCTTTGTGAAAAATCAAGTCAGTCAAGTCTTTTTTGCCACAACTAAGTAAATGTAAAATTTAGTTAAGAATTCAATTGTATGTATGTAGACTCTTTATTGCACACAAACCCATTTACAAGTACATAAACTTAAGATTAACGTGTACAATAGCGAACGTATCCCTAAAAGGGATCTCTTAGTTAACCCGACTATGACAATTGTAAAGCTGTTACGAAATATTTTTCTTCACCAGGTGACTTAAGAAAGCGGTTAGAGTCAGTGTGCGGCGTGCCAGTGTGCCGGCAACAGCTGTCCGGGCTGGGCGGCTCGCGGGCCACCTCGGGCGCCGCGATCGGCAGCCTCGGGCTCCAGCCCAACTGCGTGTTGCGGCTCAAGGCCGCCGACGAACTGATGGCAGATGACGAGTGAGTACTCCATTGGTTTTTTATTAAGGCCGACATGCCTGCCTGCGATTCCTCTGGTGTTGCGGGTGTTTATGGGTTGTGATGATCACTTACCATCAGGTCACTTGCTCGTCCGAACCGAATTCAAAAAAGGAGGTTATACGTTCCAGTGTATTTTTTTTTATGTATGTTCACCGATGTTTCGGTCAATTGTGGACCTATTTCAGTAATTATTTTTTGGTCCCATTACAACGAAATTTGAATCTGATGAGGGGATCAGTGAGGATTTCGTTTTAAACTTAAAATGCAAATAATGCTCTAGTGTATAAATCATTGCAAAGACCTCACTTGATCTTTAAAAGTACGTGGTTCGTTTCGCTTTGTTTACATCTTTTGCAAGCTCTATCGACGACTTTAGTGAATAATCCTTTCCCATCGTTTTAGTCGGATAAGTTCGTCGTACGTGCTCTTCCGCACTAGCACTACCTAGCGCACTAGAATTCGCACTCTGCAGCTTGCACATAATACCTGTTTGAAGAATTCATTCTCGTTAAAAAAATATCTATTAATATAACGTTATCTTCCGTTAAACATTATCGACGCGATCATTGCAGGGTGGCGGAGAGGCTGACGACAACGTACACTTTACACGTCACGCACGACGACAAGGACTACACGCTCAAGTTCCCCGGCACCAAGACCGTGCAGGAGGTCAAGAACGATATATTTTCGCTCACGGACATCCCCGTCAGGCATCAAGTATGTAGAGTTTGTTAAAATGTATTTATGCAACTGTCACATAATGAAGGCTCTTAGGATACGAGTGCGAGGCACACCAGTGTTCTAATGACTTACTTCTTTGATTTTTTTTTCTACCAAGACTTGCCTGCAAAGCCATTTCCATTTTGTTGAGTAGAGTAAATATTTTGTGAATTTCGTGATCAGTCACAGTCATGATATTGTTAATGAAATTTACTCTAGTGAAAACCATAGATTCTCTTTTTCGTAGTTGTGTAGTCAGCAGTTTAAATTGTTGACCCACCATAAAATCCTGTCAAAATGACATCGCCAAAAAAATACGACAAAATTAATAATTGACTGTCTATGATACGGATCAACAATTAATTGCTTAAATACAAAAGTGACACAAACTAAAATGTGTTTGTGTTGAATTTAAAATAGGAATGCTATTTTATTTGCTTTAAGTTTTAAATCAAACTATATTGTCGTTCTGGATGTGACACACCTCGTAACTTGAAAATGAGATTTTGATGCAGAAAGTCCCAAATAGTCTTTCCAGTGTTAACTCGTAAATGTCCCCTGCATTACAATTCATTTTTAACGGCAAATGCGTGACAAACTTAAATCAAGTGTCCGTGTTTTTAGGCGTGGTCGGGTTGGCCGGAGGTGTCGGGGCTGGATGAGACGGTACTAGCCATGGTGGGGCTGGACACGCCCGTCCACGAGCTCGTCGTCAGCCGCAAGCACAAGGAGTACAAGAGGGTAAGTGTCTCTATTGCAATTTTACTTTAAGACTAGCCTAGGCAGGGCACATAGCTCGAAGAACCGACGGCCGGTGGGGCAGAAAGGTTCTTGAGTGGAAACCACGACCTGGCATGCTCAGCGTGGGCCGACCGCCTGCACGATGGACAGATGACCTAATAAAGGTAGCAGGAAGTCGGTGCATGCAGGTGGCATTGGATCGTTCTCTATGGAATTCAAAGGTTCCCCGTCAAAGGGCCTATGTTCAGCAGTGGACGACTACGGGCTGAAATGATGGTGACTACAAGAGGGTCAGTCTCCCCTTCCATCGCCTTTTTTCTCTACCAATTTGTTGGGTCATGTCGTTTCTAGGGCGACAATCATCATTGACAACATTTTCCCATCTACTTGGTGACCTTGATATTTTCATTATTTGAATAGCCTGACCACAATGGAACTATTATATATTTTTTATTACTTTCCACTTTTTAATACCCATTGATAATATAGTCCCATCATGTAAAAAGGCCGCTGACGATGTACAGTCACCCATTAAAAATGTTGAGCATACTTAGAACCTTGTCATTGTGAATTTCATTGTCATTGTCACATGTGTCATTTGATGTTCTCTTTGAAGTTTACTATGACAACGCACTAAAGTGCTTATCATTTTCGCTGGGGTACTGTACCTCCGCAGTCGCGCATTTATCGACGAAATTGGTGGTATGAAGGGGGCGGGACGGGGGAACACATCCCCATTGTAGCTCAGCGGCTTTTTTACGCGACGGGTTCTAACTACTAAATATTCTTTGTACAGATAATAGTGGAGAGTTCTGACAGCGAGAACAGTTCTGTGGAAGAGGTAGAGGACGCCGGCGACGGCTTTGCCTGCGAGGACGACATGTTCGTCGAACTTGTCAACTCGGAGCGATTACGTCCGCTCAGTAAGTACTCTTTTATCTATGGGGGCATTCAACTGTTACGCAAACAATGTTTTCTAAAAAAAAATCCCAAGTCTGATCGCCGTGGGCAGAAGGCGCCGGGTTGTAGTAACCTTGGCTTAACAAGCCTCTTTACTATAGTCGGGTCAAAATCATCTGAGCTCTGGGGCCGTAAAACCGTTTTTCGCAAATCTCGGTTGCTCTTGAGAGGTTAGCAGATCTCTCGGTCACACTTTGCAGCGACTTCTTTGTTTGTTCACTAATTAGTTTATGGCCTCAGAGCTCAGATGATAACATCCGAGGTGTATAGTGCGCAATTGACAAGATTGTTAAACAATTTATTCGTCAATCGATTTGCCTTAGCAGTTAGCAGAAATTGCCTGCGATTATAGAGAAAGTAAACCCCAACTGTAAACCATCTACGTCCTTCAGGGAGGTGCCACACGACCACAAACAAGCGTATTCGGCTGTGGCACCTCGATGCCAACAACTCCTTGCTTTACTAAGGCGGGTCGAACGGGTGCCCCGAACCCCCTGGCCTATGATCCTAACCTAACCTAACATTCCAGTACAAATTATAACCTCAATCCCAAAAATAGGTTATTTATAGATTATTCTGCTATGACTGGGGTCACGATTGTCTTCTTACCGTTCTTTCACTATAGTAGCTTCGTGATCACTCGTAGTCTCTGCAGAGAACGGACTGAGCGACCGGCAAACAAGAGAACTGGTGTTTTTTTTTTTTTATGGCATCGAGTTGACAAACGAGCACACAGGCCACCTGATGGTAAGTGGAAACTGTGACCCATAGACATTCGCAATCACAAGTCTGCAATGCAATCCTAAGACTGCAAATGCGTTGCCAACCCTGAGGCTAAGATGGAATGCCTCTATGCTAGTCATTTCACCGGCTGTCTTATCCCCAAACCGGAACACAACAATGCGAACACTGCTGTTTGGCGGTAGGTTAATGGATAAGATGGTGGTAGCGATCCGGACGGACCCTGCACAAGGTCCTACCACCCGCAAATGGTAATTATGGTTCTAGAAGCCACTAACCAGCGTGATCAATTGATTAATGAACTAACGGAACAGATCACGATTTATTCCAGTGTCAGAACACGTAGAAGACGAGGCGCTGGGCTGCATAGAGTTCGCGGAACGCTTCCGCGCGCGGTACGGCCCCAACACGCCGTGCTTCTTCGAAGGCACCCTACAGGACGCCATCAAGGAGTCCTGTCTACAGCCTGCACGGGAGGTCAGTGTACAGAATAGTATAACTGCAATATAGGTTCCTGTAAGTGGCACTGAGCGGGGAATCACTGACTTCAGACAAGTTTTTACTTACCTTAGGACTTTATCGCACAACTTATGCTACCTGTTAGTAACTATGTAACCTATGTTATTCATATTGTGTCTACAAATCCAAAACATCTTTAGTCTTTACTTTTAGGTATTTAAAAAAATGTAAACAAAACTAGCACATGATATAGTTCTTCAGCCAATATAAGCAGAACATTGATACGTCAAAGTGCAATAAAACAGTTTTGATGGGCTGTTTAATATGGTCACGTGGTTTGATAAGACGGTGGTAGCGATCCGGACGGACCCTGCACAAGGTCCTACCACCCGCAAAGACCCGTTTAAGAGCTCTGAACGAAGGGGTCACCATTACATTGGAGGTTTTTATCTATCTGTTACTAGCGACCCGCCCTCGCTTCGCTTCGGTTTATGTAAGTATGATATTATAGCCTAGCCTTCCTGGATAAATGAGCTATCTAGCACGGAAATAATTTTTCAAATCGGACCAGTAGTTCCTGAGATTAGCGCGTTCAAGCAAACAAACAAACAAACTGTTCAGCTTTATAGTATTAGTATAGAGTATGATATATAGCCTTCGTCGATAAATGGGCTATCTAACACTGAAATAATTTTTCAAAAGGACCAGTAGTTTCTGAGATTAGCGCGTTCAAACAAACAAACAAACTCTTCAGCATTATAATATTAGTATAGATAATAAATCAACAACGTCATTCTTTGTGCACTCATGGTCGTTAATGGTTTTTACGCAGCGGAAACTACTAGGCGTCTACCTGCACCACGAGCAGTCGGTGCTGACGAACGTGTTCTGCGCGCAGCTGTTGGGCTGCGACACCGTGCTGCACACGCTCAGCCAGAACTTCGTGCTCTACGGCTGGGACCTGACGCACCCCAACAACAACAACATGTTAGTAGACAATAATGAAATACAGTTAGGACTCCCAACTAGGGAGCCTTCTAAGGAAACATGTTTTCAAACTTGGAATGGGGGAGGGAGCATAAGCGTCGGTCATCAGTAGGTATCGTGACGCCCTTATGGTGCTGATGGACTTGAGCATTTTGTTCGCTTTTCTTTATTTCCCTTCTATCTTTCTTCTTTCAATGTCTAATTATCGGATTAAGTTGAAATGTTGCTTACTTTTGCATTTCCGATGACAATTCAATAATATAGTATAGTCACGAGATTAAATTTTGTACTTTGGTCTAAAGTCAATCTGACACTCTACAACAATGAGGTTGCGTTTCCTACAAGTTACAAATGACTTGACGTCTTTAATGGTATACGAGGGTGCATTGAAAAGTTCTGAGCCTAAGGTTGTATATAATAAAAAAAAAACAAATAAATACTGGCAGGTAAAAGTGCCATATTTAGTCGCCATTATGCACTATCTTTTGTTTTTTTCTTGTCACAATTTTGCATTTTATGCTGGAACTGCTACATAAGGTCACTGATTTTTCAAGTAATGGATAAAATTGAGCACCGTTCTGTCATAAAATATTTGCAAAAGAAGGGGTTAACACCAAAACAAATATTTGAAGATATGAACAAAACATTAGGGCAATCTGCTCCATCGTATGCTACCATAAAAAGATGGGTAGCTGATTTCAAACGTGGCCGGGAGACTGTTCAAGACGAGCCTAGGAGTGGGCGGCCGTTGACGCCTACTACGGATGAAAATGTCAATAAAATATTAGATGCGATAATGAAGGATAGGCGATTGAAGATTGTGGAGATAGCGGAAGCAATGGGTATTTCTTATGAGCGGGCACAGAACATCATCACCGATGTTCTTGGATTTTCTAAGGTGTCAGCCAGGTGGGTGCCTAGACTGCTTTCAGTCGAGAACAAACGAGTACTGGTTACAATTTCCCAAGATTGTTTGGACATGTTTCAACGTGACCCCGAAGATTTTCTCAATCGTTTTATAACTATGGACGAGACATGGGTCCACCACAGTACACCAGAATCGAAAGAACAATCCAGGCAATGGAAAAGACCAGGTTCACCACCACCCAAAAAACCCAAGGTCATTTTGTCAGCTAATAAGGTAATGGCCTCGGTTTTCTGGGATTGCAGGGGGGTTATCATGATAGACTATCTCGAAAAGGGCAAAACAATAAATTCAGAGTACTATTGTGCTCTTTTACGTCGTCTGCGAGAGGAAATTAAAATAAAGAGACCTGGAATGCTGTCGAAAAAAGTATTGTTTCACCAAGACAACGCTCGCGTTCACACTTCGGCGAAATCAATGGCACAAATACATGATTGTGGATTTGAAGTGCTGCCGCATCCCCCTTACTCGCCGGATCTAGCTCCTTCCGATTATCATCTCTTCCCAAACCTCAAAAAACACTTGGGAGGACAAAGATTTTCGACTAATATGGAGGTACAAGAAGCAGTAGACTCATATTTTAACGACCTCAGAGATTCTTTTTTTTTTGATGGGATAATGAAGTTGGAGGCGAGGTGGACTAAGTGCATTGACCTTCATGGAGACTATGTCGAAAAATAAAATTGTTATAAAAAGTGAGCCAGTTAGTTTTTTTTACCAGGCTCAGAACTTTTCAATCCACCCTCGTATATGTATTTATGTTTGTTTCTTTGAAGCTTTCGAGAACTAGAGATATGAAATTAATCAAAATTAAATATGGCGGCAACCAGACGCCATATTGTAAAAAAGAAAAAAAAGTCGGCGAACTATATCAAGCGGGGTATCATTGAATAGGTACTTATAAATTGTCTAGGTTACTTTCGTAATTTTTCAGTTTCAATTATCAGGGATTCAATTTTGGATTTATAACGATTTAAGGGTCTTGATATTGTCCTGGGGTGTTACTATACATAAGTCACACAATTTCTTAACGCAGTCGGGTTTTTGATTTTATAAATTTATTGCTACCAGTTCGTCCAACTGAAGTTTTTGGTTCAAATTATTGTGGGTCGCCGACTTCAGTTTGACTGACCTATTACCATTTTAAGAGAATTTATTTTAACCTTATCTGTGTATGTTGTTCGCAGGTTGTTGAGCTCTGTGGCGAACGCGCTCGGGCCGGTGGCGTCGATGACGATCCGCAGCATCCCCGTGGACCGGCTGCCGGCGCTCGTGCTCATCATGCGCGTGCGCTCCAACACCGAGATCTACTCCGTCATCAACGGTATGACCACTTGACCAAGGATTTCAGGGCTTGTATAAAACTATGTGCAGTCAAGGACTCTAAGGGTCGTATTAATAAACTAATCTCAACTCTAACGCTCGTCTCGAGATGTGTCAAAAATGACAGTGTTCTATGGTTTGACGTTTACTTTGACGTATCTTGTGACGGGTGTCTTAGCCAAGATGAGTTTGTTAATACGGGCCTAAGGCTGCGTTTCTACCAGAGCTGTGCGAGGCAGCGAAGCGGTGTTATGAGGAAATATCCACGAATAGCATTATTTTGTTTTACTAGCCTCACTATGCTGTTGGTGTTGTTGTTGAGCCACTATGGAACCCTGTCGCATAACGTAAATCATTAATTTTGGCGTAGGTAATTTCCAGACCTAGGAATATACGTGGCATACGGGGCAAAATTAAGTGACAGCTAGGGATTGCCTAGGGTAGTCACCAGTGGTCGGCCTCTGCGTATACTTCGGATGAGTGGGAAGAGTACAAAAGATATATTTCCCACTCTTCGCACTCATATAAATTCGACCACTGGTCTCTGGCTGACTGGTGACTTTACCCTATATCGATTTTTTTACTCTTAACAAATTCTGATCGTTTATTTAGACAATAGTAAATGGGACAGCCATTCTGAAATACACACACACACACATACATTAAATCACGCCTGTTTCCCAGAGGGGTAGGCAGAGACCACTTCTTTCCACTTGCTACGATCTTGACAAATTTCTTTCGCTTCTTCCACATTCATACATCGAGTCATGCACGCACGTCGGTTTCGGGTACTTAAGATTCGGCCCTTTTCCAGTATTTCACCGATTTGACTCGAAAAAGTACGCCTACACAACAAGGAAAATAAATATGAAGGTTAAAAAATCCTTTTAAAATAAAGAATAACCAGAATTATGTTGCTACTCGTATTTTGTTTCATTTGCATACTTTCAATAAAGTTTTTTTTTACAAACAAAACTTGGAGCGATCACTAGTATATGGGAAAGGCATCGATAATAATACGGTATTTGACTAAAGTCAAATCAGCTTCTTTTTATAAAACATCAAAAACGCTCCGTTACTATTGAATTTATATGGATTACTATCTTGTGACGTCACGATCAAACAACGTCCTTATTGTTGGATTTTATGAATTTAAAAATCTTAAAATAGCAATCATAAATAAAAGATTGATATTTTCTTAGTATTTTTATAACGTTTACCTATTGTTAATAAAAAAACAATTTAATTTCACTCTTGTCAAATACCCTATTGTGTTTATATTCCCTCCCCGTATATTCCTAAGGCTGGCTAATGTCTTTCATATGGATGCTGTCATTATGACAGGGTTCGTGACAATGATAAACCATAGACAATTCAAAACAATTCGATAAAAGATCCTCTACATAGGTGGTATTCAATTGATTACGTTCCATTGCAGGTAACGTAGGCGTGTCAGAGCTCGTGGGAGCGCTAGTAGAAGCGATGGAAAGGTTCGCGGTGCAGAGGGACGAGGACGCGAGACTAGAGCGCGAGCGAGACGCGCGCCAGAAGGTCAAGCATGAGCAGGACGAGGCATACAGATGCAGTCTCGAGGCTGACCGGTGAGTGATTTCTTTTTTTTTTAGTGATCCGTACCCGAAAAGATACCTTATTAATATTCCTCCGCTGTCTGGTCGTCCGTCCGTCCATCCTAACTTTAAACAGCTGTATCTTTTGAACCGTAATAGATAGCGGATGGATATTTATCAGAATTTAAGGCGGATTTACTAACAAATATAACCAAATGAAGAAAGCTTTTTTTCATTTGTTTATATTTTGTTGTATTGTAAAAACGGTAAAACATACACGCGTCAAATTTGGTATGATTATATTACGTACCCTTAAGAAATTCAACAAATACTACACAACGGTCGTGTGAGTTTGACTGGCGCTTGACCTTTTTTTATTTTATCGCCATGTTATAGTCCTGTCTACGCAGAGGACCTACACAAGTTAACGTTTGGTGTATTTTTATTACAGAGCCAAAGAGGAAGTAAAGAAGCAACAAGAGCTTGAAAGAAATCAAGAAATAGAAAGAGTGGAATCTGAAAGGCAGCTAGAAGAGGCAAAAAGAGAGGTAAGAGTTTTAATTAGAGTGGCCTTAACTATTTTATTAATTAAATGTATCGTTGACTCGAAAACTAAGATGTTTAGATGATGTGCGGCATCACGTTGAAATACGGGTGATACAAGCATTTTAAACTTAATTAGACCGCGATTAAGACACATACGCCGTGTCAGGTCATGTAACACGTCGGTCATATAAACTCCATGTTAAATTCTGTTTCGCTAGAAGGAGATAGGATCAAATCTTTGTTGGCTTCATATCTTGGTTATTTTTATAACTATTCAAAGAATTAATGATTTTTCTCAACGGTTTGTTATATTAATATTTTTTTATTAAATCGTGAAGAAGGTCATGAATATTCCTTATTGTGCCACATGTCCGTGCATAGAGTGTACCGCTGTGGAATTCCGACTTTATATGTATATCGTTGTTGTAGAATGTATAGTTGGCCTTTTCATTTAATTCAGTAAAGTGACATCTTTGGTATTGTGAGTTAATGGTGAAATATAAACAGTGATGCGACTTATTGAATGAATGGTATTAAGGAAAGTTGCTTTTTATAGAGTATCGATTTACATACATACATTAAATCACGCCTGTTTCCCAGAGGGGTAGGCAGAGACCACTTCTTTCCACTTGCTACGATCTTGACAAATTTCTTTCGCTTCTTCCACATTCATACATCGAGTCATGCACGCACGTCAGTTTCGGGTACTTAAGATTCGGCCCTTTTCCAGTATTTCACCGATTTGACTCGAAAAAGTACGCCTAGGGCGGCCCCTTCCGACCCGTCCACTCACTATCGATGTGTATATCTCTTTCGTCAATCTTCTTTCATCCATCCTTTCCAAATGACCGAACCATCGAAGCATGCCCTTTTCAATCTTAGTCAATACATCTTCTTTTATTCCACATTTCTCTCTGACTTTTTCATTCCTTACTCTATCAATCAGTTTCACACCACACATACTACGCAAAGAGCGCATTTCAACGGCATTTACACGACTTTTATGCTTGTCCTGCCACACCCAACATTCACTACCATACATCAGGGTAGGGGCCAGCACTCCATTGTGAACAGCCAGTCGGGCTTTTTGTGAAATGCTCTGTCTGCTCGCAAAGGAGTACAGGGCCCCACTGATTTGATTCCCCGCATTCACCCTCCTCTCGATATCCTTCTCACACTTACCATCTCTTGTAAACACACTTCCCAGGTACACAAATTCGCTCACTTGTTCTACTAATTCACCATTTATATTAATCACGCACTCAGTCATCTCCTCGTCCTTCTCTATCACCATGACCTTGGTCTTGGCAACATTTACTCTCATCCCCTTTCGCTTAAATCCCTCATTCATCACTGTCACCATCTCCATGTCTAGTATCGATTTCTTATTATAAAATAAAAATATACAATAAAATTGCCTTATTTGCATACTGACTTAGGCTTATCCTTAATTAGGCACTGTCTAGAATACTGTACATACCATAATGTACACTTTTTTTTTGCTGATTGAAAATGAAAAATGGTTGGAGTTCCCGCCTTTTTTATTTTGCCAAATTAAGGGCTCAATTGAAATAACTAAAGAAACCTTGTCAGTTAATCTACTTTTTGGGCAACTTTAGTTCCCATTTTAGTTTATTCACTTGGTGAATGAAGGGCACCCCTATTAATTAGTTTTTATGTTGGTATCATAATGTGGTGTCAATTTACTAAACACAATTATTTGACTGAATGAACTTCATAATTAAATTGACATTCGTTGCCTTTATGCAAGAGTGCGGCATCTCAAAATGAGTCGCTTTTGGATTAAAATTCAGAACACTTTCTATTTAAAGTTTTATTTACAATGTCATCATTTTTTGAGTTGTAGCAGTATTGTATAAAATCAGCGATTGTGATGTTTTACGCTATTGTCTGATAGGATGACCACCATTTGTAGTATACGGGTCATACACAATCACAAAAACAAAAGTTGTCTCTCCTGTGGTCAATAGTTAGGGGCTCGTGTGCATATAAGTTATGTTTTTATTTGATAGGACTAAAGTAGACGTGACGCCGTTTATGCGGATGTGGGTTCAGTGAGAAAATTAGGCCTTAAACACGTTAACTCCGGGTATGTCTACAGGAAAGACGGGAACCTAAATAGGTTTATAGATTTTTTATTACTCATAAAGAACAAAAGTTCACTTATAATGAGCTTAAAACTATACAATGCCTTAAAATTAATGTACTCTAGCTAATCGAAACATTT